>OZ037994.1:27319586-27767086 GCA_964035705.1 Porites rus | reverse complement strand
TTCTGTTTGCAATCAAAAGGGACGCGTATATCTTCAAGAAAACAGGATGATGAAACTCGACAAGTGGACGATCGCCGGAGAAAAGCGGCAAACATGTAGGCCCAAACTTCACATTGAAACCGAGTACGAAAGCCAGATCACTACAGTTCGGTGAAGCAGAAATATAAACAAATCTTGGTGGCAAGAAAAAAAGAAATTATTGTTAGAACTTCTATGCACTGGGACTTTTAAACAGTTTATTCCTTACGACAGTCCACTCGCCGCTCTTCCCCAGAGATGAATACTGTTTAGACCGACATTTAATGTTTGTCGACCTGAGGCAACATTCTGTACTCAGAGGTATATAGATGCGTTATTGACCAAGCGTGACGTCAAGATAGCTGGATTTTAGCCATTTTTTTTTACGTTGGACCCAAGCCATAGTTCAACCATACTGACTGAAGAGGCTTGTTCAATATAGGATTTATTGTATGTCTAATGCGAAACTTCATTCTTTTAATCCTTCCTACGTTTGTGTTAACAGGATCAGAAAAGAAAGGGAATGTCTATTTCATTGCATTTACCCTTTTCATATTCAAACCACGTTGAAACATTCTTCACTCTGCTTCATGATGATGATGCTAATCATCGATATGTCGGACTGCACTACAGCGTATTTCTGTAGTTGAAGTGTTCACGTAAACCTTCAAAGAGGAAATATTCTAAAGTCGTATTAACACAGCTGTACATTAATACATGAGCTTTCTCATAAACAACTTCATCCAGGGTCCTCCGTGTCGCTTCAAAGCTTACGTTATCATTATCGTAATTGATAGGATATAAACAAGATCACGCGATCACGTAATCCCACTAGTTCTCGCTCTGACGAGTTTTAGCCGATTTAAATATGGCTGAGCATTCTGAGATTCTTTTGTCAAAGTGCGCTCAGTTTCGAGAGCAAGGTGAATTCATTGACGTGGGTTTAAAAGTGGGAGAAGAGGTATTCTCAGCTCATCGCATTGTTCTCGCTGCTAGCAGCGATTATTTTCACGCCATGTTTGCTCATGGAATGAAAGAGTCGAACCAGGAAGTGATCGAGCTCAAAGATGAAAGCACTTCAGCAGCTGCTTTGAAGATCGTGCTGGATTCCATCTACAGCGGAGATCTTCAAGTCAACGATGAAAACATATTTGAGGTTCTTGTCGCAGCCGATCACCTCCAAGTTACCAGTGCTGTTCAGCAGTGTTGTGATTACTTGCAAACCCAGTTTGTTGATCAGCTCCGATTCGATGTCAAAACATTTTGTCGCGTCTCAGCGATTGCTGATCGACATGGTCTGAAAGACCTTCAAGAAGCCACGCACGCAAAGATGGCCTACATTTACAAAGAGATTTGTGAAAGTGAAGAATTCTTGTCCCATGTGGATGCTGATCAGTACACTCGTCTTCTCAGTCGTGATGACCTTAGTGTTCCTTCAGAGACATTCGTCTTCAAATCCGTGATGCAATGGATCAAACACAAGAAGGAAGAGAGGATGACAGCCGCGGCTAAAGTTATCGGAGCGGTTCGTCTGGGGCTGGTTGATATCAAGGCTTTGATTGAAGAACTTAACACAGAGGAGATGCAAACAGTACCAGAGATTCATACGCTTCTGTTTGACTCCGCTATTTATCACCACAGTCCTTCAAATACTTCCAAGTTTGCCACAGAGAAAGCAAACCTACGCTCAACTAGTCCGGTGAGTATATCATTATGATCCTCAAATGGGTCTAGGAGTTTCGTCTGGGATGTCGTGGAGTCTTTAACTTCTTTGTTTATAATCTTAGTTTAAGGGTAAAGATTTTTGATGCCTAGCCAAAAAAGCAAATAGGAGCATTTGATAAAATATATATTTTTTGTTTTATTCTTTTGTTTACTTCTTCATCGACTTGCCGTATAGCTATTTTTCGGAGGCAGAGAAGCGACGACCGGAAATGCGTCTGCCGTTCGCAGGCTACTTGCCGTAAGGATCACTCAGTTTGCCGTTTCATCATTTTCAATTTCTACAAGCGTTATTATTGTATTGATCCAGGTCTACAACTGGGAGATCCAGCACCACTCAACAGTTTGTCGCCGTGGACTTGCTGATATTTTTAAATAGGATATTGCTGGGGAACATTGTTTGCGGCTCCAGTACAATTTCTTTTGGGATCTGTAAAAATGTTTTTTTAAAAAAATTCCTTTTTGTAGGGCTCCCTTATCACTTGTCAGAGCGAACCTAAATTTAATAATCAACCAAAAGTGTACTAGTAATAATAATTGAAAATGTTGTAAACCGTCCTTTCAAAAGCTCGTGCAATTATTGGGGTCTGAAACTTATGCCTCTACAAAGTCCTCACAGTTGACCGGAAAATCGAGTTTAGGGAGAGGCATTCACTTCCTTTCACGCCCGTAGCTATTGTTGGTTAGACAAAGACAGTTTCCAAACGGCTTCAACAGTAGGAGTTACAATATCAGCATACTCTTTCCAAACCCAAAAAGGTATTTCGTCAGGTCCAGTGGAGGTATTCCTGATGTTGGATAGAGCCTTTAAAACCTGAAATGTCGACAGCTGCGCGGTGTTGAGGCGGTTACAGCAACTTACATCAGTGCAGGTTCAACATATCTCTCATCCTTGCATAAATCAAAGAACTTGCTTAATGTTTCTAGAAATTTATCATCTAAGCTTACAACTGCCTTGTCCTTCTGTCGAGGTTTCGCCACCAACTCATGGAACTCCTCCTCCCTCCAGCTAAAGTTTTACGACCTTTGATGGTACGATTACTTGTTCTTTGCTTTAGTTGAACGACATGTTTGAGACAGTCGTTTGACCGTGTAGAGCTTGGAGTCAGGGTTTCTTTTTAAGAAGAGTTTTAATGAGAGGTGTCAACCATACAGGATATCTCGAGGATACTCGGACAGTTTTTAAAGGAAAACACTCGTCAAACAACTGTGGTAGGCCAGATTGTAAACAAGATGGAAGCAATAAAGATAAAGTTGGTATGGTCAAGAGGGAATAGATTACTCTCTCTTGGTATATGCCAAGGTTTCCCATGGTCCCAGAGAAACACCCCAGCACCCCCCCGCCCCCCCCCCCAAAAAAAAATTAGCTTCCCCTCCAAACCACCCCCGAGGGAAAATTTACCAATACCTTTACTTTTCCTCAACTACTGAACACTCAAATAATATTTCAGTGAGTAATGAATAATAAATCAACAATCAAATACCGTTACTAGGCGTTGTCGGTCGAAGTACATCTCTACAACTATGATTGAAGCGTGGAACCTCTGGGCACTTGACGCTTTATTATTGCTGATTTTAATCAGCTTAATAGTAATCTGATTGTCAATGCAGATTCAGTTATAGCTGTAATATAACGGTGACATTTTCCAGTCCTAACACCAACTGTCACTCTCAACCAGTTGAACTTCAGTTGAATCGTGTCTTTTACTTATCATTGCAGGTCCTTGTTGCTGTTCTTCCTCAGTCTCATATGATGTATTTTGACGTTGAAGAGAAACAGTGGAAGCAACTATCGTCTTTAGCACCAGTGACAGGTATATTGAATTGTTACTGTGCAGAGACTGTTGGTAGGCAACTGTTTGTCGCCGGAAATATTGATGGTGTAGGTTATTCTACTTACTGCTATGACATAGAAACAAATAAGTGGCAAAGGCAAGAGGAAGCCCTTCCATGTGGGGGGATCCGCAGCCTGTGCACTGTAAGCGACTACATGTATGCAGTACCTTTTGATTACAGCAAGATACCTCAAAGGTATAGCTTTGCAAAACGTCAGTGGCAAAGTTTTGCAAAATTTTCGCTAAGTTATCATTACGGCTATTTCCACAACAACGGTGCATCGGTACTTCACTCTAAATTGTATGTACTTAGTGGACTGAACAAAGAGGACCCCACTACGGGGCGTTATTGTGCACTGCTACATTGTTTTGATCCAGTGACCAATTTGTGGGAGCAAAAAGCTTCAAGCTGTTATCCTCACTTTGGGTCAACTCTGTTTTTAGTGAATGACAGACTCTGTGTAGCAGGGGGTTATCAATCTTTAAGCGGTCGGCCACCTCGTAACCCAGCGCCTGTAGAAGTTTACGATGAAGAAAACAACAAGTGGTCGGTTGTGGAACAAAAACATATTCCAGAAAACAACCTTGGTGCAGTGGAAGTAGAGGGGAGGGTTTATTTGATCATCAATAATTTTCCATTCGACAGTGGCATTAGGATCCCAACAGGTGAGGTGTATCCTGTCTATTTGGGCGACTGGAAAAATTTAAGAAACGTTGCTAACAACGCAGTCCTGTGTTTTGTACCTTTAAAGAGGGACAGTGTTCAAGCGGACTAAGAATACCTAGGAAAAGTCCCTTAGGTGGCTCAAACTTGGCCGAAAAGCAGCCAGAAATGGGTTTGCGTCTTATAATACATCAGACAGACGATCCGCTATACTGAGCTATTCGAAAACGAAAGTTAGATATTAAAGTTTAAGCTGTATTCTTTACTGCATTTCCCACTTCGATTAACCTTTTAATTGTCAGTGTGGGCAGTATATAGAGATTACTTCATGGTTGGTGAGTGCGTACGATTTTTATTCACGAGTTGTGAAGAATCGAAAACGAACGAGTGAGCGCAGCGAACGAGTGAGTTTGCGATTCTTCACAACGAGTGAATAAAAATCGTACAAGCGAACCAACCATGAGGTAATTTGTTTATTATATATGTACTGAGATATTACAAAATAATGTTAACAACTATCAATTGCGCGGTGAAATCAACACAAAGACCACAACGAGTTGCGAATGATTTTATTCGAGCAAACTGAACGTACAAAACTTCCTACAACATTAAAGTTATTCAATGACTCTGAAGAAAGTGGAACAAAGTCTACTTTTAAACGATTCTTCAACTTTAAATAACAATGAAAATTTTCAGCTTTAAATATCGCCGTTCAAAACCGTAACTAAGATATAAAATTTGAAAAAGTTGACTGTTTTGTAAATCTAATTATAGTAATGCATGCATTCTAATCAGAGTCAGAGTCCAGTACTTTTAGCCTTTTGTACCTCTTTGGAGAAGACTTTACCTCAACTTCTTGGATTGCCAACTTCGGGGATTGATTGAGGCTGTTAATAGAAATGCTGAATTGACCTCCATGAATAACAGCGCCCGTGAAAAGCGACATCGCTTGTTGGTGATGATCTGCCGCCGAGCGACCCGCCGAGCTAGCTGAAGGATCAGTGGAGCATTCTCCAACTTGAGATGAATTAGTTTTCTCTAAGCTATGCACATTCCCGGACATCAGTTCACTTAAAGTACGAGACATTTTTACTTGCTGTTTTTCAGAAACTACAGAATAATTTGTCACACTTTGAAGATTTTTATGTCCCGACAGTTGAATAATATCTGTCGCTGGGATGTCGTTGTTTGTTAAAGTTTGGATCATTGTTTTGCGACCGCTATGGTTCTTTACATTGGGCCCCAGCCCGGCTTTTTCTGCCATTTTTTTCATTAACGAATTCAGCTTGTTCACGCCAACGGCTGACTTTTTAAACCATGGTTTAGAAGAATCTTGTTTTTTACAGTTATTTACTGCTAGATAAAATGGCGCGTTGTTGTCGTTCATTTCCGACGATCTTTTCTCCGCGTAGAATTTGTAAACAGTGACGGGATCTCTTTCACTTCCCTGAACCGAAAACATTTTCGGTTTTATTTGCCTGACATCTCTGGGATTTTCTCCGGTTCGAGTCTTAGTTTGTCTCTCAGTATACTCTAAAAATTCCTCGCCATTTGTAGTTTGGCGTAGTTGCACATCGCCCCAACACATGTCTCTGTGTTCCTTACAACCACGGAGACCGAAATAGACTGTGTTGTTGAACCAAACTGTATTCAGTAGAGCCTCAGGAGTTGACTTTCCTAACAATCCTTTGTCATACAGCAGTTTTATGTCGTCTTCTGTGAGGGGAACTGAAGCGTTTGGTTTATCGCCTTTGCCTTTCTTCTTGAGATCTCTTTGTTTTGATTTTAATGCCGTTCGTGCTTTTTCAAACTCGACGTCTCTCATAATGCTGTAGCCGTAATTCTTCTTCTTTAAATACCGTTCAAAACTGGCCATCATAGCACGCAAGGAAGTGGGTTCGTAATCTTCGTTGTTTTCTTTCTTTCTTACTGTTATGATAAATTCGCTGATGAATGAACTCAGTTCGTGTGGGGGAATTTCTTCTACAGGCCTTGACTCATCTTTTAGCCTCAAAAACTCCTTAAGCAAAGCAACATTCTGTTCAGTTTTCTTCCTGGTGTTTTCGTTTTCTTGTCCTTCAATAAATTCCTCTACTGAAGTTATATCTGCAAACCTTGAATTGCTCGAAGAAGACGCCATGGTTTTCCTTTTGCCTAGTGACGCCGTCAGTGAAAGGCGGGAAAATCGATACGATTTTTGTCACTAGTGAAAACTTTCGTCTGCGGGTTGTGATTGGTCATACGGTATTTTTCACTAGTGAGAAAAATCGTACAACCAATCAGATTGCGTGTACTCTGCAACGCATCATTTTTATTTGACATATTCATTTTGCAGTAAATCTCAGTACATATATAATAAACATATATATCTTTATAGTATATTGCTATATAGGAATGAATTGTCAGGTAAATAACTTTTTTTTCTGGTTCTGTTTGCATTGATATTAAGAAATTTTGTATCAAAGTATACAAGGTATTTTACACCACCTCCATGGATTAGGTAAATTTTCTAGTAGTCACGTAGGATTTATTAAAAACTCCTGTATGGTACCGTTTCAGTTAATCAAATAAATATATCAAGCTTCTTAAAGGCGTAATTTTTTTGTTAGTATTTTCTTTCAATAACGAAGAAAGATATCTATTTTGCTGTTAATTCACCCATCGAACGCGAGCAATTCTCGTTCGGTTGACCGTGAACCTTACTTTTTTGATCGATAACTTTCTTGTCAAATTCTAGACAGATTGCTGATAGTATGAAAACAACTCAACGTTCGAAAAATTCCCATTTTCCTTCCCACGCGGCATCAAGTCCTGCCAACTTGCGGCTTTCAAGCTAGTGCAAAGTGGTCGTTAATTAATATGATTCACTTACCTGATGAATCAATTTGCTTAACAGACCTACTTCTACAAAAGGGATAGGATGTATATTGGTTGGCACCCACTCTTGCTACCGACTACGTAGGTTTTATGGAATAAATAAAGCATCAAAGCTTCCCTATACCCCACCACAAACACAATGCAAAGCCTCTATTAGTACATTGGGTATGAGATATGGCTGTGCGCATGTGTAACATGCTAACCATACCCGGAGCTAACCCGGTGCTTTTAGTTGGTAACGTTATTATGGTTAGGCTTCCGTTGTATCACTTTACTAAATAACTGTATTATTTCCTAGAAGCATCATATGGCGCTCTTGTGCCGCGTGGTGGCGATCCCATCATCCTCTTGTGTGGCGGCTGCACGATGGTTCCTGGGTATCGAGAAGCCGCTTAACGAAACTGAGACTGAGCGTGAGCTCCAAAGGGAACAGCGGCGTGACATGTACAGTCATGGGCTGGGTTGCCACCACTTGGTTATTGGGATAATGGGCAGGGTGGCGTGTCGCGCAGATGGAATAGGCATAGGGATAGGGACGGGGTGTGTGTAGTGTACACTTGTTGTATAACAGAGTAGCCAACATTTGCTTGTGTGGCTTGCCACTGACTAGGGGAGGGGTGGGGATCTGGCTGTGTTGGTACGGATGGCTTGCCACTTCTGTTGGTGTTGTTCGTTGACCTGGGAGTGCGTCCACTTGGACTGGCCTGATCAACATCCCACAGATTGCAAAGTTCTTAGCCAACTTCAGGCTCCAACCCCTGAGAACCAAAGAGGTATCTTGTTACAAACAAGACGCAGGGTTCTGCCTCTAAATCAAACAATCATCTTTTTGCATGATATTACAATTCTATGTCGTCTATCTTCCACGTTCTTCGTAATTCATGCTCCTACTTGCCACATATTCACCAATCAACTCAATATCTGTCTCTCCACGTCCAGTATCCGTATCTCTGAACTGAAATGAAACGCATTATTCTTTGCTTTTCTGATCATAGTCACACTCGCTGCGTTAATTAGACAGAACCTGTAGATTTGCGGTACACTTTTTTTGAAAGAGTCCACTTCACTCAAAAAGCAATGTAAGGCAATGAAGGGGGCTAGTGCAGGTTTCATCGACGTTGTACTCTTTTGGCCGCATTCATTATGGGTTAGGAGTTCTTTAAATTTTTTGAAGGGAAAGGGGGGATGGTAAACATTTCTGAAGGCAGGAAGGGGAGGATGCCAATATTTTTAGATGTCATTGAAAGATTAAGTATTTGTAACATAGTCACTACACAAGTGAAGCTCCTTATTTTCTAGTTCGATGAAGGATGTTTTCATTATTAATGCACTAAACTGCAATGTCTTTTACTTTGTGCAGTAACCAGCTCTATCTACATCATCATTACCACCTTTACTTTTATCCTGCTTTTATTAATAACGTCGCAGATTGTTATCATTGTCATTATCATCATCAACACCATCATTATCATCAAAATTAACCCTCTCCTTTCTCTCTTTCAAAGCTTTTAAAATGATGATTTAATCCTCAGCTTCTATGTTCGCAAGAGTTAAATCAACTTTCCCAGCTTAGAAGTAGTGTATTTGGTTTGTTGGCTCTGCAGTTACGCTGCAATCAGCTAGTCAGTCGAGCACGGTTCAAAAGTGATCATATGCAAATTCCCATGAAGTTGGCGGCAACTCTTTAGAAAGCTTAAGTTGATTTACATCAAGGATGGAATCTCTTTGGAGAGAAATTTCTTACGATTGTGATGTCATTAAATGATATTGATCGAGGACTCGATGTCTGTAGAAAGCTTTCCGTCCATTTATTAAGCCACAATCGGTAGCTTGTTGAGAATATGCTTCTTTGGGTCAAAAGACCACACAGTTTTCAGTTTTTTTTTTGACCAAGGTAAATTTTGACCCGATGCATAAAAAAATATTATTTTTCTTAGTGATGCAATGCTCTAGCTGGTAATTTGGCCATAATTTTGAAAACAGTGACTTAACTTCCATCTCCTTTTTTGGAAAGATCAGTATTTGTATTTTCCGAATGTAAAGCGTGTAGACCTTTCTTCTCTGCACCATTTCATCATATTGCCCATAGTGTACTTTCCTCATTAAGACTAAGCGGGTGGGGGGTTGTCATTTTTTCTTTTGGATAAGAGGGGGGATACGAAAAAATTTTGCCCCTTTAAAAATATCCTCTGCAACCCCCCCTGCAGTGCCTGCAGTATACATGATGAATGCAGCCCAGGATGCAGCCTTATTTAAGAGATTAGGGAGTTTAGCAACGAGAATGTCAAAACAGCAATAGGTTTTTTAAGCAAAACAGCAAGTTTGGACGTTTTCACACGCCTTTTTGTACATTTCTTTGACGTTACTACACGACTACGACGTGAAAATGCCTAATTTCACGTTTTATAGACGACGTAAACAAGCGACCGCGAAATTTTCATTCTCTTTCTGAACTTGAGAGGGGTCCCAAGAAATCTACCAGCCAGGAAAATTTGCCTAAATTAGACATTTTCAGCAAATTGGAATAAACGCGACAAAGTTTGAAAACACGCCTATTCCAATTTTAAAAGTGACGTTTTCGCTGCCGTCGCCGTCCCTAATGGGGTGTGAGACCCTGCCAAGGTAAATTCCGACAAGCGACATGGCCCAAAAAGTAGCGACAGCGCGTAAAATGAAATCGCGACAAGAGACAACCTCCCTCCACCAAATTGCGACAGTGACGGCAACGCCGGCAATAAGCGACAAGCACTTATAAACACCGACCACGAGACGTTTTAAAATTCAAGACGAGCGACTGTACCCATCGAACGTGAACAAGTTGCGTTCTTTTCGGCCGCGTTGTATTGTCGTAAATTGTCCGTGAACTTTACTATTTTTATAGGTAACTTTCTTTTCCATCTCTAGACAGATTGCTAACCATTAACAAAAAGACAATCAACGTTCGAAAATTTCCCATTTTCCTTCCCACGCGGCATCAAATCCTGCAAATATGCCGCTGTCAGGCCATTGCTGGCACACGGGCGGTAGATTATCGATTTTGTTCACTTTAAGTTACCTGATAAAGCAATAGAAACGGGGTATGCGTTGGTTGTTGATACCTTCTCATTCTTTAGACTACGTACGTAGATATTATGGAAAGAATTAAACAACAGAACATCCCTACACCCCACGAAAATCACATGTATTGGTTTGGTGATATGGTTGTGCGCATGTGTCAATTACTGGCAACACCCAGAATTTCGTAGGACAACCAGTGCTTGATGGTGAGCTTTCCCATATTGTATAGTATTTGTTGTTACCAGGTTTCTGTAAGATCATATTACTAAATAACTGTATTATTTCCGAAAAGCATTCCGCTCTTGTGCCGCATGGTGGCGGCCCCATCGTCCTCATGTTGCACGATGGTTCCTGGGTATCGAGGAGTCGCTGAACGAAACTGAGACTGCAACGCAACAGCGTGAGCTCCAAAGGGAACAGCGGCGTGAGAATGTACAGTCATGGGCTGGGCTGTCACAACTTGATGGCGAGGATAATGGGCAGGGATGGCGTGCCGCGCAGATGGAATAGGCACAGGAATAGGAAGGGAGGGGGTGTGTGTAGTGTACACTTGTTGTATAGCGGGGTAGCCAACATTTGCTTGCCATTGACTGGGGGAGGGGTGGGGATCTGACTGTGTTGGTACAGATGGCTTGCCATGTCTGTTGGTGTTGTTAGTTGGCCTGGGAGTGCGTCCACTTGGATTGGCCTGATCAACATCCCACAGCTTACAAAGTTCTTGGCCAACTTTGGGATCCAATCCATGAGAACCAAAAAGACAGTTTTTGTTACTAGAAGAATCCTGCCTCGAATTTAAACAACCATTATTTTCAATTGCGACAACCTACAACACCCCTAACTTTTCACTATTTCAGAGTCATCCATGCTTCCACCTTCCACGTTCTCCCAGCATACTTACTTATCACCTCAATATCCGATCCTCCACTCTCCCTACCTTTGTTACTGAGCCTTCGGCATCCCTTCACGGTATGCTTTATCCTGGCATTTCCCATTTCTCCTACATCTGTGCCTAGACTACACATATTTTGTCACCGTTTGTCATCGTAGTCGATAGTGGCATTAGAATCCCACCAGCAGAGGTGTATCCTGTTAATTTAGATGACTGGAAACATTTATGGTCAGTGGACAAAACAGCAGCCCATGGTTATATTCCAGTTAAAGGGGAGACCTGGAAGGTGGACTGAGGATCACGGCGAAACCAACATCCTATGCTGATGTTCGACATAATTTCTACGATTTTGTTTATTGTTTTCCCTTTCGTTTAATGAAAAGAAACGTTTCGTACCAGGAATTTACAAAGTCCGGGTTGTATTGTTTTTTGGATAATTAGTACCGTAAATAAACCCTTTCCGGCGGCTGGTATGTTGAGGACAATCACTCATCCAAGGGCATTATCCTTAGATATACCAGCAAGCCAGAAAGGGGTTTATTTTTTTTATAACCCTGCGATTAATTTTTTATTAATTTCACCGCCAATCGTCAAGGGTACGAGTTGAAATTTACGCGATTTAACCTCTCATCGTCAAGGTGTTTTCGATAAGAAAAGAAAAAACTGAACTCTAGCTCTGCTCGGCAAAACTGGAGAACTCCGACTAGAAAAATCTATCCGAAATCACGTGCCCCCAACCAGACGCTTCTAAAACCTTGAGGAAAAGCTAGACCTAAACAAAAGAGAATCATGAAGGAAAAAAAGCCAAAATAAAAAGAAATAATTTGGCCTAGGTCGCCTCCTGTGACTTGCCAGTATCCCGAAGGACTTCGCTGGTTAACAAGCCATCCTAAACCCCGAGTGGGAAAACTTTGGCAAGAAACTTTCTGAGACGTTCTTCAGAGGAAGCAAATCGATTAAAAATCGATAAAGATTTTGTACAATCCCATTGGTCGGCTTGGAAGAAGAAATAATCGATAAAGATTTTATGCAATCCTATTGGGTGGCTTTGCAATTTGTTCGTACAATGAAAAACAAATCAAACCGGATTTTTACCGTGGTGTGCCTCAGGCATCCCACGGAATTAGTGCACTTTTTTCTCCTGCTTTTATTATTTTTTTATTCTTTGTCGTGAATTGTTTTCGTGGGGCATTGTTAATTTCAAAAGGAAAAATATTTTGAAATTTGCTGACAGATAGTAGAGGAATGACTTGATTGTTGTCATCGTGCTATGGCGTGTGCAAAACCTTTGCAAAGCATCTCGTACCCAGATCTCTGGTCGAAGCAGAGATCTGGGTAGAGATTATTTTCGTTAAAAAAATCTTTTTGCTGAATAAGTAGCTTTCAGTCTCAGCGTGGATTGTAAAACTTCTGTGAAATTTTATTTGACTTTTGTAAACGTTTTCTCAATATTAAGCTAGCTATAGCTAAATTTGCTATAGCTTAAAATCCTTCACAAACTGTGAGGTAAAAACAAAACATCGGATCGCGTAGCAATTGACGCCTACTGCTTTGAGCCCCCGCAAGCTTCCGTCAGCATTCACCTTTGAGCAAATAGACCATGGGTAATTGACCGATCAGATCGGAGAGAGCGCGGCTCATTTTCGTCACAAGTAAAGATTGCTCCTTCCTATCCATTTAGCACGGCGCGTTATTCTTGCCAATTTTTGGCTGATAGTACTCAAGAATAACAATGAAAGTATATTTGACGTCATTACATGGAACTCCGTGGAACTACATTTTTTTTTTTTTTTGTATTTTATTTATTTATTTTCTTTTTACAGGTATAGTACAAACAACATACAGATCGAAACATACAAACATTACAAAATTTACAACAACTACCTTAATTACAAAAAAAAAAAACAAAAGAAGAAAAAAGAAGAAATAAATAAAAAGCTACGCTGCACTACACTACAAGGCTTACATAACTTATTCGACTTGGACTTAAAATACAGAGTAATACAGGGAGTATTAGAAAAACGAAGTTTGGATAACTACTGTTGTATTAATGGGAGTAACGACTTCCATTTTTTATCATGGAAATGGATTTTGTTGTTTCTTTTCGCGATAAAACGTTCGGTTTGAAACGTTTTTTTAAATTTATCGACTAACAGACTTACACATAAACAGCCCTTATTTAACTTACAGCGGTAAATAAAATATTTGCTTTCAAGAATGATGTAATTGACTAGAATGCTTATATTATCTGTATCTAAGATCCCAAAAAGGACATTCATGATATCAAACCTAATAGTTATATTAAAAGAATCAAGTACAGACTTTAAATCATTCCAAAACATGCTTACTTTTGTACAATGGAAAAAGAGATGTTCTATGGTCTCCAACTCCTTTTCACAAAAATCGCACAAGGGAGAATCTACTTTTTTGAACTTAAACAGCATCTTGTTCGTGTATAAGATCCTGTTTAATATCTTATATTGGAATTCTCTTAATTTAGTATCCAATGTTGTTTTGAAGGGCAGTAGATATATCTTTTCCCAGTCCAACTGAAATGTGTGTGTGCTGAAAGCATCGTTATATTTCCTTTGCGCTGTTGGTATACTGGATATCTTAGAAACAAAACTGTCATATAATGACTTTGATTTAAGATTTTGGAAATTGACTTTTTTCCCTTCAATACGTAACTTGAAATCAGTTTGGATTAGATCATGAGTTTGTGAAGAGATAGAGTTTTTATTTGTTTTTAATATTTTGCGCCATTCTTCAGGAAAAGCATTGAAGAGACTGAAAAGTAGAAAATGTTCAACTGGTGAGAGAGTTGAATATAATGGTTCCTTGTTCGACTTGAAACCTCCCCACGTGTCGTAGAGGTCTCCAATTTTTACAATTCCAAGATTAATCAGCCTACTGTTATAGACTGACTTTGATTCAATGCAAATGAACTGGTTGTTCCATATGACCTGATTTGCTATTTCAGAGGATGAGGAGGGGTTGTCTTCATTTAAAAGGGTCCACGCCACAATGCATTCTTTGTAAAATTCTGGAAGAGTTACCGGTAGTTTAGTGTAGTTAAAATTGCAATGAAACAATAATTTTCCCCCTACTTTCTTAAGATAAAAATCCAGAAAAAACTTCCAGCCAGCGGGGTCAATGGAGAGATATCTCTTAATACAAATTATTCTTTGGGCAGAGATCATTGACTCAATGTTGGGCATTTTCAAGCCTCCTTTATCAATAGGGTTAATAAAAGCTCTACTTTATCTTTTCCCTTCCAAACAAAGGAATATAGCAAAGTATTTATTTTTTTGATAAACTCTTCTTTATTTGAAATGAGAACAACCCTGTATAAAATCTTTGGTATGGCGAAAGACTTGATCACTTGAATTTTTCCAAGTAGTGTAAGACCTCTCCTCATCCGATCGAATTGATTTCAATTTGAAGTCAAAGGATTTACGTATAAGGATTGCGACCCCACGACTATGGTTAGAGCCATGAGCAAAGTAAATGTCCCCGGACCACTGCTTTTTCCATTGATTTTCAATCTCTTCAGTGCTGTAAGTTTCCTGCAGAAAGCAGATGTCTGAATTTTGCTTGTATAGCCAGTTGAAAATGGACTTACGTTTTTCAAAAGAACGGATACCCCGAACGTTCAGCGAAAGAGTTTTAAACTTTAAGTTGTTGAAATCCATTGAAATTTGCATACGTGTAGTGGAAAAAAGACAACAACAGTAGCTGTTATTCCCAGAAGGGTCACTGTTACTCGAACAATTAACGCATTCCTGATTTTGTCAAGTGCAAACTGAATAAATATAGAATAACACACATAACAAAACAAAAGAAACGAGATGAAAAACGTAGCCAGTGTGAAGAATTAAACTGTTGAAGCTACGCCTGGACGAGATCAAGTGTTATACTTTTGTTTAAATCGAACTTCAGAAGAGAACTAAGGAATATGCTAATCGATAGCTCCCAATAGAAACGAAAAAAAATAAGAAGTGAACTACTTCCTGCGAATTCTAAAAATAAATAACCTGGAACCTATTTATTTATGATTTTACCTCCACACCGTCAATAAAGAGTTTATAGGGTTCCGTTCTACTGAAGGCTGCCCGTTTTCCATCTTTTCTTGCTTGTACCATCTTCGGAATAAGCCTCTTCCTCATATCAATCACCTGCTTAGGTAGATCTGGGCCAATACCGAAATTCGACGGGCTATCGATGTTACGTCGGCAAGAAAAGAGGTTTTCTCGATCTTTAAAGCGAAGACAGCGTGCTATAATGGCCCTGGGTTTTCTTGTGTTTCGGTCCTTTTTACCGACGCGGTGGACTCTTTGGAACTCAATAGATTGGGCGTTTTCCACATTTAACTCTTTCTCCAAGAAAGCTTTCAAAACGGGTTCAGTATTCTCTTCCCCTTCGATTTCTGGAATGCCGTAGAAACGAAGATTTTCGCGGCGGCTGTACACTTCATAATTTAAGAGTTGGAGACGCAAGTGATCCAACTCCTGTCGTGACTTCTCTTCGTCATCTCGGAGTTTTCTCTTACTGGTTTCCACTTCATCATTCAGGAATTTTACGCTTGTTTTAAGCGTATTTGTTTCTTCGACTGTATTTTGTACGTCTTCCTTTAAGCGGTGGAATTCGCTTTGAAGGTTTGCGACCGTTTCATTTATTCGATCCACAGAGTCCTGTAAAACATTTATTTGTGTGCCGATATTTTCCAGTTGACTTAACTTTGATAATATTAGGTCCACTTTGGAGGCGAAATCTTGTGCCATATTGAGGGCAGACAGAACTACGTCTTCAGAATCGTTCTTCGACTTTGGTGGCGATACAATGGCGGGTGGAGCGTTCGCTTGGCCTTCTTTCACACTCTCTTTCAACCGCTTCGTTTCGGGGGAAATGGTCTCGCTGGTCGGTGAATTACTCCCCCTCGTTTTCCGTTTAAACAGAGATGAAAGTGGCGATGAAAATTCCATAAAAAATATCAGAACGCATGGAAGAGTGCAACAAAAGTTACGGAGCTAACAATCACACGTCCTTACTCAGTCATGCTCAGTCTCAGTCTCGTGGTTCAGAATGTTTAACCGTGGAACTACATTGCATTTCATAGAACTCCATCGATACAGCCGCGGATCCACACCAGCTTCCACCGTTTTACGGAAATGGGTCAGATTTTTCACAATAAATATGTTTTTGATAATAAAAAAACAATTTCGAAGTTGAAATCTGGCCAATATCCTGTCTGAATGACTAGGAAACCCAGGAAAGGAGACTTTAAGGAGTTAAAATCCAAAAATTTCCTGAGGGAACCTGCCCCCGGATCCCCCTAGCAACTTGCGCCTTTGGGGCTCGTTTTTGGAAATCGGTCAGTATATACTATCCTAGATCCGCGCCTGCGATACTCCATGGAAGGTCGAATTCCATAGCCTGAATTTCATCCAATTACTTCGAGTCGTTATTACTCCCCCAGTAACGTGTTGCTGAGAGGAAAAAACGACTCGAAGCAATCGGATGACATTCAGGCTACGAATTCCATGGATTTCCATGAATTCCATGGAGGTATTTCACACGGGTAAGGTTCAAAAGTGACAGAACGGGGTAAGAGAAATGCCTTTTTTCTAAGATCGTTATTAGATAGACTGAAATCAAACTTCAATTTTTGTGCATAATTTGGGAGGTTTATTGTTAGTATATTTGTCATTAGTTCTGTCTCTGTTATAGGACTTATGCATACAAGCTTACTTAATCTTAGTTTTGTATCTTGTGTTAGTACTTGTAATTTATTAGCCTACAGTCTTCTTTCTATATAAAATAATTTCTGTCATTCTGACCACAGGCCGTATAAGCCCCCGGCTTAATTGGCTTTACTAAGTTTGTACCTATATGAACGATGGAATAATAAATTTCAGTTAAGATACCTTTTGTCGCGGACAGTCAATGGATTTAATTCGCCCTCACCATTTTTCACTACCAGGAAACGTTTTAAGCCGCAGACAATACTGTAGAGCGTCCGAGAGGGATATCGTCCACCCGAGTTATTTGCAACCTCCTGCACGAACTTGGATAGCCAGTACTTTAGACTTTTGGCATTCATGTTTTCAATGCTTTCAGTCAACTCTTGCTTATTCACGCCAATGTCTTCACCTTTGAACAGTCGGCCTGGCTTAATGCTGCAAATCCTGAGCGCTCTTTGGTCTTGCCATTCTCGAAAAATCTGTAACGCCGATTTGTTCTCTTAAACCATAGATTTCGGAACAGAGTTGATAACACAATCCTTTTCCTCGTCGAAAGTTTTGGGAGTCCAAAACCTTGAACTTGACTTATTCATGTCGCACAAAAAACTGAATATGATAAACAATAAATTAAGTTGGATAACTCCCAAATGACACATTCTGTCCAAACGGTACGTTGTTATCACATTCTATAGCAATTGTTTAATTAACGAAACGAAACAACAATGATAAAAAATAATGGTCGGTCACTGTTTTAAGAAGCTCTCGGGCTTCGGGATTCATCGGGGTATCCAGACACCGAGCGAGAAACAGATGAAAGCGCAAGGCCGAAGGCATACTACTTTTATTGTTTCAAGGTGTCAGGATACCCCGATGAAGTCCTCGCACTCGTTTTTGATATATTACTTGAAACATTCTAAACTTACTTCATCGAGATTTCGAACAGCATCAAGCATATCTCTACCCAACTGATTTGAAAAGATATGGCAACACAGCTGTATAATGCATGTCTTCCGTGACGATGAATCACGTTATCATTATTGTAATTGATAGGGTAAATGACAAGATCACGCGATCACGAAATTCGCCTGGGTCTGAGTCAAACGTTTTTCTTGCTTACTTCAATATGGTTGCCCATTCTGAGATTCTTTTGTCAAAGTTTGCTCAGTTTCGAGAACAAGGTGAATTCATTGACGTGGCTTTAAAAGTGAGAGAAGAACTTTTCTCAGCTCATCGAATTGTGCTCGCTGCCAGTAGCGATTATTTCCACGCCATGTTTGCTCATGGCATGAAGGAGTCGAACCAGGAAGTGATCGAGCTCAAAGATGAAAGCATTTCAGCAGCTGCTTTGAAGATTGTGCTGGATTCCATATACAGCGGAGATCTTCAGGTCAACGATGAAAACGTCTTTGAAGTTCTTGTCGCTGCCGATCATCTCCAAGTTACCAGTGTTGTTCAACAGTGTTGTGATTACTTGCAAACCCAGTTTGTTCAGCTTCGATTTGATTTGCAAACATATTGTCGCGTCTCAGCGATTGCTGATCGACATAATCTGAAATACCTTCAAGAAGCAACGCAAACTAAGATGGCCTCTATTTACAAAGAGATCTGTGAAAGTGAAGAATTCTTGTCCCATGTTGATGCTGATCAGTACACTCGCCTTCTCAGCCGAGATGACCTCAGTGCTCCTTCAGAGACATTTGTCTTCAAATCCGTGATGCTGTGGATCAAGTACAAGAAGGAAGAGAGGATGACAGTCGCGGCTAAAGTTATCGGGGCGGTTCGTTTGGGGCTGGTGGACATAAGAGATTTGATTGAAGAACTTAACACAGAGCCTATGCAAAGAGTACCAGAGATTCATACGCTTCTGTTTGAATCGTTTTTACATCACTACAGTCCTTCAAATACTTCCAAGTTTGCCACAGAGAAAGCAAAACTACGCTCAACGAGTCCAGTAAGCATTTTAACTCACTGAAGTTGAGTCATTGGGGGAGGGGCGGGGACACATGCATCTAATGCCCGGAAATTGGATAAGATGTCCAAAATATTTTCGAGATTTCAACTTGGAGGTTTTTGCTATTTTTAAAAATATATTTATTATTCAAATTATATTGATTTTGAAATATCTGACTTGATTCTACTGTATAATTCAAAAGGGTCAAGAAGTTTAGTCTGAGACTATGCGTGCTATGAAGATTCATATTACAGAGAACGAATCATTTCTGAGTAATTTTATTGGACTCTATAGTTCATCGTTAGTCTGAAAAAGCGCAGGGATTTCCTGTGCCAAGCCCAGAGTAGAGTAGAAAAATTATCACTGGACATAGTCTGATCTGGAACAAATATTTTGCACGAACGGATGACGGTGCTACGGATAGAATTGAAGCGTGGAACCTCTCTATGTCAATATATTATATAGTAGCCATATTCTTAATACGGGTTCAGTTCTAGCTGTTATGCATATACCAGTGACACCTTTTGCAGACCCAACGGCAATTGTCATTCTCACATCAGTTGAAAGTTTGCTGTCTTTCTCTTCATTACAGGTTATTGTCGCTGTTATTCCTCGGAAAAAGATGATGTATTTTGATGTTGAACAGAAACAGTGGAAGCAGCTATCGTCCTTAGCACCAGCAGTTGTTGATTATGATGCAGGATGTTCCTACTGTGCAGAGACTGTCGGGAAGCATCTGTTTGTTGCCGGAAGTATGGAAGGTTATGATTTTAATTACTGTTATAACATAGAAACAAATAAGTGGCAAAAGATAGGTAAACTTCCATGTGGCGCGATTAGAAGCCTTTGCACCGTAGGCGACTACATGTACGCAGTACCTACTGACTACAGCAACATACCTCAGAGGTATAGCTTTCCAAAACGCCAGTGGCAAAGTTTCGCGAAATTAAGGCCTGGTATTTATCATGAAAGCTATTACTACAACAATGGTGCAACGGTACTTCACTCTAAATTGTATGTACTTAGTGGAGTGATGATCTCGAAATCCTCTACAGTGCTACACTGTTTTGATCCAGCAACTAATTTGTGGGAGGAAAAAGGTGCAACCTGCCATTCTCACTTTGGGTCTACTCTATTTTTAGCGAATGGAAGCAGACTCTGTGTGGTAGGGGGTAAGACGTCTTATAATAATAGGAGTCAGCCATGTGGCAACCCGGCACCTGTAGAAATTTACGACGAAGAGAACAACAAGTGGTCCGTGGTTGAACAAAAGCGTATTCCCCAAAATAACCTCGGTGCAGTGGAAGTAGAAGGGAGGGTTTATTTCATCATCAATAATTTTCCAATTGATAGTGGCATTAGAATTCCTCCAGGAGAGGTGTATCCTGTTTATCTGGATGACTGGAAAAATTTAGGAAACGTTGGCTGCGATGCGGCCCTGTGTTGCGTACCATTAAAGAGGGACAGCGTTAAAGCGGACTAAGAATACTTAGTAACTAAAAATCCCTTGGGTAGCTGAAACGTTGGCCAAGAAACCACCGAAAATGGTTTACGTCGTACAAATCCCTGCACGTAGAGCAGAGCTTATGTAAAGCTTCTCATTTTTGAATAAAGCAGTTTTATCAGTCTTGTAAGATCTAGGTAAAATTAATCGGGTAGTTTTAATCAGATAATCAATCAAAAACGAAAGTTAGAAATAAAGATTAAGTTGTACTATTTTGGGTTACTGCATTACCCACAACGATTAGTCTTTGCTACATAACACACTTTAACATTTTAACACACTTTATTATTATTAACAATCTACATTTACATAAAGTCCATTTTCGCCCGCAAATAGCAGGTGCTAGTCGAGGCGGGCGGAGATAATACATCAGTACGGGTAGTATGTATCTTTATAGTATATCTCTATATAGGAATAAATAGCCATATAAATCACTTTTCCTTGGGTGAAAGTTTCTGTTTGCAATCATATTAAGAAAGTTTGTAGCAAGTATACAGGATATTTTATACCTACTCCAGATTAATTTTCTAGTACTCTATTTTCTCACGTATGATCGGTTAAAAACACCTGTGTAGTACTGTTATGGTTAATCAAATAAATACACCAAGCTTCTTAAAGATGTAATGTTTTTGTTATTTCCTCTATCAATAATGCTTAACGAGGAAAGATGTCTACTTTTCTTTACCCATCGAACGTTGCGTTCTCTTCGATTTCGCTGTATTGTCTTTAATTGTCCCCGAACCCTTACTACTTTGATCGGCAATTTTCTTTTCCAATTCTAGACACATTGCTGAAAAAACAACTCAATGTTCGAAATTTTTCCATTTTCCCCTCCCACGCGGCATCTAACTCTGCAAATATGCCTGTTGAGGCAGTTTGCAAAACACACCCACTTCTACAAGAGATGGGATATGTGTTAGTTGATGCCTTCTCATTCTACCGACTGCACACATAGATTTTATAACATCAAAAAATGATGATTTTAACATCAAAACATACCTACACCCAACCACAAACACAAAGTTAAAATTCGATCTCTCAGTGCATCAGGTATTGGTTTGGTAATATGGCTGTGCGCATAGGTAAGATACTGGCCATACTGGAGAGCACAGTCTGACCAGTGCCCTCAGATGGAAAGGTTTATTATGGTATTTGTTGTTAATAGGTTTTTAAATAACTGTATTATTTCCGAGAAGCATTATATGGCGCTCTTGTGCCGCGTGGTGCCGGCCCCATCGTCCTCATGTGTGGCGGCTGCACGATGGTACCTGGGTATCTAGGAGCCGCTGAACGAAACTGAGATTGCAATGCAACAGCGTGCCCTCCAAAGGGAACAGCGGCGTGAGTATGTACAGCCATGGGCTGGGCTGCCACAACTTGATGGTGAGGATAATGGGTAGGGTGGCATGTCGCGCAGATAGAATAGGCACAGGAATAGGAAAGGAGGGAGTGTGTGCAGTGTACACTTGTTGTATAGCGGGGTAGCCAACATTTGCTTGTGTGGCTTGCCACTGACTGGGGGAGGGGTGGCGATCTGGCTGTGTTGGTACAGATGGCTTGCCACGTCTGTTGGTGTTATTCGTTGACCTGGGAGTGCGTACACTAGGACCGGCCTGATCAACATCCCAAGACCCGCAAAGTTCTTCGCCAATTTTGGGCTCCAACTCCTGAGAACCAAAAAGACGGTTTTTCCTACTTGCACTAACTGATCACCTCAATATCCGATTCTCCACTCTCAGCGGCTTTATCACTGAGCCCTTTGGGCACCCTTTCACGTGTATGCTTCATCCTGGCATTTCACATTTCTCGTACATCTGTGCCTTAACTAGACATATTTTGTCACCCGACTTCCCACCCTTACATGCCCGAGTTCCAGATGTAAGCCTTGCTGTCCCATCAATACGCTGATAGCACTTCCTCATAAATCAAGCTCCGACTTCGTATCCTATATCTTTTTTAGCGGAGCTCCACGCGCGCGCGTGGGCGGAGCCCCATAGCTAAGGAAATCTACCAATCCCAGAAAATTTGGTAATCACGTGACCGACCGACCGACCGGCCGACCGTCCGTCCGCACCACAGGCATACCAATGTTTACTCTTACACTTTCTAGCTACTTTGGGAGCCCAAGAGAAAGCTGATTGCACGTCAATGTTGTCATCAATTGACAGCTGTCAAAACAGGGTATCCGCTGACCACTATCACCTGACCGTATCGCGGGCTCAGGTGTCGACACATCAAGGTCAAGCATTTTTTTGAAGTTATCCGCTGACAATTTACTCGTTCTCAAATGATCGCAGGCTCACGTTTACTTTTGTTTTAAATTCACAACAGCTTCTGATTGGTGCGGTGCTAGTAGTGTTGATTGCTTAGCACTCGAAACATCAATCAAACCAGGTATGCTTTGTTTACGAGCGTCACAGATCTGGTCTCATCTGATTTGTGGTCCCAGATTACAAATGCTTTGGACTGATATTTATTTGAATCGTGTTTGTGCAAAGGTTTATGAGATCAGAGTCTTCAAAGTATATTTGGAGATCGAGCAGTGGAGATTAGGGAAGGCCAATTTATTGGGAATGACGGCATGCGGATCTGACTGGAAAAAAACAACTGGACTGTTTGTTGGAGATAACATCAACGTAAATCAGAACATCAATACTCAACACTAGCTAAAGCCGCCATAGACAAGCGATTTGTTAGCTTTTTGAAGTGAAAAGATTCTTTTTGTTTATTGGAAATTTAGAGGCACGTATTCTGGAGAACGTTTCGACACGGGCTGAAGAGCAGCCGTTCTGCAAAACTTATAGCAGACGGAGTGAATTGTTCTGGACAAATCATTTTGACGTTTCGACAAGGTTTCACGACGAGATAAAGCCACACAATAAAAAAACGAGAAATTCCGCAGCAACCGCTCAGAGTTTCAACCTTCTTTTGTCGTAAACCCTTTTTATTACAGTTTTTGCAATCGCCTGGAACGTGTTCTATTAGAGAACAAAGTAATTTTAGAAGTCTGGCAATCCGGGGGTAATCTGTTCGTTATAAATCTATTTTGACGAGCTTTCAATTTACAAGTGAACCGAACCATGAAATATCAAGGGGCGTTTTTCAGAATCGTGGGGTTTGCGGGCAAGCGTTTCCTCTTCTCCCCTACCCCTCCCCCTTCCACCTTTTTTTATCTCTTCCGCTCTAATTTTGCGCAATAACTCCATTGGAAACGCTTGCTACGCAGGCTACAAGTTGACAAAATACTCTGTCAGCTTCAGCTGTCAAAGTAAACAAGGTTTAAGATGCTGTATAAATTTTCTGCATGAACTCACCTGTCAAATTTTGACCAATCAGAGCATAAAAATTGGACGGTCGTAAAGCGTGATCAACGCGTGACTATGGTGAGAAAAGTGAAAAGCCTCTGTCTTCCCTGCTTGTATTTTTAAATGACTGGCTGAATTTTCGCGTCCGAGATCAGTTTAAAATCAAAATGTTAATAACGCGGGGCCATAGTGACATTAACACAACACTTTCTGTCATCATGTCATTATGTCGCTGCCGTTCTCTTTGCCTTTGTATTTCTCTTTCGCGTTGCCTTTGTCTGTTCATTCCAACTCTGTCTCGTTCTGCTTGCCGGCGTTTTTCACTATAATTTTCTCTCCTTCTTCTCGCTCTGACTCTTTCTACTTGCCGACTTTCTTCGCTAAAATGTTGTCTTCTTCTTCTACTTCTAACGCGCTCTCTTTGGCGATCGTCTTCGCTTGTTCTACGGGAGTTGACTCTTGCTCTCTGCCGTTCACCTTCTCTTTGCTCTCTGCTTAAAACCTGTCATCTACACGCTAAAATCTCTCTGCTGTTGTTAGTTGACATAATAGCTTTCGTAAGTTGTAATAAAAAGTTATAAAGGCTCTGTCGAAAAATCTTTTTGCTAAATTGCTTTGAAATTTCTTTTTTCAAAACCAGTTGCGCGATATAATTGCGCGACGTTGCGCCATGCGATTTCCCGCCAAAAAAATCTCTACTTTCCCCTACCCCAAGAGTCGATGCGGACTTCTTTCCACTACCCGGAAAGTCCGTACGGACGGACGTACGCTGACGTCATAACCAAAATTTCTCGGATGGTTAGCAGGCGGTGTGCGTCACGACCCACAAAGGTTCACGGGTAAAACTGTTTCTGTGCCTCATTTCAATCGTGACACGGTCGAGTTCGCATCTCGTAAGAGAAATGAATCAAACCCAGGAATCAAAACACTGTTGCCTTTTCCGAAAAAGATTACGGAAGAGAGCGATTTCTAGAATTTTCAAGATCTCATAGTGGCCTTAGACGCTTGCTATTGGCTTCACAAGACAATTTCAAGAAGTTTATCGCGATTCGGAGACGATCGTGCGATCTAGCCGACTTTGAGCCGCGACTAATTTCTTGCTTCTCATAAGATTTTATGTACTGTTTGGTTTATATGTATGTTTTTATCTCAAAGTGAAAGAGATCTGTAGTTCATACCTGGATTTGCTTAACTAAAAAAAAAATTCGTCCATTAGAGGTGTTTATATATTTGCTGGACTTTGTTACCGGCAAAGCAGGGGGAGCGCGTGCAAACAGCTACATTGTAGGTGAGAAATCGTGACTCATAACAATTTTATTTTCACCGACAAGTTTATATTATTTTGAAAACAGTGCCCGTTTGAAATCCTTATGCGCAAATAAGTCTTGTATCAGGCAAGGGGAAAACAGACCGAAAGAGCCGAACAGCTGCAGCACAATTGGAATTTCACCGAAGCTACAGTCGCAGAAATAAACAGTGAAATAAACCACGATCTTGTCAATCTTGTCTGTGCGGTCATTGAAGTGAGCGTAGTATATCGATTTTGTTATAAAATAAAACCTAACCTCACAGTTTTAAAATCCTGTATGATGTTGTCTGGATCTTCGATAATGGTTTTCTGTTTTGGTAGAGATTTATAACAATTTATTCCCTCACATAAGTTTACAAAAAGATTCGCATACACATAGCACACACCGCATGCAAATTATTTTAAGGTCACGCTTTCAGTTTCCGCACTGGGTTTTGAAAAATGTTTTTTTCCAAAGGTTATTACAATATTCAAACTTATTTACCTTTTGTGGTTTAAAATAGAACAAACTCTTCCTGGATTTGGCGTTACTCGCTTCACGTCGGCTTCCGCTTCGGCATGTTTTCTCAGCCCGTTTCCCGGGAGTTGTGCCACTTGGCTAAGACGATGTCTTAATTCCAAGACACTTTCAACGGCTCATAACGGGAAAACTAACAGGGGTAGACCCGGGTAGACCCCGAAATTTGCAAAGAAGAAAGGTTGAAGTAGCAAAATGCCCAAAATAATTCGATAAAACCGCTAACAGTAACCAGCAATAAATCCAAGAAGAACGGCAAAAACAACACTCAAATCATCATGGCGGCCTGCACACAACCGAACAATTCAAACTTGTCACAAACGCTCAAGAAAGCAAAATATTTGAAAGAAACGCAAATGCCATCAAGATAAAGTGTTCCAACAACTTTCCACGGCGGTATAGCGTCGAAATTACCAACACAAGCTTGGAATAAAGCGAAAATCTCACCACATATACCTCTGAAAACGGCTCTTTCCAAGCGCGAAAATCACTCTACAAATGACGCATTCTGATTGGTCGAATCTCGTGACGCACACCGCCTGGATGGATAGTTTCTCTTAGTTTTGGTGCTCCGCTCGCGCGCGCTTCGCGCGCGCAAGGAGCTCCGCTACAAAATTTGTTTCACTCCCAAAATCACTTAGCTTTTCCCTCAAAAGTCACATGAATGTGCCCTTAAGTTAACTGATTTGTGGAATACAAAATTATTGTTTGATTTAAGGTATAAATTTATCAATGGGAGCTTCGCTTTTAGCTGTGGCTAAATATATATATTATCTCCAATAATTTACTTAGTGACGATTTTGGCCACAGTCACTGCGGTAACTGCATGGCTGCAAAATAGAGGGTGGCTTCTTAAAAGGAAACCGCATAACATACCAGAACTGTCCGTGCATTCATGTTAAAGGTTTAGGTTAGGTTTGCTATGACTTTTATTCAAACTATTGACGAAACGTTGGCTGAAGCGCTTCTTTAATGATGATCGCTTTCAAATAAGGGAAGCGTTCACTCCGAAAGGGAGTGGACTACAAAATAGATTTATTGACATGTAACTAGCAGTCTTAATTCTCTCTGGATTGAGTACTATAGTGTTTCCTTACATTTTTTAATATTGTACTATTCAACATTTTCCATCTTTAAATAAAATTTCTCTGATCATTTACCATGTACGCATATCAGCCTCTCCGGGGGTACTCCCTTATATAAGCATATAGGTATGTGCCGCCACGAAGGATATGGTTTTTTAGCTATCTTAGGTATGAAAACGGGAATTCATTTAGCCCATTTTGGTCTGGAATCAGGTATGGTTTTCGAGGTGAACTACGGTAGCGTATAAACGATTGTTCCAAATGAATACGGAGACAGAAAGAGCAATATACGAAATCAGAACTTGTGTGTTCTAAATCCAAAGCCTTACATGATTCTTTCACTCATACTTACCTAGCCAGGTAAAGTCCAAGCCTAGTTACTCTTCATTCAAGGCCAACATTAAGAAATTCTCTAGCGAAATGCGTTGACCAAATTACTTTCGGTACGAACTCTACCGCAACCAATAATAACAGTGATGAATTTATATATTATTGATATCTAGTTTATTACTAGTCTTTTTGTTAGTCATCCTTTTATCTTTCATTTGCATTGTCTAAGTTAACTTAATTGCAGTTTATATATTTATTTTTACATAGTCATCTTAAGCTTATCTATTTATTTATGTATTATTTGTATTTATAATATATTTATATTAGGATAAATTTTTAGATGTTAATTCATTATATTGTAAAGTAGATAGCAGGTCCACATCAGCAATAGCTGCCATTTATTCAAACCTGCTTTATCAAATAAAGGATGTATGTATGTATGTATGTATGTATGTATGTATGTATGTATGTATGTATGTATGTATGTATGTAAGTATGTATGTATGTATGTATGTATGTATGTATGTATGTATGTATGTGCCTGTCCATCCGTGTGTGTGGAGTATGTATGCATCTATGTATGTAAGTATATACTGTGAGTTGGTCAGTAGTGTGTGATTCTAATACTTTGTATTACTGTTCCAAGACGAGTAAATTATTTTGAAAAAAATTGACTTAACTCTGGGTTAAAGTTTGAGTTTACTTCGTATGCAAAACTGATTATTTTGCAAATGAAAAGTGGCTCAATTTTCACTTGCAAAAGACAGAGTCATCGGCCTGGCACCCAGTTTGGATGATTGCGTCATAGTGTCGTGACGTTGACTCATTAGGGACGCTAAATCGCCGGCTAGTTGGTCTTGTCAGCTCGACCACTTGGAGTGTTTTAACACTAGTCCGTTTTAAAAAATAACTACGGAGCAGGTACTGCCTGTTTGGACCTTTTTTCTATGAAAAAAAGGAGCCGTAGGTCCTGTCTAACACTACATTCACTTACAGTTAAACATCTCAAAATAAATTGAGAAAAGCGTCCACCATGTTGTGAAAACTGGTATGGCGTGTCAACTGTCACCCAAGCGGAAAATAATCTGAGGCCAGCACCCGATGTCTGAAGCCGTGTGTTCGCCTGCATAATTCTTTTAGTAAACGAGACGAGAACTGTCATGTTTCCGAGTTGGCAACTTTTTAAAGTCGTTTCAACACGGTTTTACGATTCTTATTCAGGACTTTCATGACACTTCATAACTCACGTAACAACAACAACAACAACAAAGTTTATTGAAAATTGGAAAATAACTAATTACATTACTTTCCCACCGGCAAATAGCTTATAAACTAATCGAGGCGGGGGAGCTGAAGACATATTACAAAACAAGATTTATATATAGATGGACTAAATAACAGTGAAGACACTATTATACAGTAAATAGAATTTAAACTAACATAAAACAAGGCAAGTACATAACGATTATAGTAGTAGTATTTTAATCGAATAAGAAATAGAGTTCCAAATTTGGGCACCGATTCTCTTGAAAAAGGCATACATTTTAATCGGTTCTAGAGAACTTAACATAAAACGAGTCGCTAGAGACAGATCTTGTTCTGTAGTTATGAATCTGACTTGTTTTAACGAACTGATTGAGCATACTAACTGGTGCTGTCTGTCTGTTGATATCATACAATAAATAGCTACAATCTCTGAAAAATAGGCTAGGCAGGGGAAGGCAATTTGATTTGAGAAAGAAGGGTACGGCGTGTTCCTTAGACTTACTGAAGTAAATGAGACGTAAGGCCCGTTTTTGTAGAGTTACGATCTTTCTTTGAAATGTCAAGGCACAGTTTCCCAACCACAAATACCATAAGTCAAGTAAGGGACAATTAATGAGTTGTAAACTGAAAGTAAAACACGACGCTGGACATAATGTCGAATCTTAGCTATAATTCCTATCCACTTGCTGATTTTGTGACAGATAGATTCGGTTTGGTATTTCCATGAAAGATTTGAATCAATCATTAAGCCAAGATATTTTACATAATCTTTCATTTCAAGGTTTGCGTAGGTGTTAGTCACGGAGTCAAGAATTCTAATCCTAGATATGAAGGGCATATTAGGGACCTTAAGCATCGACGACGAAAGGGACGACGACGCCGACCGGAAGTGAAATTTTCCCGCGCGAACCTTCTGGGCATGCGTTAGGTTGTCAAAACGTCGTCCAGCCTTCGTCAACGACTGAATCTGAGCAAGTTTTCGCTCTTGGCCGGGTTGTTCGAAGCTGGGTTAAGATAACCCTGGGTTAGTGCTAAATTTGAACTCAGAGATGGGAGCTTAAAAAGCAAATTTAGTTTAGTTCTCTTTGCCTACAACTTAATGACTGGATACTCTAAAAAGAATAGAGAAAGTTATCCGAGAGAGTGCTTTTGATAAAAAGAAAAGGGAAACCTGGGTTAACATTTAACTCCGGGTTAGCGCTAACCGGCCTTCGAACAACTGGGCCCTGGTGAAAACGTAAGTAAACAGCTAAACTTTTTCATGCTGATAATCATCTGTTTCCACCTTTTGTTATAATGATTGTTTGATGCATTATTTGGGGACCAGCGGAAGTGAAATGTTTAACAGTTTAGCCATTTTTAACAGACTAAAATGACTTTCTTTCAGAAGCATCCGAAACCATGGCCGGCCACATTTCTACAGCCGAGCAAGAACCCGTTCAAAAGAAATGTAACTTTTTCTGTACTGATCTCTTTAAGGAGAATTTTGGGATATTTGAAGTCATGTTCTTCTTATTTTAGACCTGCATGTCATTGTGCTAATTTTAAGTTGTACTTCAAGATATAAATCTTCAGTTTTGCTGTAAAAATATATATTTTCGTGTTCTTTTGACAGCAAGTAAGCCCAGGTATTTTGTTTGGACGGAAGACCATGATGTCTTGATGTTTCGCGAAGCTGTAACGAGCGAACCTTACAATTTTAAACCGAAAAGCAGCAAGAGAGGGAAAGTATGGGAAAGCATCGCAGCCTATTTGAATTCTCTGAAGACTCCAGAATACAGGGTATCAGCAAGGGCAGCGAGAGATCGATATGCACTCCTGATCTCCCGGCACAAACTAAAGCAAAGAGAAGAAGAGAAAGCATCTGGGATCGATGTCCCCGAGCTCACAGAGCTCGATGCCTTGCTGGAGGAAATTCGAGAGCGAGAGAAAAGTGCGGAAGAAAAGACTGACGCCCTGAGAAACGAGAGGAAGGCAAAAGATGAGAAAGAAAAAGCTAAAGCAGAGGAAATCAGACAGGCGGCTCTTCAGACAATTGCAATCTGCAGGTTGACTGGACTAAGGACCTCATGATTCCAGTTTAGTACTCTGTTCCAATGAACATTACACACAAAGTCAATCATTTGATTGGTGATCATGCTAAGAACTGGAACAGGTTTAGCGAATCTATGGACCATGTTTCCATATCTGCATGGGTAAGAAAGCCGCTTTAGCAGCATGCAGAGACCTTCTAGTCCATCACAAACAGAGCGCTGACTGCAGGTAATCGTGTCAGGGATTAGCAAAACTTCCTTCAGAATTCGTATATCTCGTTTTCCAAAGCGAAACTCTGCACAACTCTCAGACTCATCAAGCTCTTCCAGGTCAAAAGGTGCGTACGAATCGTACGGAAAGTCGAGGTTTTTCAATGCATAGAGGTTGTACAGAACAACAAATTCATCATCATTGATAAAGCCCTCGTTGTGATTAATTAGAAGCAGATTTCGGACGTTTTTGAAAGCCATAGCTAGAGCTACTTGTCAGAGAACCAAAAATCGTCGTCTCCTAAAAACAACACACTGCTTAACTTTCGTTTTTCCCGCCGAGAACGAAAGCCTCGATCCAGTCCTCCTTGGGTTACAAACGTCGTCGTCATGTATTTCGTTGTCGATGCTGATTTTTTAATGTTCAAAGACAGTTTGTTGGCCTTTAGCCATTCGTTAACATTGCCAAGCTCGCGATTAACAAGTGTTTCGAGTTCCTTTATGTTGTTATTTGCAAGTATTATACTAGCATCGTCAGCAAATAGATAAAAGGCAAATAACGAAGAGGACTTGTAAATATCATTGATGTACAGTAGGAATAAGAGTGGTCCGAGGACTGAGCCTTGTGGCACGCCGCACAAGGTCGTCTCAGCCTCAGACACAACATTATTAACTTCCGTAGTTTGCTTTCGATCAGTCAGGTATGCTCTGAACCAGGAGTTGATTACACCTCTAATACCATAATTTTCAAGTTTAGCTAACAAAATCTCATGGTTAACAGTATCAAAAGCCTTCTTGAGATCGATGAAAACACCGCACGAACATTTACCGTTGTCCATATTTTGGAGAATTGTGTTAACAATATCAAGTATAGCATGCTGAGTACTGTGCTTACTGCGAAAACCGTATTGCTGATCATAGAGAATGTTGCAATCTTTGACAAACTTGGTAACTCTGGAGTACATAAGTTTTTCAAAAATCCTGTTATAAATCGAGAGCAGAGAAATAGGTCGGTAGTTTTCGGGCAGAGTGTCATCTTCGTCCTTAAATATCGGGATAATCTTAGCACACTTTAGTTTAGATGGAAAAATCCCTGAGCAAATAGACTGATTAAAAATCGTGGCTAGAGGTACGGATATGACCCTTTTTGCCAATTGGAGATGAGTAGAGACCATGGGCCTCGTTGTCTTGCAAAATTGAAATTTCTAAATTGATATCTTCCGGAATAATAGGATCAAAGAAGAAAGTGTGATTAAGTGGCGGATCTAAATAATCAAAGAATGTATCTATGGTCGGAGGAATTTGTTAAGAATATTGCTTATTTCCTTCGGGTCACTAGTTGGAACCTCATTCGGGTTTGAGCGAATAGAGTTAGTTGAGTTGCGCTTGTTTTTCGTTTACCAGTTTCCAATTAGTTCGTTAATTCCTTTCCAAGTTTGACGCATATTACATATGTTGAGATCAAAGAAACTTTGGTAATAGTTCGCTTTACTTAATCTCGTAAGATAGATGATTTTATTTCTGTAAAATTTCTATTTGTCCCGGTCTGAGGTAAAGAAGAGGTTATTCTTTACCCTGATTGATTTTCTTAAACCCGCAGTCAGCCATGGTTTAGCAAGGAATTTTTGTTTACGATTGGATATACTTCTTAAAGGGGCGTGTTTGTTAATTGTCTTGTTGACGCATTTGTAAAACCTGGAGAACGATTGATTGGCATCGGTATGTTTGCAAATATTATTCCAATTAATATTCTGCAAGTCGTCAATGAAAGATTTTGCATTGAAAGTAGAATAGTCACGAACCTTATGCACCTATCAATGTAAACCCCGTAGGGGGGGGGGGAGTGCGGGCAAGGGGAGGGGATTTGATGCCTGGGACTATCCCCGCTGTCGGGCTTTTGATCGTGTGAAGCGACCCCGGGGTCGGGACATTTGACTTTGACCGACAGAAGCCTGGTATCAATTCAGAAGCAGTTACCAAGTCCGTCCCTCGAAGGCCTGATACTCAGGCTAGTCCCTCAAGGCTTCCTGAAAGTCACGTTGTTGGAGAAAGGTATGAAGTTTTCATTTGTTTTAATCGCCATAATCTGATACTTTAAACTGTCATCTAAACAGATAATGTCTATTTTGTGGAAGTTTTTATCTTCAAGTTCCCATCTGACTGTAAAACTCGATTGAAATCGAATTCCACCATGAAAGTCAGAGGATTTTTTATGGGTCACTGATCCGACCTGTTCCGACATGTTGAGCAGATGTTATAAAGCATTTTACGTTTTATTAATATTATATAGCACGGTCAATCTTCCTGGAGTGATTTTGTTGTTCAAGATAAGAGATGCTAGTGGAGAGATAAAATACTTAATTACAGCCAGTAATTTAATGGAGCTTCCGTTAACCGTAAATAAAAGTAGTAACAACGTGTTGGAAATGTTCTTTTATTCGTTTTATATGGTATTATGGCATTGTTTGTTTAGATTTTTTCCCCTGGGGTGGGGACTTTTTTGACACTTTTGATTGACCTTTCGTTTCCCACCCTGGAGAATTTGATCGAAAAATTTTAAAATTTGTCAAATTCCCACCCCTTGCCCGCACTCCCCCCCTCCCCCCCCCCCCCCCCCCCCCACACGGGGTTTACATTGATAGGTGCATTAGTTTTGTTGTTTGGAAAGAATGGTTTACAGTGCGACGTTAATATGCACATCTGAGAGAAGTGATCTGTTGTATCGGACACGGTATTGCTGCTGAATATATTATTCTCAGGATTATTTATGAAAATATTGTCAATTAAAGTTGTTGAATTACCATAGACTCTAGTCGCTGAATTACCATAGACTCGATCCGCATGATTACCATGATTCATAGCGTATAAGGTCACGCGATCTTCGGCTTGCTCGACCTTAAAACAGTGATCCTTAGTTGATTTCAGAATGGTTTCCCATTCTGAGATTCTTTTGTCAAAGTGCGCACAGTTTCGAGAGCAAAGGGAATTCATCGACGTGGGTTTAAAAGTGGGAGAAGAGGTATTCTCAGCTCATCGCATTGTGCTCGCTGCCAGCAGCGATTATTTTCACGCCATGTTTGCTCATGGAATGAAAGAGTCGAGCCAGGAAGTGATCGAGCTCAAAGATGAAAGCATTTCAACAGCTGCTTTGAAGATCGTGTTGGATTCCATCTACAGCGGAGACGTTCTTGTCAACGATGAAACTGTCTTTGACGTACTTGTCGCAGCGGATCACCTTCAAGTTACAAGTGTTGTCCAACAGTGTTGTGAATACTTGCAAACCCATTTTGTTGATCCGCTTCGATTTGATGTGCAAACATATTGTCGCCTCTCCGCTATTGCTGATCGTCATGGTCTAATTGACCTTGAAGAAGCCACGCAAACTAAGATGGCCTACGTTTACAAAGAGATCTGTGAAAGTGAAGAATTCTTGTCCCATGTGGATGCTGATCAGTACACTCGCCTTCTTTGTCGAGATGAACTCAGTGCCCCTTCAGAGACATTCGTCTTCAAATCCGTGATGCAGTGGATCAAACACAAGAAGGAAGAACGAATGCCAAGCGCGGCCAAAGTCATCGGAGCGGTTCGTCTGGGATTGGTGGACATCAAGGATTTGACTGAAGAACTCGAAACGGATGAGATGCAACAAGTACCAGAGATTCATATGCTTCTCTATGAATCGCTTTTATATTACGTCAAGCCTTCGAACAGTTCCAACTTTGCTAAAGAAAAAGCAAAACTGCGATCAACGGGGCCAGTAAGTATATACGCTTTTACATTTGTGTCTCAGAGGGTTTCGGGCCTTATCCTTTTCATTTTCCACCCCTTTTGACCTTCTCTTAATCCTAACTTTACTTTCAGTTAGAAGCTAAAGAAATGTGCACCACCCCCCTCCTCCCCTCCACCCCGATGGGCTTACAATTTTTCGACTGAAAATCAAAAAAATGATGAAACTTGGGTTGATTTTTGAAAGATACCGCCACCTTGGCAGGTCAAGGAACTTGAAAGAGCCCGGGGACAAGAATCGGGTCTTCGATCTCGGAACGATTGCCAAACTGATTATCCGTTATGAGACAAAACAAGAAGTCCACTGCATGCACCAGCTAGCGATCTCGTTTACAAGAAACGGGTTACCGGGGCCGGATAGGTCTATAGTCGGCTTTAGAATAAACTATAATGGATTAAAGTTTATTCGTAGTATTGAGAGACCAGCGGAAAATACCCATTAACAACCAATTCTCGTTTTCCCTGTGGTGGTGTGTCTGTTTATAGAACTGACTGTCATAACAAGATTTAATATAGACAGTACGAGAAAGAAATTCCACTGAGGAAACCTACCACCTGTATCTCAAATATGCCAGCTATGGTTACCTTAAAGTATGTGTTCAAAGTGCTGAGAAGCAACAGCTTGAGACACCTGTGAGAGACTCTCGAGTTCGTTGCCTTTCATTTAATTTCAGTATTGTCGTTCTTTGTTGATCTCATTCAGAAGATCTTCCTTCTACATTTAAAAAACTGAACAACATTTTCCCACTTTTTTCTTGTTATTTTAGGTCATTGTTGCTATTCTCCCTCAGACTCATATGATGTATTTTGATATGGAGAAGAAACAGTGGAAGCAGCTATCATCCTTAGCACCAGCAGCTCATGCAGGAAATTGTTATTGTGCAAAGACTGTTGGTGGTGAACTCTTTGTTGCCATTGATTCCTGTATTTATTGCTACGACATAGAAACAGATAAGTGACAAAAGCACAAAGTCAATGATCCAACAGGTCGAGTAGTCAAAAGCCTGTGCACTGTAGGTGACTATATGTATGCAATCAGTTCAGACTGCAACGAGGTAACTCAAAGGTATAGCTTTCCAAAACGCCATTGGCAAAGTTTTGCAAAAGTAAATGTTACGAGCAGTTTTCCTGACAATCTGTATTATAGTGGGGCAACGGCCCTTCTTTCAAAAGTTTATGTACTTTACGGACATACAAAGTACAACCTGTCACGGGAGTGGTGGCAGATGCAAAATGCAGTACTTCATTCTTTTGACCCAGCGAGCAATGGGTGGCTAGAAAAAGCTTCAACTTGCCATCCTCACTTTGGGTCCAGTCTTTTTGTAGTGAATGGCAAGCTATGTGTGGCAGGGGGTTATAATTCTATTGACACATTAAGCAGGCCCTTTGGTAACCCAGCAGCTGTAGAAGTTTACGATGAAGACAACAACAAGTGGTCTGTAGTTGACCAAAAACATATTCCCCAAAACACGCTTGGTGCAGTGGAAATAGAGGGGAGGGTTTATTTCATCATCAATAATTTTCCAATTGACAGTGGCATTAGAATCCCTTCAGGAGAGGTTTATCCTGTTTATCTCGATGACTGGAAAAATTTAGGAAACGTTGCCAACAATGCAGCCCTGTGTTACGTACCTTTAAAGAGGGACAGCGTTAAAGGGGACTGAGAATAATTAGTAAAAACAGCTTCGGCGGCTAAGACGTTTACCGAAAAGCCGCCGCAAATGGGTTGCTTATGTAAAACTTTTCATTTTTGAAGAAAACAGCTTTATCGTTTAAGATCTAGGTAAAATTAATCGGCGGGTTTTAATCAGATGATCAATCCGCTATACTGAGATATTAAAAAACGAAAGTTAGAAATAAAGTTTAACTAAGTTGTACTTTTGGGTTACTGCATTACCCACTTCGCAATAGCCTTTGCTATATCAGTGCGGGCAGTATTTATAGATCTTTATAGTATATTGCGATATAGGGATGAATAGTCCAATAAATCACTTTTCTACATGAAAAGTTCCTGTTTGCGTTGATATTAAGAAAGTATCTAGCACGTGTATTTTACACCAACCCCAGATTCACTTTCGGCTTCTAGTTCTCTATTTTCTCACGTAAGATTAATTAAAAACAGCTGTATTGTGGTACTGTTATGGTTAATCTAATAAATATATCAAGCTTCTTAAAGATGGAATGTTTTGTTATTTCTTAATCAATAACGCTTAACGAGAAAATAAGCCTACTTTTCTGTATCCATCGAACGCGAGCAAGTTGCATTCTTTTCGGCTGCGTTGTATTGTCTTAAATTGTCCGTGAACTTTACTCTGTTATAGGTAGGGTTTTTTTCTAACTCTAGACAGATTGCTGGCAATAAACAAAAAAACCCCATCAATTTCCCATTTTCCTTCCCACGCGGAATCAAATCATGTAAACATGTCGCTGTCAAGCCAGTGAAAAAGTGATCGGTTTTGGATTGGGTAGTTAGGAAGGTTACCTTATGAATCCCCTACCACAAACACAAAGCAAGGCCTCTCTCAGTATATTAGATACTGGTTTGGTGATATGGTTGTGCGCATGTGTCAGTTACTGGCTACACCCAGAGTTTCCTAGTGTAACCAGTGGTTGATGGTGAGCTTTCATTATATAGTATTTGTTGTTACCAGGTTTCTGTAAGATCATATTGCTAAATAACTGTATTATTTTCGAGAAGCATTATACGGCGCTCTTGTGCCGCGTGGTGGCGGCCCCATCGTCCTCATGTTTGGTGGCTGCACGATGGTTCCTGGGTATCTAGGAGCCGCTGAACGAAACTGAGACTGCAACGCAACAGCGTGAGCTCCAAAGGGAACAGCGGCGTGAGTGTGTACAGCCATGGGCTGGGCTGCCACCACTTGATGGCGCGGATAATGGGCAGGGATGGCGTGTCGAGCAGATGGAATAGGCACAGGGATAGGAAGGGAGGGGGTGTGTGTAGTGTACACTTGTTGTATAGCGGGGTAGCCAACATTTGCTTGTGTGGCTTGCCAGTGACTGGGGGAGGGGTGGGGATCTGGCTGTGTTTGTACAGATGGCTTGCCACGTCTGCTGGTGTTGTTGGTTGACCTGGGAGTGCGTCCACTTAGACTGGCCTGATCAACATCCCACAGCTTACAAAGTTCTTCGCCAACTTTGGGCTCCAACTCCTGAGAACCAAAAAGACGGTTTTTGTTACTAGCAGAATCCTACCTCGAATTTAAACAACAATTCTCTTCAATTACTACAACATATATTACAACATCCCTAACTTTTCACCATTTCTGAGTCATCCATGCCTCCATCTTCCACTTTCTCCCTAATTTATGCCACTACTTGCAGCATACTTACTGATCACCTTAATATCCGATTTTCCTCTCTCAGTGTCTTTATCACTGAGCCACATCGGCGCCCTTCCGCGAGTATGCTTCATCCTGGCATTTCCCATTTTTCCAACATCTGTGAGTCGACTACACATATTTTGTCACCCTAATTCCCACCCTTACATCCCCGTGATCCAGATGTACGCCCTGCTGTCCCATCAACAATGTTTATGCTGATAGCACTTCCTCATAAATTAAGCTCCGTCTTCACAATAACACCTACTTTAACACCTACCAGTTCTTCATACCGTGACCTTTTGTAAATCGTCCTGTTTAACCCATTTGATGATAATCAAACTTACACTCATCTGCTTGCGTTACTTGGCATTTTATTTATTCACCCTGTGCTACCAATACGGTGATAATGAAACTAAAGCTTATCTGTACACTTGTTACATCTGTACTCCTCCCTTTCACACACCTTCTAATTATTCCTCTTTAGCCTGTGCACCATACTAAACCATTTGAAACCTGCCTGTTCTACCAAGGCGATGACAGTTCTTCCTTGTGCTTCGTCACATATTCACACCCACTACTTATACACCAGACTATATCCTTTACATCTCATCCTTTCTGATTTCCATGCATCTATACATACACGTAAAAAAAGCCAAACAGTGCTTAACACAGAGAGGCCATGATGTAAGTCTTACCTGTCCATCACGACTGATCTGAACCTTCTTATGGTCATTCCACGGGTTTACCAAATGATGAGCCTGTTGGAAGGGAATACTTGCTCTAAGGACCAAGGAAAAAGAAACGAATTATTGTTTGCCTTTTTAATCATAGCTACACTCGCTGTATTAGGCAGGGAGTTCCGTCCACTCAAACAGTAATGTAAGGGGATGGTACCTTCAGTTTTACCGACATGGTATTAGTTATTTAACAGACTGGGCTATAGCGATAGAAAACATGTAGCACATACTTTTTTATCCATTCAACACTAAAAACTCCACTCAGGGAGCTGGAGCCAAACTCGGGTGACTTGTCCTTGCCAATAGCGGATGTCATCTGTGCATAACCTGTAAGACGAGCAACACGCGAGGTGATTTCAAAGAGTTTGTCTTTTAGTGCAGGCAATCATTAATGCAAGACAGATAGAGAAAATCACTTCAACTAAACCGTCACCTTGAAAATGTCCACTTCCTTGCACAGAGAACACCAGAATAACTCGTTTGCTTTCCTATAACAACATTCAAGTGCAAATGTTAACGTCAAAGATGGCGTTATTAACAGCGTCCGTCTTTACTACAAACAATCCTAGATAGCGTCGTTTTTCCAACACAAAGAGAACATCGAGCAAGAATTTTGAACTACTTATTTCAAAAGTAATATTATAATTGTAATGTTTGCGTAAACCTGTTGTAATACAAAGCTGATTAGAATCCACTCTTGAAATCGTTTTTCCAGGCGCAGTCGCACAGTGACACGTAAAACCTCGAAAACCCTTACAACATTAAGTAGTTTGTTCTATTTCAGAGACTTGGTATTTTAAAATATAACAATATGTCGTATTAAAAGTCTCGGATAAACTGGCCAAAGAACTTACCTTAAAAGCTCTGTTCAGTTTCTTTTCATTTGCCAGGGTTGTTGCCCAGATGCCCTTCAACAATAGAAAGAAAAAAACGTCGTAAGAATAGGCCATTTGCACGATGGCGTCATTTTACTACTACGACCAGAATCCTTCAGGGTATTGCTTTCTTATGCAAATTAAGGCTTTTGTTCCTAAAACCTCACTGGGACTACCAAATTTAAATACGAAAGGAAAAACGAAATGAATTCTGGTCTTAGTGGTAAAAAGACGTCATCGTGCAAATGGCCCATTTCACTTAAGTAAAGATATGACAGGTAACGGAAAAATTAGTATGTAATCCTTTGGGAACTGTTTGTAAACGGAATGAGAAAAAAGAGAGTACTTACCTTTGCCATTGATATGTCTAAATTTCTTTGATTGTTGCATTTCATAATAAAGTAACGAGCTGAAACGAAAAGCAAGGATGTGATACACGTAACTTTGACATAATCGCAAAGACCGTCATGTATCTCAATATACAATTTCTTTTCAGACAGTCAAATGGAAGCCAAATTGCTACTAAGAAATACCAACACTAACCCTCACTTAGCTTATCAGACAACTGCGACGGCCTTGACATCCATCCATCACTGGATGTTTTACCATTCTGTAAAAACAAATCAATACTGTCATGAGGCTTTGCTTAGTGTGCTTTGAGGAAAGCCCTCACTGATCACCATCAGGTTAGATCGGTGGCATTTTTCATAATTTTGAACATAAGGCAGATATGCCAAGCTGAACTGATCATTAGCATGTAATACTCCATATTTGCAGCGAGGGCGCTGTGGGCATTCAAGACACGTTCTTCTTCTCACGTTTCACACGGACTTAATTTCAGTCTGCATGGTACACAAGAAAAAACTCACTTGTGGAGAGAATGGTCTTTCACTTTTCCCCCGCGGACTTGAACCTGATAAACACAAGAACTGTTTGTTAACTACAAGCATGTGTTAAATTGTTATTCCAACTTCAGAAAGAGTGATAGAGAGTCTAGTAAGCCTTCAATTAATGCTGTGGGGTGAAAGCACTTATGGCAGAATAAACTAGGGTTTCAGGTGCATAGAGGAAGTTATTTTTACCAGAGTTATCACGCAGGCGTTCCCTCGATGGAGAAAACTGCTCTGGTCGCCGTGTCCTGCAAATGTAACAGTAAATATGTATCTTCAACGAGACAAACGAAAAGACACCGTGAAAATTTATCACACATTATTTGACTTGAACATGTGATTGTCACAGGAGTAAATGCCTAATTGTTCCAAAAGTTGTAAAAAGTATTTTGTTGGTAGGGGGAGTCACGATAGGTACAACACACTCCTACACACCTGTCGATTCTAGATCTGGAGTCAGGCCCACTTTCAATTCCTGGAAATATACCATCACGATACAAATACAATCAGTAAATACATAACAACATACCAAGAATAATGAGGCAGCGAATACAACAATGCATCAAGGAACATTGGTGGAGAGGTCAAACACTGCAGATATTCAGATGTGAATGACTTAATGTGAGTAATTATTGGCCACTGAAAAGAAACCTCGGTCTAAGCGAATCCATAACGGATCTGGTCAAAACGAGCGTGTCGCGTTTTTCTCCTGATGTGGGCTCTTCCTATCATTGAGAAGCAACTAACAAATAGCAAGTACTGTGAACACTGGTTGAAGTGTTCACTATCTAAACAAGACAATCGCACACCTTGATAGTCACAGTAAAATACATTACCGGGTCGTGTTCTTCTTTGGCGAGGGTACAAGGATGGATTCATGATTTGCTCCTCTGACGTCAAGACTGCTGTTATTGCTCGAACAATCATCTTTGTAAAGAAAAAAAAGAAAAATCCGCCAATGCAGATATGAGAAAAGAAGGATATAGATTTTATTATCCCTTTTCTTAGAAGTTATTACAGAGGTGGTTCTTTGATAAGGACCGTGCTCTGTTTAAAAGAAACGTTTTGCCATTAGTCAGTCACCGTTTTTATCACAGAAACTGGGCTGCACTCCAGCGTTAAGGGACGCTTATATTGTTCCCGAATGACGTTCATTTTAATTACAACTACACAACGGGATTAATTTGTGTTTTACCTCATCCACTTGAGACCAGGGTCTGGAAGGAGAACGAATCCTCCTGACGAAAAATGCCTGCAACTTGTGTCGTAAATAAGTCACATTGTTCACATCCTACAGTGAAGAAAAAAAATTGCCGTTGATCTTATAAAACAAGATCTCAGTAGTGTACCTTCTATTTTGATTGAAAACGACGAAGGAGTTACACGACATTCTGTAGGTAAGACAAACGAAAGTAACAAGATGACAATGAAATTACATAGGACATTTTTGTTGAAGATCAGATGAAGATCTTTTTAGCGGCTCAGTGACAGTACAAGAGCATTAACAGACAGCAAATCAAAATGAAATATATTGTGTCTAATGATTAGGCTTAGCTACACTATTTCCGAAACATGGCCTAAAATTCTTTCCGAAATCTTTAAAGCTCTAAAATTCTCCAAAAACTCTCTAAAATTACCGAAAATACTAAAAAAATTTCGTTTTTTTATGGCGATATAACAAGAAAGAATGAGTTGTAATCGTAAAACATTATTTGTTACCAATGTTTAAGGGTTCAGGCGCCAAACGTTTCATGAGCCGAACCTCTAACTGCCAAATTATTTAGACCGGCTAAATTGATTCAGACGCCCATCTTAATTGTAGTTGAACTAAGTCCAAAAGGCGAAAAATGCTGATTTCCGTCAAACTGCTTACAAAATACGTTATAATAATTTAAGCATTAGGTTCGGTAGATGAAAAGTCCGGCGTCTGAATCAAAGCCGTTCCAAAGTCACTCCAAAGGCGAAATTCCCAGCAGGGCTAGGCGAAAAGAACGGCTGATCCGTTCCAAATTGAAACGGGCGTTCCTAATTGATTCAGACGCCGAACTTTTCATGTACTTAATTCAAAGTATTAGGTTCGGCTCATGAAAAGATCGGCGTCTGAACCGGGCCTAAAATTCCCGAGATTTTCTAACATTCCTTTTGATGTCAGAAATTCCCCCCAAAATTCCGAAATTATGTAGCTAAGCCTACTAATGATCAACTTCTGTGGGTCATTATACGTTTCCGGGAAACTGTCTACCTACCCCTCCCCTAAGCCAAATTAACACTTACTACTTACTTAGGGCAAAATATTGGCTTAGGGGAGGGGTAGGTTGGCAAATTCCCAGAAACGTATAATGAGCCATAAATCGTATGGACCTAGCGGATGGATTAGGTAATTAAGAAAAATGGAAATTTCTTTCGCAAACGTGTAGCCAGCAACGTCTGGTGGATAGATTGTTATCATTAATTTACTGCTACTATCATTAACCCGTAATCACCTCTACTGCTGCTGTTTAATTAAAGGCTATTACCTCCTGGCTTGCTGAAAGCGCAATCCAGTCATCCAACTTGAACACAACACCTTTTCTCCCATTCCTCTCTCCTTCTTTTTCCTCTGTCTCGCTATCACTGCTCTCACTATCTCGCCCCAGGCTATCCCCAGGATACCTCTCACTGTCACGAGAAGCTGAGAAATCCTGGGTAACGTGTTCAGAGGAAAGGCTGGGACCAGTGAAGAGCGCTACTGTTATGGGCGACACAAGGCTACAGCACTTCACTGTCACTGTGGTGTAAAGTCTGTCGGGAGAGGCAGAATACAAATGTATTCTCAAGAGCGACAATAGACAGTTTCGCAGCCTCTGTTTCCAAGCGAGGCTAAGTACGAAGCCATTGACACAAAAGTGATTGTTTATTGTTATGTAAATAAAACTCATTTTCACTAGAAAGGTTTTGCACTTAGCCGCGACGACCGGAAATGCGTCTGCGCTTCGCAGGCTAAGCCTCGTTTTGAAGTAGAGAAAAATTGAAAATGGCCTATCGTCCACTCAAGACTCGACCTCATTTCATTGTGTATTTACTGGGCCGAGGTGAGGGAAAAGTTCATCATTTTATACCTGAGAATTTTTCACACCTCGAATGAAATCCATGAGTTGGATATAGTAGCTGTTTTAGTTTTATCGGCTGCTAATGACCTGTTCACCCAGCATGGAATTTTCGTATTATGTCAAGAACAGGTATTTTCATATTTTTCTACTTTCCAGTTGGACATCATGTAAGTTAACGTCAGCTTTGCATAGCCGACACTAGTGAGTGAAACGTTACACAGCATTAGGGGACGTCGAATAAGCCGTCTCCTAACAATCACGTCGTCCACTCCCTTGCATGGAAATTGTAGAAACAATCAAGACAAATACCACGAAGGCCCACCTGCCTACCAAAGTAAGCTTACACAGAAAGTGGTTAGGTAGAGTTGGTTATAGAGACAGGCTCAACGTACCTTGACATTTCTTCATATATCAGCCAGTCAGATGGTAGTTTAGCGATCGCTTTGGCCTGCGCAGTTGACACAGTATCGCCATGTGCAGGGGGCTGGTACAAAATGGAGGAATTATGAAAACGAGCCTTGCTTTCTTTCCTGAAAGAAAAAAGTTTAATATTAGTTGGATAATTAATACACTTTCACGTTGCCACGTATCGATCGCTCTTCTCGACAATGTTTTCGTTGTCAACCAGAAAATATCTGTTTAACTTAATTCTAACCTATAGCTCAAATTTTATTTTGAACGCTTTATCCTACCAAACCCCAAAAAAACGAAAATAAAATTTGAACACACAGAACCAACTATACTTTAAATCACTACACATCTTTCAAATGTAAGACTTGACGTTAAAGTTCAAATAAATGGTCCCTACTGTGTTGTTAGTTTGTTGGTGCTTCTGTCTACTCGGACCACTTGGGGAAATGTTCCAGCACAGAGGGCTGCCTGCAGTGAAAAATTGAAATAAAATCAAGAGCCTTAAGCTATATAATATTATCAAGTTGCCTTTCACTACATATTATCAGATATTTCACTATATACGTCTTGTTGCCTTTTATAGATACCGTAGATCCTCTATTAAGCCCCCCCCCCCCCCCTCTCTGAAATAAGCAACCCCTTTTCAGAGGAAAAAAGTTAATACGCGCCCCCCTCCCTCCATCCTTATTCTTCACCAACAATTTAAGTGGACTGATCAGTTATGGTTTATTCGTGAGGCTGAAAGTTCATATTGTCTTTGGTCTTCGGCCGCATGACCTCCAATTTCATGTACTTAACTTTTTCAACTTTACGCTCTAGTTCTCTGTGGAGGCTCCCACAAGTGAATCAAATACTGTTGACAGTGACTAGTACAACACATAAGTCTACTCTGTCTCTTACTAGGGTATTTTTGCTACTGGTGATGCGTTTCGCTATATTAAATAAGCCCCCGTCTCTTTTAAGCCCCCCCCCCCCCCTCCCCCAATTCAAAAGTGCTTGAAAGAAATAAGCCCCCCGGAGGGCTTAATAGAGGATTTACAGTAGGTGTAAATACCAGGTCCAACTCATCCATCTTACAACCTTGCCTATGTCAGATAAAGAACATTTTCACATGACGTCACGGCGGCCATATTGTAGTTCCAAACAAATTCTTTAGGAGTTGAACTCTTTCCTTATGTACACGATTTCTTTTGTTCCAATAAATTTGCATAGATGCTAGCCACGTAGTCAGAATTTTACCTTGTTTACTTTTAAAAATAAATGTTTTGCTTTATTAGTTTTCCAGAAAGACTTCCTACCTTAACAACAGCCAAGTTATTGGAGTTTGAGTTCAAGTCTCTGATGTCGCCCGCCCCACGAGGACGAATAAAACCTGCAATTTTCAACTGGCCAAGAATCTGGGACCTATAAAAAAATACAGCATGTCACACAGAGCAGTTTCTTCTTTGTCATAGAGATCATCCTCACGAATACAAAACGGGACAACAAAGTTTGCAAAAGGTCTTTCTTTCTACCAAACACAAAACTAATGCGTTTTATGACCTATTTTACTTGTTATGTGAAAGATCTTCACTCTGACCAATACACAGTACACTACAATACACAGCAGAAAATGACGCCTTAAAGACCTTTTCCTACTCCACAAAAATTCGAGAAACTAAATAAACGCGCCTGACCTCATGCCAGCCATCATCTCCATCGTGGCCTGAGATAAATAATTTCTGCGGCAGTAGTTCTTATCATATCCTTCAGATCTAGCACGCTGCCAGCCCTGAAAAACGAAAGACACCAAAGAGTTACCCGAATACTGGTTTTCAAAAGCACACGCATTCTAATTCACTAGTCAATCTCCAGTAAAAACATTCATTCATCGTAAATCACGGGAAGACCGTCAAAGCAACTCAGTTCTTTTGAGCTTCACTTCTAAGTGGCAAATAGAAATCGTGAATTGCTCTTGACAGCAATGTTACTGTAATGATAAAGTTGATCATTGATAACTTCTTCTGAAATAACACTTTAAATTGTTAACTGGTTTACCCTGAATACTTGAACGAAGACCAGGTGATCACTAAATTGATCCAAGATAAATCTCTTTCTGGCTACTGCAGCTGCACGCCTCTCCGCTGGGTACATGGGTAAAATGACTGTGCAACGGAAAAAATTAAGAAGAAAATATCAGGATGGTTTTTCTGGAGAATCACTCTACGTGAACAACAGCAAACAAGTTGTCTACCAAGGCAGCAATCATTGTAATAACCTTAAAAGGATTCTCAGTACATATCATGGTCGCCAATAGGTTCGCCCAGGTCTGCCACTAAGTAACTAAGTAACAACTAAGTAACAATGTTCTTGGAAGTATCCCTCTAGGTCAGAACACATGCTATTATCATAACTGGGTCACTCCCAGTACATCAGGTCATAAAAACAAACAACAACAACATCCTTACACGGATCTGCGGATACTAGTGAACAAGCTATGGACACTAATGGTAAGCCTCAGCATGTTTCAGGCGAACAGATGGTCGGGAGCAGCGCATTGTTTTACTATTCCCTTCGCGCTGCACACACTATCTCGAGGAATGAGCTAGCTACCTCAGCTCAGTCTTTAAAGTCTAAACATAACAAAATCCTTACAAGGATCCCTGTAGGCCAAAGCACAAGCTATAGTCACAACAGGGTCTAGACATTTGAGAACGACAGCGTACAAGATCATCTTTCCTAGCTGTGGACTGAGAGGTAAATCTGCAAGGTGTCGACCTACAAAAGCAAAAATAAGGTAAAGTAAAGTAAGTAACGATCAGACCAGTTATGTCGTAAATACAGCTGATTGCAAAAGCCAGGAAAGACAAAACAAAGCAGGGTTTATTGTCTCGAGAATCATGATGACGATTGTCAGCTCTCTTCTTTGTCCTTTTCCAAATAAGCAGTGATAATAAAGATTGCAAGAGACCTATCATACGATACAGATTATAGCTATGACAAAGTATTTACCTAAGTCAGTCAGATCCTCCCACTGATCTAAAGCATCAACCGTCTGTTGGTTAAAACAAAATATTATACCGTATCTTGTAAGCTTCTGAATAAGAAAACTATGAAGAATCCTATTGTTGCAAAAAAAAAACATCATTAGGTGCCTTCCAGGCGTTTTTATGTAAAGTAAAAGGTGGTTTAAATTTTTTAATCAATTCAAGTGCAAGTGAAATTGAAATTCGAGTGAAAACTAGCAGGCAGATCCAGTGGTACGATGGAACTCCGTCTTACATCCACTCCGTTTATACGACTACATTCTTACGACCCAAAGGTAGAAGCACTGAGTCAAAGCCTCGTTAATACGACAAACTCGTGATTATAATTAGGATTTTATGTGCTAACGGGGGTCGCATTAACATGGTTCGGCGTTCCACTGTACTGCTTAACGTGCGATAAAGGCGGTTCTGAGTTTTGAGTTTGCGGTTGACGACATAAAGTTTGCTTATTCAAAGTCCGACACAGTAAGGATAATGTCGCAGTTGTACCCTATCAGAAAACTGTTGTTATTCTTAAGGTAGTTCCACACTTCTAGAGCTGCCAAGTGTGGCATAGTAACCAGACTAACACCAAAGCTAGTACAACAATAGTGACATGTAGAAAAGCTCCTAAAAATGTGCTCACAAACCTTGAGCAGAGCAACAGCATTTCTAAGAACCAAAAATGGAGGAGCCTCAGGAGCTTTGGACAGAAAATCAGCGATGGATGTGTTGGGTGATGCTAAAAGCTTTGTGTGCAGACAGAGTTCCTACAAGAAACAAAAAATATATTATACTGTAAATTCTGAAATCAACTTTTAAAAAGAACTTCAAATTGCCGTTGTTCATTAATAAATCACGATACTACATTATTATTCGGAGTGAGAACTGGGACAAAAAAGACGAGGTTATTTTGCCGTACAGAGAAATAGAAACCCTTAATATCCGATCGGGAACGTAACGTACAGGGCCCAGTAGTTCGAACGCCGATTGGCGCTTCACCTAGTGTTAAATTTAACCCGGGTTTTTTTGTCTTTTGTTCAAAAGCATTTTCTCGGAGAATTTTCTCTGTTATTTTTAAGAGCATCAAATCATCAACTTGTTGACAAAAAGAATTAAACTGAATTTACTTTTTAAGCTTTCATATCTGAATTCAAATTTCGCACTAACCCTGGGTTACCTTAGCCCAGCTTTGAACAACCCGGCCCAATAGATTGTAGTATTACGCCAAACTGATTCAGAGGGAAAGTATGATGAGAGGAATTTCAGTGGAACAATAAATCGGTTTTTCAGTGGTCCAGGACATTTCATTCGCTTGCAACTTTCCTCCCTAAAAGGTTTGTATGTAGTTTCTCTAGGTACTGAGTAGCATATAACACAGACTTCGCGGCAACCTCAAACTTTAGTCAAAACGTAGCCTGCGGGTAAGCTCTCCGTTTCAAGGGACGAGTAGAGCGAGTTGCGAAAGAAATCGAACTTTCTGATATCTTTTCGCCTGCCGGTCCGGCGTAACCTCTCACGATATCATTTAAAAGTTAAGAAATGGCTGATGCTTAGCGTGCGTACGCGAACAACCGAACACGTCACCTTATTTATGCACGAGCGTGGGTAAACAAAATTTTTTTTCATAATGACTCAATAGGAATTATATAGGGCAAGCACGCGCGCCATGTTATAAGAGAGCTTACTGGCAAGCTCGCCAAAATTTGGTGAAAAGACTCAACTCGAATATTGACAATTCATCCACATTCTGTTTACCTGCAACGGAGTTCTTAATAACTCAGGGATCTGATATTCCAACAAGTTGTCATAGCGAACTCGGCTAAATAAGTGAAAGCACATACCAGGAGAGCATCTACCAGCCCTGTAAACGATAGAGTTTACAACGGATCAATAACAATTAATCAAGAAATTGCATGATGTACACAAAAAACAGGTCGTAACGCCACAAATGATTGCATGTCGTAAATACATAAAAATGCAATTTGACTACAGCCTTTATTTCTTCTCCGTTACAAACGTAGACATGAAACCTAAGCAAAGAATAGCACTAACAAATGCTACAAGAAATTAAACCAGTTTACTGGTTGAATATATACCAATTAAGATGCAAGATACCAAGAGAGACTAGAAATAAAACCGACCTGAACAATGGCTAGAAAATTAAATTAAATACAAACCTTACAGAAAAACTTACAACGCTGAAACTAGAAACATATGTACAATACATCCGTTGCATTTAATTCGATTAGAGAGAAATATGCACAAAAATAAAGAAAGTATCTTAGACTAGAATTTAAACAAAACAGAAAATCTCATCCACTAGAAAACGTACCACCTCACTGGAGAGGGAAAAAGCATGGAAAATTAAATAGACTACTCCTTAATGAAAAGATCTGTTTCAGCCCCAAAGTTCCAGTTTAGCCCTGTAGGACAATGTCCGATTCAGATTCTCTTAAAGCCATTTTAGTGCAATTTGAGCCAAAACAGCCCTATCAAATGCCCACGCTTGGACCCATTTCAGCACATGGGTCCAAATCAGCCCAGCCTAGGTAATTGATAAATTGATAAATTGGTCCCCCCAATAAAGCGAGCCCTGGGAAAAGACTAGGCTACACGACTTAAAATAAATTAAGAAAATTACCCTAAGATACTGTCCTTTACTACAGCTAGTACTGTATAAGAAAATTACGAAAGTAGTCTAAGAAGCAATAACTTAAATCTTAAGCTGAGGTCAAGGACAACAAATTGGTGCAATTTTTACGCAACGCTGTTCCTCTATGAGTTGAGAAAGACGTTTCCTATTTAATTACTCGCGCGAACCACACTGTCGCGCAACAAATGTCTTTGTTCCAGGTCGAGCGATTAGTTCTAACTGAGAATAAACAACAACACTGAAACAACGAAAGTTATTGCGCAACAACTTACTTACGCGGGTGGTAAAACATGCAACATGGATCACTAACAATGTTGCGCGAATTTGTTGTTTTTACTACAGCATCTCTAATCAAAATGACACGAATGCCCCACCTTCCTTTTCGCTGAATGGCACTTGCTTTGGACACCCACACAGGGTGAAGTGTGGACACTGATGTTAGGGCATCAAATGATTTCTAAGAAGCAATCATAAAGTAGTCACTTCTTTATAATGAAACTAATAGTATTTCAAATAATTAAAGACGACGCCGCTTTACTCTTACGTTTATTCAGCAACACGTTTATTTAAACGTCTTAAAATTCTCAAACATATAAATAATTCATGAGGAAAAACAAACAGAGCTTGGCTTACAATTTTGCGAATGACAGCTTTGAATTTCTCAGAGATCAGTTCATGGTTCGTTTGAGAAGCTATGTTAAACATTCCCCTCGGTGTTTCATCCGATACGCAGACAACTCGCAAAAAAACTTGACTGCATCTCGTTTTTTCAAAACCCTGCACTTCTTGGTGTTTGGATACCAGAAGAAAAACTGCGTGTCGTGTTCGATTTATTACTTGAAACACCAGCAAGAGTGTTCATCTGATATCCAAACACTGGAATTGAGTTTCCGAAGCAAAAAGACTCACAAGAGGCACAATCAAGGTATTAAAGCCGACTTTGGGGAGTTTGAGGTAAGAGTATTTGATATCCAAAGCTCCTTAACGAAAATGACTTTCGTTAGTTCTTCTTTATGGACAATTACAATGAGTATGAAAAGACTAAAATAAAAACATCATACAAACCACTGCCAGTATATTCTTAACATAGCTATCATTACATTCTCATACAATGAATTTAAAGGGCAACCCCGTGTACACATTTCCAGTGATAAATTTAGCATGTAAATTTAGACACATTCTTCAAACTCCAGGAAAAGTTTAAATTTCACTATTTTTACATAGAAAAATATACGCACGGGCAGGCAACCAAACTGCCAACTGATCTTACATTTTACACGTCTTTGTAAAACTCGCAATTTTCTTATTTCAACGTTTTTTTCCTTTTAGATCTCTCCGACGTTTTACTAAATTCAGTAATGCGTTTTAAGATGATGCAAATGACGTAATGATGTGAGCTACAGCACTGTACAACAAATAGATATATCACCTCTTTTACTTTTCCACTATCGATGACAAACACAACATCATCAATTGTTATACTGGTCTCAGCAATGTTAGTAGAGAGAATCTGGTGAAAAAAGGCCTATTAGCAATTTGCTATAACCGAAAATGTATAGGTGGTGCATGAATGAGAGCAATTCAAGATTTGAAACTGACTAGATGTACCTATAACTCTAGTGCTTATATGTTTTCATTAAATACCACACAAAGGTGAAAGATAGGGTGTCTGTACGATCTAAACTTAATTTTGAGGATTTGAAAAGTCTAAAAAAAATCAGATTCCTTCAGTATTTTCTTGATTAATTACTGCTTGGGATTTTAAATAAAACGCTGTTAACAGCTATTTGACTTCAACAGACAACCTTTTTGGGGATGGTTAACAAAGGATTATTCCCATGTTTTTGAATTTGTATTTGAAGACTTACAATCTTTCTCATGGTTTGAGGTAGTTTCCTGAAAACCTGAAGAAAAAATAAGAAAAAAAAACACTGTACCATTACAAATAATGCTACCTTCAATAACAGCTTTTTTTACAAGCTACTTTTCAGAATAGGTTACCTTTCGCTGCTCCGATGGCTGCATCGAAGAATGTAAAGTATAGATTTGGTATCTACCGAAGAAAAAGGATCAAACCTCATCAGATCGAGAAGATATTACTCTGAAAACTCTGTATCTATGGGAGTTTAATGTCACTTTTCCGCTTAAGAGACGCATGAAAAAGTCACGCAACTAAAGAATGTACGCAGGCCAAATAAGAAAACAACTACAAGATGGCGTAATAAGAGGGGGGGGAGGGGACACGGCCCTATGGCTAGCCTGCATAACAAGCGCTTTAGAAGCCAAGCGAGGCGAACGCGGCATTTTGCACGAAGCGCGAGACTAGGGGAGAACAATTTTTTCTCCTCCCCTCGTCTCGCGCTTCGCGCAAAATGCCGCGTTCGCGTCGCTTGGCCTATAAAGCACCTGTTATGCAGGCTACACTGTGGCAGGTTATAGCGACTTCGGGTCATGCGCACAAAATAACACAAGCCTTACTTATCGCCCCACTACCGTGGAGTAGGACAACAGTATTGGCAGAGCCTTTCTTAGGGCGGGTAGCTAAATTACCGTAACTGTCTGCTTTCGTGCAAGCTGGCCGAATAATGATCACGTGTTTCATGGAAGAACTTTCATAGTCAGACAGTGTCTCAAAGTTCGACCAGTAGATGCAGTTGTCCTGTGAGTTACCTATTGTAGTCTTATCATGATAAATGTCTAGCCATGAATAGGGCCTAGAAAACAGGGACAAATCTGTGCGATGCCTAAATACATACGATGACAAACATTCGACAAATTAGCAAGGTTCCAGCCATGAACAGATTTTGGTTGCAGCATAAAAAAAAATACAGTCCTTTCATTTAATGAATATGGGCTTTCACGATACAACCGAGCATACATCGGGGGCAAACTTCCTCAGGCTCCCCCCCTCCGAGAAAAATTTCCAAAAAAAAAGACAACCTAACAAGGTTTACCCACTGAAATTTTTGAAATTTTTTTCCCGGAAGTTGTCTTTCCATTCAACTTTGCTCTCGGAATTTCTAGAATTGCGGTTGAATGGTTCGCATTTCGAAATTCAACAGTTTCCGGAATTTCTCGAAATTTTTCGGAGAAATTTCTGTACCATTTGCCGCTGAGTCCAAATTTCCGAAAGTTTTAGTTAAACGGAAAGTGGCCATTGACTAGCTTAAATCATGATATATATTTTGTTAATCCTGACAATTCACAGAACAGTACCTCTTGGAATTTCCAAATTCCTTGTGAGCAATCAAAGTATCCCTGAGTGTGATGATTTCATCATAGCCAGGAAGGAACACCAAAACAGCACCTTTTCAATGAAAAAATTATTGACAGATGTAATTAATCTACATAATGCATAACAAAAGCCAAGCAGCACAAAATGCTTCGGCCGTTTATCAAACTTTCAGTCTGGAGAATTTGCATGTGGATATTGATATCCCGTTTCTCAGGCTACTTCTTTATAACATGAAAAACTCACCCTCCTTCTCATTGGTACATATGTACGTCAGTAAATTAATGATCAGGTCAAGATCAACCTAAACAAAAAACAAGATTGATTAAGAAGAACGATGAAACGGTAGCAAAAAAGAAGTATAACGAAACTACAGAGGAAAGCAAGGATCAGCTGTCTACACAATGCAAGACATTATTTTAATGATGAAAAAACAAACGTTATTTTAACTTCAAGACAGCAGACCCTATTTTCCTTTTGATTTAACAGATAATGATAATAAATACAAAAATGCACTTCAGGTAAAGTATTTTAAATGCTTGTAAAAGCGCATGTTAGAAAGACCATACTTGTGTTTTATAACAGGCTTCTTTGTCGATACAATTATTATCAACGCTCTAAGCTAAAATCAAACCCACAGATACACTGTATGCTAATAGTCCATATAAGAAAATATAAAGTAGTAATCATTTGTAAGAACCAAAAGTAGTCGGCTCCTGTTATCAGTAGCACCAAAAAAACTGCTAGTATTTTTATACTTTGCGACCCTCCAAACAAGTGGCAGTCCCGAAATTTTTTGTCGGGTTTAATTGCAATTACCACTGCGACAATCACATCTTCATTCAAAACTAAAAACTGCTAGGCCATTGTATGATTGCCCTCAGCACCACAAGGCAGCCAGGTGTGAAGGCTTTGTGAGCTTTAGCCTGCGTGGTAGGTGCTAGAAAGAGAAAAGGAAAGGGATTTTGGAAATGCAAGAAGCATGAAGAGCTCCTCTCTCGAATATACGAATATTCTAGCTTATTCTAGCAACAAAATTCCCTTCTCCTTCCTTTTCGAATACCTGTCATGCAGGATAATCGAGCTTCAACTAAGGTGACCTCATCGATAACACTCTTGTTTTTCACTGCTAAACATTAAGGTTTGATGTCAGAAGAAACGACGCTAACATATTGAAAGATTATTTTGCTTGACATGCAAGTATTACACCTAATATATTTTAATATACTTACTCTATCGTCATCAAATGTCTTGTGATAGATAGACAGCAGTTCCTTGCTTTCTTCACTTATTTCATTCGATTCCATTTCCAGAGCTGTTTCATCAACATATGGTACTTTGGGTGATGACCTAAAATGTATGTTTCAGACTGTAAGTTAACCAGTCCTGTGTCCTATAAAAGCAAACTGAGTACATAATAACTACTCACATATATGATTCAAGGAGTTCAACAACCACTGCATGCTCCCACTTCTTGGCCCAATCAACTGCAGTCCTGTTGGAAGATCATGCAAGCACATGTGTATTCAGATATCTATCCTTACATCATTTATCATACGACAAATATTACCCCTTTAATGTATGGTCCTTAAAGGGGCTATGTCACAAGGATATCACTGTTTTAGGCCAATTCTGTGCTGTAGTCAATACTTAGTAGTGCTTTAACCCACACACAAAAAAATGCTTCTGTAGAGTTATGAAGAAGATATCAAACAATTTAATCAGAAAGCACCAATACTTAAATTTTGCAACCATAGCATCATAATGTGAAAAAGTTGACCCAATTTGTTCAAGTTTCAACAAGGGTTTATCCTTGCCATCTATATAGCAACAGATGATAGGAGGAAACAGCTTTACAGCAAATGCAAATAAAATTCTTCAAAAATATACAGTAAACCCTGCATATAAGGACCTGGGTTTTAAGAACCTGTTAGGCTAAAATTTTCATTTTAAACCCCCCTCCACATAACAACCTATTAAGGCTAAAATTTTAAGTTAGGTTCTTATCAGTGGAGTTGCTGTAAAAGTGTATCAACTTTGAAATGGCATTTCAGGGAACTGACTATGCATTTGTTTGTTATGTTTTGTTAAGGACATACCTGCACTGTACTGCCTTTATGCATTATGGTATAAATGATTTATATTGTATTATGAGATGATATTTACAATATACTTAAATGAAATTCATATGAAAATATAAGAACCTGTTTTAAGAAACTTGGTAGTCTAAACTTGCTTTAAGTACCATTTATATAAGAACCTGCTAAGGCTAAATTAAAAAATCCAGGTTCTTATACGCGGGGTTTTACTGTACAGCTAAACCTCCTTCATACTGCCACCTAAGGGACAGAGCTTTGTGTCCGTTTCACAGAGGTGTTGTATACTTTACAGAGGTAGGATGTGTATCAAATTTGGTATTTCTTAGCCTGCATAATGAGCATTATTTCCCACCCTTTTTTCAGGTGAGCAAAGGCAAGTGTGGAGCCAGCTAGGAGTGCCAGACACACATGACGGAGAAAGGCACAGAAAAAAAAATTAATAATAATAATATTTTTTAATGCCTGTTATGCAGGTTAGTATTTCTGGGAACAAATTAACCATCCATAATAGAGAGGTGTCTATATTGCAAATGTGTCCATAGAGGAGGCTTGACTGTGTAACTTAAAACATACACATACTGAACTCCTAAAGGGAACAAACAATGTAATGTTATTATCAAAAAGACTACAGAAAAGTGTGTTAAACAAAGGCTACTTCAAAATACAGCTACCCTCCTCAAACCTGACCATTTTAGCCAAACTTTGAATTGTTTTCATACCCCAATATGCTAAATTGTGTACATACAGTGTGTAACTCACAAAAGCAAATACAACAAAAACGTTTTTCTTACCAGCCGTTTTTAGGTTCCTTGATGTGGGGATTGGCTCCCAAATTCAGTAGCTGCTCTACAACACCAGAACAGCCTCGTCCTGATGCTACCATCAGAGCAGTGGCCTGGGTCTCAGAATGCTGATAGTCAACTTTTAAGCAATTCAAGAGAAAATGTGTCAATATTTTCAAGACATCACAATATGTAGAGTAGCATTTATGTGCTCTGAAACCATGAAATACAAGGTACCCAGTAATTCATTTTATGCAAAAATAGAGATATCCCTGATCACCCACAGGTAAAGTAAGTTGTCTTAGGCCATCAGGGACTCCAAGTGCATACAGTTGACAACTTGTTGATATATTTTATTTGCCAAAAATGGTAGATGTATAATATGTAGAAGAAATAGTAACACAGAATCTCCTTCTACTTACCACTGATGTTTTCATGCATAATCAAGTAAAGAATCTGAACAAATGACTCTTCATCTCCCTAACAACAAAGCAAAGTGCTTAACAATTAACATGAACTTTAATTTAATATTTAATATTTATTTAATATTTATTGATTTGTATTGCGCAAATATCAATCCAGGGAAAGAAATTTTCATCTGCGCATAACATTGACTCAACAAAATCCTAAAATCCTAGTACATATTCCAAAAAAAAAAAAAAAAAGTCTTATTTACAGATCGTTCCCAAAAATTAGTAAAAATAACAATTTAAAAATAAAAATTAATCTTTAAAATCCTATATACAAATCCTTCTTAATAAAAAGAATAAAAACAATAAATTAGCTGGGAAACGCCTTCTGAAATAAATGAGTTTTAAGAGCCTTCTTGAAAGCATTAACTGAAGATATATTTCTAATAAAAAGGGGAAGATCGTTCCATAATGTAGGGGCAGCCATATAAAAAGATCGATCACCAAGCATGGAAAGAGACTTGCATGGTGGAATGTTAAGAAGTTTGCCGTTATTTGATCTAAGATAGTACCTACCCCCTGTGTCTTTCGGTGATACAAGTTCGGAAATGTAAGTCGGAGCAAGTTTATGAATGGCCTTAAAAGTTAACAATAAAATTTTAAAAACAATTCGATATGCTACGGGTAACCAGTGTAGGGCTCTGAGCAATGGTGCAATATGACAAAATTTACTTTTGTGAAATACAAGACATGCAGCAGAGTTCTGGACTCTTTGCAGTTTTTGAATCTGATACGCTGGTAAGCCATATAAGAGACTATTGCAATAGTCAAGGCGGCTAGAAATAAAGGCATGTATCAGAGTTTCAGTACATTCTTTGCTGAGATATTTCCTTATCCTCCTGATATTGTACAAATAAAAGAAGGCTGCAGAGCTTGTATATTTTTGCCAACAGGTAAAAGTGCTCATGATTCCAAAGGGGAAAATTACAGATATGCTAGATATGTATATCATAAACTTACATCTAGCCATGCCTCAGAAATGCTGTTGTCCATTTCTTCCCTCAGATAATGTTCTTCATTGTCACTTTCCTAAAAAGAGAGCTCTATTTAATAACAACTAGGTGTACATAGTTACCTCAAGAAGGCATTCTAAAACCACGTGGCTGGCAAAGAGACATGGGGATTGACATTAGAAAGCAGAGAGACAATGGGGTCATTCTACAAAAGTTACTCCAGGACAGTAGCACATGGTGAGACATGTCATCCATGGCTGCCAGGACGAGGGCCTAACCTAAGAAATAGTTTAAAGCAAATGCAGAACTAGGAAAACCTTGTACAAACATAATGTTTATGGAGGTAAGAAGTCATGTCAATTCAAGTACAAGGCAACATGAGAAAGTTTAACCTCTTTTATGTGTTCAAGTTTAATGAGGGTTTCTTCATCCAAAAAAAAAGCCTTAACAATTATGGGCTCCATGGGTACAACATCAGCTTTAGATTCCATGCAATATACCATATAATGTACCAGAAAATAGCTCAGCATACATACATACCTCATCTTGTTTATCGTTACTAATATCGTTTGCCTCCACTTGCACATTATCATCCTCAGCATCATCTAATTTGATAACTTCCAAGCAGACCTCAAGTTCTTTGACTTCTCCATCATCTGTTTTTTCCTCCTCTTCCACTACATCTTCCTCATCTATGTCTTCATCATCTCCCTCAAGGTTAGCATCATTGTCACATTCCTCCTCTCCCTCCAATAAAATATCCTGATCAATTTCTTCTCCATCAGCAAGTTCTTCCTCAACTTGGAATTCAGGTTCATCTTCAAATTCAAGATCTAGAAACAAAAAACCATACAATTAATCATTTTTATGGGCTGCAACTAATAACAATCCTGGAGAAACAAGCCATGTTATTTACTAAGGCAAAGTTAAACATACCCACAATAATCTCTTATGTACCTTCTGTTGGTTGCAGTTCGTCTTCAAATGTCTGATCTGATTCCAAATTATCCACAATGGGTGAACTGAGCTTTTCTAGAATTACATTGCCTCCATTTTCAGGCTCCCCAGCCTTTTTGTCCGGGGTGGATACCTCTTTCTTTGAAGAAGGAGTTGTGTCTTTATGTGTATCTTCTGTTCCACTTTTATTTTGTGCTGGAAAGAATTATACGCTTAATGAAACTAAAGGCATTTTTGATCATGGAGACCAGAACGTATTTTCCCATTACTGAGCTTTTCAATTACACGTGAACTCTGAACTTTAAAAGCCAGCTTCCAATATTTATTGCATCTTTCGCATGTTGTCAATCTGAAGAAATGAACCATGATCAAACACAGAATCTCACAAAATGGATCAAGATCCACCAATCACAAATCACAAACCATGACATTTTGAACTTTTTGAAGCAAGCTTCTGTTTCCTAAGAGGTCCGCTAAATGATTGACAGCAGCAAAGAATGCAAACATTAGTTGGCTTCTAAAAAAGCGCAGTAAAATGCACACTTAATGAAACACTGAGGTCTTCAGAACAAGGAAGTGAATTGAAAGAGATAAAGTCTAGATTATTTATCTACATGTGCAGGGAAGAGGTGTGGAAATTACATAGGCTAATACTAGGCTTGTTAATGGTAAACTGGAGAACTGTGAAAAGATAAGCTGGGTTGTTTATTTTCTGTAGAAGAACACTAGAAAATGTTTCACCCAAGGAAGGTTTTAACATGTGTAGACATTTCCAAAATATTGGTAAAATGTACATGCTAGTAAAAATAATGGTTGTTTAATTTTTGTTAATTAAAATTAATGCATTACCCTTTGTCATTTCTTTCATATGCTTTGCCATCTCTTTGTTACAATAAGATGTCCTATAAGATAAGAAATGATAACATAACTGAAAATACAGTGAATGTTCAGCACTAAAACTTATCAGAGAATAACACAAAATTCAACAGAGCCAACAGAGTGACTTTATGATGACCATAATAACTTAACACATTCAATAATACATGTATTGTTCATCCCTTACATTCTAAGCACATCTTCCAGAAAGCATGTTTTAACTTCATAGCATCGACCAGGAACTGTGAACAAAGAATCTGCATGATATAATTATCTAAGGTACTTGTGCCTATTTAATAATAATAATAATTATAATAATAATAATAATAATAATAATAATAACAATAACAATAACAATAACAATAACAATAATAATAATAATAATAATAATAATAATACTGCTGCCAACACTACTGTCCTTCCATAAGCAAAGCCACCATACTGATTGGAAGTCAGGCATTACTTTAAAGTAAGAAGTAATAAGGGGATATACTGTCCATTAATTTCCCTTTTTCTGTTGCTGTTTATTCCCCTCAGCTTCGGAGCTGAGCATGGATTTTCCCAGTTCAAAACTGATGTATTATCATGTTGGAGTATACTTGCTGTGGAGAATTAGTTGTAAACCTGAAGCCTTAGAATAGCTCCATACATACATTGCTCACATGTAGAAAAGGTGCAAAGAAAGTCTGTTTTAACAGCTTGCTTTTTGGGCAATGTAGCAAGCATGTACTGGCCCAAAAGTCATTTCAAATTGCTCCAAAAAATTTATGATGAGCACTGATTACAGTTTATCAATAATTTGAATTCCCCCAAAAAACTTCACTTGCCCATCGGCCACTACAACCCAAACCTGGGCTTTGGACACTAGTTTCTTTGCATGTTGTGTAGACTGACAATCAGGTATCCAAGAGAGTTTAAGCATACGGTAGAATTAACGTATTATAAACTCTGCAATGCATTTACTAACATTACCATGAACAACAGGACATTTTCCAAAGTATTCAATAAACAGGTTGATATCCAAAGCAGCACTCATCAATATCAGTTTCAGTCTTCTGTTAACAGTCAGAAGATCCCTCATGGCAATCAGGAGAAAATCAGAAAATCGGTCTCGCTCATGAATTTCATCCTGACAACAATAATTAGGAAGTAAGTTGAGATAAAATCATTAAAGGATAAAATAATAATATTAATATAACTAGATTTAGCCAGAGATAAAAGTGAACCTCCCGTTTAACATAATTTACTTGACACCATGAACTTGGAACCACTGCAAAGAAATCTACAAATTAATACTAACTCTAGGGGAGGGCCATATGACTTTTGAGGACTAGCTGTAGTGCAGACAAATGGGCAGATAGATGGATGGTTACGTGATTACCCAATCTCTCAGATGCATAGATAACCAAAATAATTTTCTTTCATACCCATGGCGCTCTGCTGTATGTGCTTCGCACATGCAAGAGCTCCACTGTTAATGAATGGACACAGGGTTGCCGTACAAAAACAACAACAACAAATCCCCTGACCAGCATGCCCTGACTCCTGAACAATTAATTATTTTTCACTGACCTCTGGTTAAATTTCACATTTCTTTAGTTTCTTTAGCAGGACATTAATGAACCCCTTAACAATAAAATCAATTAACTTAAAGAATATTAATCTCTTCTGGGTGAAAAAAAGTCTTCATCAAAATAATCTTCAAAAATCCTCTAGCAACCCTGACATTTTTACTTTTTCCTGACTTTTCATCACCTTTCCCAGGTTTTTTTTCTTTTTTTAGCAATCAGGGACTATTTGAAACACTTACCACAATGACGTGTGTGATAAATGAGAGAGAGTTATCACCAGACATCAGAGTCCGTAATAAGACTCCAGTTGTACAGTAAGTTAACAATGTCTTTGGAGATATTCTGCACAAAAGAGAGGTGAAAACAATCAAAATAAGAGGTATTACAGCAAACTGTAAGATAATTAAATAAATAGGGAATCATATGCCAGTACACCAAAGAATATTTTCTCTAGATGATTAAAGCCTACCTCTGTTTTAATAAAATTATTGGGGATCAGAAATTGGTGCTGAGAATATAAACAAAATTGTTACTCAAACTGGGTAGCAGTAATTCTTCAGTGCTTACCGCTCCATTTACCGTAGATTAAAATCACAGCAGGTCAATAACAGGTAAAAGGTGTTGTGGTGTTCCTGCCAAAGCTGGCAAGGCTAAAACTAAAGTACACAAAGCCTCTCTTTTATGCCATAGTATAAACCAAACTTTCATTACACTTGAATATCAAAATATACCTGTTATCAAGTCTTATTTGGTAGCCAACAGTCTGCCCAAGTCTCTCTCCTCTTTCTGTTGCAACTCTTTCACTGACTGATAAAGCAGAGATCCTGCGAGGCTGAGTACAGACTATTCTACAAGGTGTTGATCGAGCACTGGCCTCTTCCAGTATGAACTGTGGTACCTATCATGGACACAAACAATGTTAACTCTTAACTCCTAAGAGAACCAACAATGATATTATTTCAAATTATGAAATGTTGACAGTAGCACTATGTGAAAGGTGTTTTATTGGAATGGTTACTCCATAGAAATACATGTACACTTGTAGGGAAAGATCAGTAGCAAGTCCTATACTAAACTGATCTGAAAGCAGTTTAAAGGATTGAACCTCGCAGTGTCATGAGTTTAGATGATTCACAATCTTGTGCTTTACCTACTGTGAGCGAAAAAAGGCAAATCAACTACAATTCTTACACAATGTAGCTAGTAATAAATAATTATTATAAAAATTATACAGGAATTGTAAAATTAGAATATATAATGACATCCCAGCCAAGAAATGGCCAAATTAATACACTACATGTAAGTCTCATCTGCTTCAAACATTGAAGGTTCAGTTTGTGAAGCAAAGTAACAGCAACACAGAGCCTAAAACACTTTAAGACTTTTGCAAGCACACTCCAGGACATTAACCAGAAAATACAAAAGCAATGATCATACAGCTGTACGTTCCTGCTCTCTCTCTGTCAAAGTAATGAAGTTGAATTCTACTTAACCACAGTAAGTGAAGCCTGCCAATGCAATAATGCAAATGCATTGCTTCTTTTCTTTTTTTTTCCCAAGGAGAGAAGTGATGATCGGAAATAGATCTACTTTTGCAGGCTAAATTAAGTGCGCCAGATGCAGATTATTGATCAGTTCACACACCTGAGTTGTCTTTCCAGACCCTGTCTCACCAGATATTAGAACAACCTGAATAAAAAAAAACAGATTCATTAAAACAACAACAAAACTGACTAATGGAGACTACAGGTACATGTGCATAGAATGGTCTTAACTTGATCCTCCTCTGACTAATGGATGCAGTGCTTTACAGAAGACCCAACTTGAACACATGAATGGTGTTTGTGACCACTGCTTATACGTCAGCCTCCTGGCAGCTGTGATTTTTAACCAGGGCACGTTCAAACTTCCAATCCCAGGGCAACCCAAAATGGTTAAATACCCATCCCTGAGACAACCTAACACCCGCAAAAATGAGATACCAAGCCAAATAAAGATGGTTTTAATATTTATCACAATATAATTATTTTGCCATGTAGTGATCATTGAAGCAATAGTGATCATTAACCATTTGGATCCACAATAATGTGGTATATTTTTCTCATGTTGAATGTTGGGCCCTACTTCGTACACTTCTGCAGCTACAGTGTATAACTAAATACTTAACAATGTACTATATACTAACTAAAGCTGGTAAAACAGAAGAAGTAACAAAAAAGCAAGACCACCCTTTTCACACATAATATTAACTCACTAGGAATAAACTAAACACCCTTCGTTTTTGAAACTCATACCTTACAGGTCAAAATTAAATCCACCAAGGTTGATTCTCAATTAATTTTCCTTTGTCTCCTAGCCCTAATTATTCACGAATTAGGCCTAAGAGACAAAGGAATTTGAGAATCAACCTAGGTTAAGAAATAATATTATTTCAACTTGAATTTAATATTGACTTGTAACATATACATGATTATGTTAGAGTACTCTGGATTAGGCTAGGCTGGGATAAGTATTAGCTTACCTGATTATCTGACATAAGTTTTAAGATCTGCTCTCGAAGTTCATAGATTGGTAGAGACTTGCGGAATGACAGCAGCTCATTCTCTTTGACCACGGGTGGAACAGCAGGAGTATTGTTATTGAGTTTGCCGACCACTTTATTCTCCCTTGAGCTGCGACCTTGTAAGAAAAATAAATTATGACAGTGATTGTATTAACACATGACTACTACAAAAATTATTAACCCTTTAAGCCCCAATATCCACATACAAATTCTCCAAACTGATCTCTATACATTTCCTTAAAGAATGAGTTGAGAGAATATGATAAAAGATCAAAGTATTTTCTCTTAGGTGATCATTTAATTAATTCTCATAACCTCATCTCTTGATAATGTATGGGTATTGTTAGGAGAAAATTGCTGTTGGTCACTATTGGGACTTAAAGGGTTAATGTATAGCCATTACCAAGGAATGTGTTAAGTGAAAGACACATCATAGACAGGCTGATGAAAATTGGTGTGTGATAAACTAAAATGAAGTACTCGCAGAATCATGTAGATTTTTTTGATGTACAGTCTCAACAGATTCCTTACCAAAAAGGTAATTACCATTCCTTTTCACATTTGAAATTTGAACATGATGTAGATACTTTGCAGTACTGGGACTCTTAATGTTTCAGCTTTGTGCATGTGTGACCACTAGATTTTGACAGGAATAAGCTTTGTCTCCAGTAATAGAACACAGCAGTGTGCAGCTATAGTTTAACCAACAGGTTAACCAACTGTGTAACACAGACAAACAACAAAAACGTATGGTTGACATTCCCACATAATCATCTCTGCATCTTGATACCAACCTGTATCAAATGTAACTGTTGATCTTTCAGTCTTGGGTTGTAATTCTTGTTTTTCTTTGATGTTTAAAGGGAACTTTTTGGACAGATGTTCAATTTGTTGAACAGCATTGCTTGAGAGCTTCAACAGGCTGTTACAAGTTCCAGTGGTAACATCCTTTTTTGCCACAGTAAGATATCTACTGCTTCCTTTCCTGGGACAAAAACATTAACTTGCATATTATCAGAACATCAACCCATTATTTACTAAGAGATGCTGTCAGTAAAATCTGTTGTCATGTAAATTCTAAGGTGTGATATGTGTAGTTCCATGTTGTCACTAAAAGTTCTTCTTATGACCACCTCCTGTAAGCGACGCCTAAGTCTTTGTATTTGTGTGGTCGCTTACTCACAGAGGGTTCGACTGTAAGTTGAATACTAGTTTAACATGACAATGAATTATCACCCTTAAAGTAGAAGTGCCCTGACCTCTTCTTGGAAGAGACCCCTGTTATAATTTACATGTAGAGAGAACATAGAGATGAAGACGATGTGTCAATTGATTGCTTACAACAGTTTAAAAACAATGGGAAATCATTAAACCGTTGGCCCCAAGACGCGGTCAGGGTCGCTCACAGGAGGTGGTCATTTATGAGAGGTGGTCACACATGGAAGGTTCAACTGTAGTTTGATTCAGAATTCCAATGTTTTCTAGCCCTAATGATTACTATCATTATTCAGAGGAGACAGAGGACATTCTGTTTTTTATAATCATGAGAACAGATTTTTCTTACAACAGAGACCCCTCAGCTCTCTAATAGAGTTCTCTGGACTCAGGCAGACCAAATAATTCCATACCAATCCAGAATCAACATTATAATATTATGCTTCTGATAAAAATTCAGATAAGTATGCAAAAGGAGAATAATTGTGACTATATTTTACCCTTATCTGGCACTGAGTTGGAAATCCAGCAGAGCGGAAAATTACAAATTGTAGACCAAAGTATAATTTGATAGCTTACCCTTTGCTCTTTGACTTAAGACCCAGGTTTTGACACAGCCTGTGTACATATGCTCTTTCCACAGATGTGAATGATGATGGAAACTCTAGTACTGAGGCAAAAAAATAAAAATTATAACATACAGGGAGGTTACTTTCTAGGAACTCTGTATGTCTGTGTGGGGAGAGTAGACAAGTGCACTGTAATAGAACGAAAAAAGTGCACACCTTTCCTTACCTTATAATAATCATATACTGTAACACAATCTACATTGACTGGTCATAATGCACACCATGTTACTCTTGTACATACTGTAGGCCATTTCCAGTCCCTTGAATCAACATGCAAATAGCCTGCATTGCATACATTCTTAACTGATGCATGGGCCAGCTGCAATGCAAGCTACATGAAAACTAAGATGCAACATTTTTAGCTAATGTGTTACAGTAAGGACACAAAGTCAACGTTAAGGCAGGGTTTTCATTAATTTTTGAAGTAGGGGGGTTCTCGTGGTAGAGTAAGCGGGCAGCCCTCTAGAGGCTCGGGCCAAAGGCCCGAGCCTCTAGGGGGGTCCGGGGGCATGCTTCCCCGGAAAATTTTTGAAAATTAGACTCTCAGAAATGCATTTTCCAGCATTCTGAGGTGGAAATTTATAATTCTATTCCCTCATTTTGCAAACGACAATTGTGAATAATTTGCGGAGCTTTTACTTATGCTAGCAATGTTGTAACTGTTTACAGCCTTAGAGAATTTACTAAATTGACAAGCACAAATTGACTTCATGAAAACCAATAATGTAACTAATTTTGTAACTTTTTGCAGCCTCAGGGAATTTACTAAATACATAATATAACAGTATGAATAATGAACCAAACTTACTGGCTTACCGGTATATTGCTTAGTTTGTTAGATAGTGAGCCACACTTGCTTTTCTGATTTAAATTATAATAACTGAAACAAACATTATATAGATCGTAGAGGTTCATGAATGAACTCCTCCTGTACTGTTTTGCTGCTTTCATTCATGAAGAAAACTTAAAGTCAATCCTAAATACGGCCATTTTAAGCAAGTGCTTTTGGTCGAGTGAAATGTCACGTGCAAATGTTATGTAACAGCATGACAGAGGGTAGGTCCTGGTAACTACTTTGAAAACGCAGGTGATGCGTTTCGTGCAATGCGATCAAACTTCGAAATTTATCCCTTTGGTTGAGATATCCTTTGGTAATCCGGACACTGAAATATTAGTTTTCATGAAGAAAAGAACTGTAATTCAGAGATGCAATTCCTGGTTAGACTCCCCTGGCAAGGCGGGAAAGCGGTGAAAAGAAGTTTCAGTTAGTCTGGCTTTTGATTTCGTATTTGTCTACTTGAGACCTATTCCGGCGAAGGCGGGTACTGTGCTCAGAGTAGACGGGTGCCGGTACCCGGGTCCCGGCTTCTAATAAAACCCCTGGTTAAGGTGGCTCCGTCATTAATACAGGTGCATTCAGCTATGATGAACTTTTCATCATAACTTTTTTGTTTTTAATGCAATGGCTGCAAAACTAAATCCAAACAACAACAGATATCATTCGGCAACAATACGAAATATTCTGATTTCATTGATGGTAAATATTTTTTATGAAATTAGAGCTTTAAAGTACACTACTGTTCAGAGAAAATCGCATCTAGTAAAAAATTTTGCATAAATCTTTGACTGAACTTACTGGTATCAGCTTTGTTGAGAATATTTCACTCGTTCGCTGTGCTCACTTGTGAAATATTTTTCAACACTCGCAGAGAAATCTCGTATCTCCGCACCGCCATGTAATATCCTCTATTTATTACTGAATGATATCTGTTGTTCTTTGCAATTTGTTGCAGCCATTGCATTTAAACCAAATAAGTTATGAGCTAAATGCACCAGTATTAATGACCAAGCCACCTCAAATGCCTGTTTTGGAATATTTTCAGAAACTGACTTAGCTTTTTGTCATTGATAATGTATTAAAGAAAAATTCATTTGGATATGTTAGTCAGCCATAAGAAAATAACCCTGATATATGAAATCAATGTCTTTAGTGTGAAGGCATGAGACTCTTGCATAAGGTATAAGAGATGGCAGCTATACAAAATTCAGGTGCAAGACCACAGACTTTTGAGCATCAAGCAACTAAAAATGGAGGAAACATTTTTTACCTTGCATTTGAATTTGCGATATGCAATTATTGCATTTGTATTGTTCCGGTTCACACATGTGAAAATGCACAAACACGACCCGAGCACCCCTTACCTTAACATTGGCATTTCCATTGAGGTAGTTTCTTGTGCTTGGGCTTGTAGTGCTTTTTTCTGCCCTTACGTCGATCGGGTCAACCAGCCCAAAGACGCCTAAGGGTCAGACTTTCCTCAGGGACTTTCCTCATTATGAATATTAATGTCTGTCGCACAGGCAAATTATATGCTATAATGCAGCATATAGAGTATGCAACTATAATAAAGTAATTCTTCTTCATTTAAAATTTAAAAAATTCAAGTAAAAGCTTATTTCCCCTTTGAAACGTACAACAACAATCGCAGCCGACACTTGTAACAAGGGACTCAAGTTGTTTTTTGCTAACAAAGAAAAGACATGAAAAGCATGTAATTACACGGTACTTCGCAACAACACAGAGACAAAGGACTCTACCTTTTTGTGTTTCCTCAAAGCGGAATCGATCAAGGGCAATTTTGACAGCAATTTTAAACTCCTCTTTAACACAAATCTCTCGCTGCTTTCTTGATGTCTTTGATGGCCCGGTGGTAGCCATTTTGGATGTCGATGGTTACACTTCAATGTTATGTACACGAAAAAGATTGTAGCCCGCTGATCAACATCATTGCTCACCCGCCTGGAAGGCTGGCTTACTGGAGGTTGGGTTAAATTTGAGGTGTTTTTACAGATAAAGAAAGAAATAGACAAATGAAAAGAAAACTCGGAGCCGCGGGAGACTCCTCTGATGCTGATAATGTTGCTAGAAAGGTAGGTCGCCGTTATGAGAGTTCAAACAGTTGAGAGTGAATCGTCTTGTAAACTCCACGTGTTTGCATCAGTGGCTTGTGTGGTTGTGGTATTATATTGTAAGCCTTTTGGAACGCGCGTAATCTGAGTTGTTAAAATGCTTCTGACGTAGTGACAGCAACTTTAGATAGGGTGGGTAGAAAACGAAGACCTAAGACCTAAGACCCAAAAACGAAGACCCCCTCAAAATCACTTATAAATATCTAGAAACGGGTATCTCGACCTTAGATGTGTAAGAAACAACAATATCTTCAATTATGCAAATTTCGACCAGGGTCATCATTTTCTACACAATTCCCCCGGTGTGTAGAAAACGAAGACCCCCCGGTCCGTCTTCAACTTTGGAAGTGCAAAGTGTCGGTGATTTCTAATTAATTTTTGTATAAATTATCATATGACTGTTCTACCCTTCTTATCGTAACCTGGATTCTGTCACCAGTAAAAACATTGTGCCTATCACTAGTGTGTTACAGGAGTGCAGGAAATTGCGAGACAGTCATGAAGTCTGATGCCCTTGTGTCTCATTTTTTCTCTGTTAACTGCTTTGTGTTACACATGCCACCTTAACAACTTAATTTTTGATGAAATCTTAACATTTACGGTCCGTTTGTAAACTGGTAATTACCACAAGTGCTGAATATCTTGATTTTTTTAAATAATCATCATTCACTTGATTCCTTTGTTGTTTTAGAAATCTTCTGTTGATAATTTGGAAGATGGTCAGGGAAAAACCACAAGCTACAAGGACAGTTTGTACAGACCTCCCACTAGTGAAGAGATGAATGCTCTTAAAGAAACAGAGAACCTGTTTAAGTCAAGTCTTTTCCGTATGCAGGTTTGTATAGTAACTGGATAGATGACCATAAAAGGTACAATGTAATCTTGAAGATGTAGGATTTTGGTATTGGTGTAGATCAGCACCTGCAGGCTGAGAACAACAGGAAAGGCATAGACAACATTGTTTACTTCACTTGACGCGGCTCGAAATTGCGACTAATACGGTCACCAATGTGACTAACATCTTCTCCTTGGCAACTAAAAATTTTGGTTTAGTCGTTAAAGTGGCTTTAGATTCGAATTAAAAGAGTAAAGTTAATGTGCCAAATTGCATAAACAAAGCCAGTTTACCTCCAAACGTATACCGACTTCTATCCATGATATTTTTAAATCTAATGGATCGCGCTATACTATTTAGGGCTTCTGATAGGTTGCGGAAAAAAGCCAAAATTTGCGGGATTTTTAGGGACAAATTCGCAAAAAATCGGCCAATTTCAAGGGAATTTTTGGGGCAAACTTCACCGAAAAGCATGCACAATCAGTAAAAAAACTGCCGATTTTGTGGTTATTTTGGGGGAAAATTCACTAGAAATCGATCGGTTTTGCGCTGATCAGACCAGCATTTTTAACGTTTTCCTAACAAAGGTCATCATTTGCTCTTTCAACAACCATACACTCCAGAAATAAACCAATGCCAAAGCCTTTAACATCATGGCTAGAACCCAGTTTTTCACAACATAATTTCGCCTGGTAGTTTCGGGATGTTGTTTGCACGTTTCAGTGACGAAGTTTCAAGATAAATTTGCTGAGATAAGTTTCAAATATGTTGTACAGACATGTATTTGATAAGATTTCTACAGAATTTCAAGGTATTTTGCCTGCTTTTGTGTATTTTGTGGATTTACCTGAATTTCTCGGCTTCACGACCGCATGAAATATCACAAGCCCTGAGCTGCGTCATTTACATTATACAAACTGGCAACTAAAAATTTGCATCTGGCGACTATATTTCTCCAGTTGGTCGCCAAAAGGCGACCTAAAGATTTTTTAAATTTCGAGCCCTGTTGTAGATAAAAAACAAGCCTTGAAAGACTACAAGAATATCTGTTTATTAAAAATGCAAAATTAGAATTTTTGCAAAGTTGTTACTCCATCGCTTTGGTCAAAAATTTGACATTTCTTCAACTTTGATTTTTATGCAAAATAGACCAAGAAAAAGTATCTGGGAACGTTCTAGTTAGAAAAAAGTTTCTGAAATTCCTTGTAACCCCCTGTCACCCCTTGTAACCCCCTGTAACCCCTTGTAACCTTCTGTAACCCTTGTAACCCCCTGTAACCCCTTGTAACCTTCTGTAACCCCTTGTAACTCCCTGTCACCCCTTGTAACCTTTTGTAACCCCCTGTAACCCCTTGTCACCCCTTGTCATCCCTTGTAACCCCCTTGTAACCTCTTGTCACCCCCTGTCATTCCTTGTAAACCCCTGTCACCCCTTGTAACCCCTTGTAACCTTCTGTAACCCCTTGTAACCCCCCGTCACCCCTTGTAACCCCTTGTAACCATCTGTACCCCTTGTAACCCCCTGTAACCCCTTGTAACCCCCTGTCACCCCTTGTATCCCCTTGTAACCTTTTGTAACCCCCTGTAACCCCTTGTCACCCCCTATCACCCCTTAAAACCCCCTGTCACCCCTTGTAACCCCTTGTAACCTTCTGTAACCCTTGTAACCCCTTGTTACCCTGCATCACCCCTTGTAACCTTCTGTAACCCCTTGTAACCCCCTGTCACCCTCTGTAACACCTTGTAACCCCCCTTAACCCCTTGTAACCCCCTGTAACCCCTTGTAACCTTCTGTAACCCCTTGTAACCCCCTGTCACCCCCTGTAACCCCTTGTCACCCCCTGTCACCCCCTGTAACCCCTTGTCACCCCCTGTCACCCCTTGTAACCCCCCGTCACCCCTTGTAACCCCTTGTAACCATCTGTACCCCTTGTAACCACCTGTAACCCCTTGTAACCTTCTGTAATCCCTTGTAACCCCCTCTCACCCCTTGTAACCTTTTGTAACCCCCTGTAACCCCTTGTCACCCCTTGTAACCCCTTGTAACCCTCTGTCACCCCTTGTAACCCCTTGTAACCTTTTGTAACCCCCTGTCACCCCCTGTAACCCCTTGTCATCCCCTGTCACCCTTTGTAACCCCCTGTCACCCCTTGTAACCCCTTGTAACCTTCTGTAACCCTTGTAACCCCTTGTTACCCTGCATCACCCCTTGTAACCTTCTGTAACCCCTTGTAACCCTCTGTAACCCCTTGTAACCCCCTGTAACCCCTTGTAACCTTCTCTAACCCCTTGTAACCCCTTGTCACCCCTTGTAACCCCCTGTAACCCCTTGTCACCCCTTGTAACCCCCTGTTACCCCTTGTCACCCCCTGTCATTCCTTGTAAACCCCTTTCACCCCTTGTAACCCCTTGTAACCTTCTGTAACCCTTGTAACCCCTTGTTACCCTGCATCACCCCTTGTAACCTTCTGTAACCCCTTCTAACCCCTTGTAACCCTTTGTCACCCTCTGTAACCCCTTGTAACCCCCTGTCACCCTCTGTAACCCCTTGTAACCCCCCTTAACTCCTTGTAACCCCTTGTAACCTCCTGTCACCCCTTGTAACCTTTTGTAAGCTCCTGTAACCCCTTGTCACCCCTTGTAACCCCCTGTAACCCCTTGTAACCTTCTGTAACCCCTTGTAACCCCCCGTCACCCCTTGTAACCCCTTGTAACCATCTGTACCCCTTGTAACCCCCTGTAACCCCTTGTAACCCCCTGTCACCCCTTGTAACCTATTTGTAACCCCCTGTCACCCCCTGTAACCCCTTGTCACCCCCTGTCACCCCTTGTAACCCCCTCTCACCCCTTGTAACCCCTTTGTTACCCTGCATCACCCCTTGTAACCATCTGTAACCCCTTGTAACCCCCTGTGACCCCTTGTTACCTTTTGTAACCCCTTGTAACCCCCTGTCACCCCTTGTAACGTTTTTGTAACTCCCTGTCACCCCCTGTAACCCTTTGTCACCCCCTGTCACCCCTTGTAACCCCCCGTCACCCCTTGTAACCCCTTGTAATCATCTGTACCCCTTCTAACCCCCTGTAACCCCTTGTCACCCCTTGTAACCTTTTTTAACCGCCTGTCACCCCCTTTAACCCCTTGTCACCCCCTGTCACTCCTTGTAACCCCCTTTCACCCCTTGTCACCCCCTGTCACTCCTTGTAACCCCCCTTTCACCCCTTGTAACCCCTTGTAACCTTCTGTAACCCTTGTAACCCCTTGTTACCCTGCATCACCCCTTGTAACCTTCTGTAACCCCTTGTAACCCCTTGTAACCCCTTGTAACCCCCTGTCACCCTCTGTAACCCCTTGTAACCCCCCTTAACTCCTTGTAACCCCTTGTAACCTCCTGTCACCCCTTGTAACCTTTTGTAAGCTCCTGTAACCCCTTGTCACCCCTTGTAACCCCCTGTAACCCCTTGTCACCCCTTGTAACCCCCTTGTAACCCCTTGTCACCTCCTGTCATTCCTTGTAAACCCCTGTCACCCCTTGTAACCCCTTGTAACCATCTGTACCCCTTGTAACCCCCTGTAACCCCCTGTCACCCCTTGTAACCTATTTGTAACCCCCTGTCACCCCCTGTAACCCCTTGTCACCCCCTCTCACCCCTTGTAACCCCCTCTCACCCCTTGTAACCCCTTTGTTACCCTGCATCACCCCTTGTAACCTTCTGTAACCCCTTGTAACCCCCTGTGACCCCTTGTTACCTTTTGTAACCCCTTGTAACCCCCTGTCACCCCTTGTAACGTTTTTGTAACTCCCTGTCACCCCCTGTAACCCTTTGTCACCCCCTGTCACCCCTTGTAACCCCCCGTCACCCCTTGTAACCCCTTGTAACCATCTGTACCCCTTGTAACCCCCTGTAACCCCTTGTAACCTTTTGTAACCCCCTGTCACCCCCTTTAACCCCTTGTCACCCCCTGTCACTCCTTGTAACCCCCTGTCACCCCTTGTAACCCCTTGTAACCTTCTGTAACCCTTGTAACCCCTTGTTACCCTGCATCACCCCTTGTAACCTTCTGTAACCCCTTGTAACCCCCTGTAACCCCCCTTAACTCCTTGTAACCCGTTGTAACCTTCTGTAACCCCTTGTAACCCCTGGTAACCCCCTGTAACCCCTTGTCACCCCTTGTAACCCCCTTGTAACCCCTTGTCACCCCCTGTCATTCCTTGTAAACCCCTGTCACCCCTTGTAACCCCTTGTAATCTTCTGTAACCCCTTGTAACCCCCCGTCACCCCTTTTAACCATCTGTACCCCTTGTAACCCCCTTTTACCTTTTGTAACCCCCTGTCACCCCTTGTAACCCCTTGTAACCTTTTGTAACCCCCTGTCACCCCCTGTAACCCCTTGTCACCCCTTGTAACCCCTTGTTACCTTCTGTAACCCTTGTAACCCCTTGTTACCCTGCAACACCCCTTGTAACCTTCTGTAACCCCTTGTAACCCCCTGTAACCCCTTGTCACCCCTTGTAACCCCCTGTAACCCCTTGTAACCTTCTGTAACCCCTTGTAACCCCCTGTAACCCCTTGTAACCCCCTGTAACCCCTCGTAACGTTCTGTAAGCCCTTGTAACCCCTGTAACCCCTTGTCACCCCTTGTAACCCCCTGTAACCCCTTGTAACCTTCTGTAACCCCTTGTAACCCCCTGTAACCCCTTGTAACCCCCTGTAACCCCTCGTAACATTCTGTAAACCCTTGTAACCTTTTGTAACCCCCTGTAACCCCTTGTCACCCCTTGTAACCCCCTGTCACCCCCTGTCACCCCTTGCAACCCCCTGTAACTTTCTGTAACCCCTTGTAACCGCCTGTCACCCCCTGTAACCACTTATTTTTCGAGAGAAGTGTTTGCTGACCCTCTAGATAAAAAAGAAGCCTTTAAAGACCACCAGAATATCTGTTTATTAAAAACGCGAAATTAGAATTTTTTCCATCCTTTTGTTAAAAATTTTGAGATTTCTTCAACTTTGATTTTTATGCAAAATAGACTAAGAAAAAGTATTTGAGAACATTCTAGTAAGAAAAAAGTTTCTGAAATTCTTTGTAACCCCCTTTCACCCCTTGTAACCCCCTGTAACCCTTTTTAACTTCCTGTAACCCCTTTTAACCTCCTGTAACTTCTTGTAACCCCCTGTTACCCCTTGTAACCCCCTCTCACCCCTTGTAACCCTCTGTCATGCCCTCTAACCCCTTGTCACCTCTTGTCACCCCTTGTAACCCCCTGTAACCCTTTTTAACCTCTTGTAACTCCTTTTAACTTCCTGTAACCCCTTATAACCCCCTGTCACCCATTGTAAGCCCTTGTAACCCCCTGTCCAACCCTCCTAGTTGCGACCATTTTGGTCGCCATGGCGCCTAAAATTTTGGAGCTGGCGACTTGATTTGTAAAAAAGTCTCCCTAAGCCAAAAGAGTTGGTGGCCAAATGGCGACCGAGCAAAAACTTTAACTTGGAGGGTTGCTGTTACCCTATGTACCCCCTTTATTCCTTGTAAGCCCCTGTCACCCCTTGTAACCCCTGTCACCCCCTGTAACCCTTTCTAATCCTGTGTATTCCCATGTAATAGATTGTGAAAATAAATTGGTAAAAATTGATTTTCGACATTTTATATAGCAAACAAGCCTTTATAGACAATGAAAACTTCGGTTTCAAAAACCCACAAAATTTGCATTTTTCCTAAGGGTTAGTCCATGGTTTTGGTGTAAAATTTGAAATTTTGTTAACATTTTGTTTTATGCAAAATACACCGAGAAAAAGTATTTGGTGACGTTCTTGTTATAAAACGAGCCTTTCTAGACAATACAAATGTTGATTTAAAAAGAACTTAAAATATATTGGCATTTTTCTAAAGGGGATAGTCCATTATTTTGGTCAAAAAGTTGAAGTTTTTTTATCTTTTGTGTTTATCAAAAATAGATCGAGAAAAAGTGTTTGCTGGCGTTCCTTTTGTTGACTGATTTTCCAATTTCCAATGCAGGTTCACAATTTGGTTATGAAGGACTTTGCTGTATTGAAATTGCCTTTTCATGGACGCAATTTGTTCAACTCTTCTCACCGTGCTTTACGTGCAGTTCATTTGCTTTTGTTTTAAGGTGATTCCTTAGTAAAAGAACCTAACATAGATTGTAGATGAAACTTGGTACACTGATGTAACAAGTCAAGAAGACGATGAAAAAGTAATAAAAAGTGGGGGTTACTGTGATCGTTTTGATGTCACAATGCTGACAAATACGGCTATTTTGGACCCTTTGACAAAAACTGCTGGCAGCCCAAAACTAGACAAAAAGGAGAGATTTTTCCGATGATGCATGTGGTATCACATAGAATTTGACTTTAATGTGTTGTTTATCCACTTACATACCGGAAAAGTGCCTTTTAATGCCCTTGTTTTTACTTTGTGCTCCAAAATAGAATTGAATTGGACACGCGCTATTCGACCTGTGATAGCTCAATCCGTACAATTTAGTAAAATTGCCAAAAAACTGAACATAAATTTCTGCCAATTTTTTTCTCATCGAAAGAAAGCACTATCCTTATTAAAATCATAAAAAATGGAGGTCACCGTACTCATTTTTGCGGTAGCACTGCAGAAAGTGCTCACCAAATGCATTTTCTCAGATTTTTGAGAGGGGACTGGGGCGAGTTTCAAAATAGAAATTATGTATGTGAAAGGGAGAGGGAAGTATTAAAAACTCCTTTTTTACCGAATTTACACCGAGATATTACATTCAGGACACAATGTGATGAAGAAAGCATTTAAATGAAAATCAAAGTGAGTAAGCAGTCTAAGCACAAGTTAAACATGCACTATCGAGGTTCTCCGTGAGGAAGTCAAACTCAGCCACATGCGTACTGCTTACGTTATGCACGTTCCCATCACATTGAATCTCACCTCGGCAAGAAACAACCGCAAGCAAAAATTCCAATAGCGTTTCTCTTCAGTCAACTTCATTTTAATAATAATACTTCACATGCTCTTTTTTACGGCAGCCATCTTGTTATGCGCAGTAAGAGATGCACAGTGCAAAACCAGGGAATCACCTTAACTTTGTGTCTAATTCCTCCCCCCTTGCAGTAAGGTCTTTCTGTAAACACACGCACATATGTGCTCAAAGTCAGTCTGAATAATTTTCGTTAGCACTTAAATTTTTGCCACTTTTTGGATATGTGAGAATAAATTAGGCTAATGGTATTAATAACATTTTCTGTTTCAGATAACTGAGCTTCTCTCAGAAGTACAACCAAAAAAAAGCAGGAACAAAGCTCTTGATGAAGTTTTGCATGAGCTGAATGCACTCTTGTTGTCTTTACCAGATGGGAAAAAGGAACATGAGGTACAGATGAACACATACATGTACATATGAAATTATGCTATGCATTTATATTTTTGTGAATGTGTTTGCACACCAGCTAATATGTGTTTATGTTCTAGTTAAAATTTGTTACTTTTTTCTCACTTTGGGGGGATGCTGTCTTTCATTACTTTACTTACCTCTCTTCACCACTTTGTAACAATTATACTGCAAGGTCATGGTTTTCTTTAAGGTTTTAAGTAGGTGGATGTTTTGGTTTTTGCATGAGCAGTAAATGTTCAAAACAATGATTTTTTCTTGTCATATTTAAAGTAAAGGAAAACCATTTAATAATAATAATAATAATAATATTCAATACTTATATTGCGCTTTTTCTATAAAAATACTCAAAAGCGCATTACAATATTATCAATAACTAAATTAAAACCAGTAAAATCACCCGGTAAAATTACAATATTACAATATTAACATTACAGTATTAAAAATAATAAAAATAATAAAAATAAAAAAAAATAAAAAATAAATAAATAAATAAATAAATAAATAATCTAACTAAAAGCCTTTTTAAATAAATATGTTTTAACAGAGCGTTTAAAAGAGTCGATTGATGTTTCCTGTCTAATTGGCAGAGGAAGACTGTTCCATAAAAAGGGGGCAGCCATCGATAACGCGCGATCTCCCAAGGTCTTCTTCGTTCTTAGCCGAGGTCTTTCTAACAATATACCATTATTGTTACGGCGTAGTTGGTAACGTGAGACCGGTAAGACAGAGACAAGATCCTTAAGATAGCTAGGCGCAACACCGTGCAGAATCTTGAATGTAACAAGGAGAATCTTAAAATCTACGCGCAAGCGCACTGGTAGCCAGTGGAGTTCTCTTAACAAAGGAGTAACGTGACAATACTTAGGTGCACAGTAAACCAATCGAGCACTGGCATTCATGACTCTTTGAAGTTTCTTAATTTGATACTCAGGAGCACCGTACAATAAACCATTACAGTAGTCAAGCCTGCTTGTGATGAACGCGTGAACAAGCCTCTCGGTGGACTCACGAGACAAATACTTCCTAATGTGCCGGATATTGTACAAATAATAAAACGCGCTAGCACAGGTCTTAGTCACATGAGTCGACATGTCCAGATGAGAATCGAACCAGGTGCCCAAATTGCGCACTGAAGAAGCAGGCGATACCTCAGCTTGGCCGATCTTGATCTTGTCAACGGACACCTTTGATAACTGTCGTTCCGTGCCAATGATCAGGAACTCAGTTTTATCGTCATTTAGCATTAACTTATCATCTCTCATCCAAGCGCGAACGTCACGAATACAGTTCTCAATCGCAATCACAGCATCAGCCTCGCTGGTCTTATCAACGGGATTAAACGATATATATAGCTGTGTATCGTCCGCGTAGGTGTGAACGGATGGCAGATGAGATTTCATGATGTCAAACAGCGAACTCGCGTAGATGGTAAATAAGAGGGGGCCCAAACAAGAACCTTGTGGGACCCCGCAAGACAGATTAAATTTATCAGAGAGCGATCCGTTAACTGAGACCTGCTGCGTTCTTCCCGCCAAATAAGATTTAAACCATGATAAAGCCTTATCCCGAAGGCGAAGCTTGGACTGCAGCCTGTGCAGAAGAATACCGTGATCTACGGTGTCAAACGCAGCGCTGAGATCTAACATAACAAGCAATGTGACGTGACCTTTGTCAATATTTAGCAGAAGATCGTTTTTAACTTTTAATAACGCCGTCTCAGTGCTGTGATTCTGCCGATATGCGCTTTGGAGGACAGGAAATAAGTTGTTGGCTGTCATATGATCTTGTAATTGGATAGCCACGGACTTTTCCGTGATCTTTGATGTAACCTGCAAGTTGCTCACCGGTCGAAAATTTTTGTTAATAGGTTTGAGTCCTGCTTTCTTAAGCAAGGGGTGAACTAAAGCATTCTTCCAGTTCTCTGCAAAGACGCCAGACTCAAGAGACAAGTTGACAATTTTCCTAATAACAGGGAGCAGTTCATCCAAACAGAAGGACAGAATAGACGATGGTAGGGGATCAAAGGCGCACGACTTTGCACATGAGGCAGCAATTCTCCGTACACTCTCCTCAGACAGTGGAGAAAATTCAGAAAACTCACTACACGTTGAGGCTGATGTAGCAAGCGAAGTTGCGCCACTGGCATCCGCATCCAGCGCAGACCGAATAGCCGTGATTTTGTGGACAAAATACTCGCCCATCTCATTAGCTAGCATCCGAGCATCCGAATGAGGCGGCAGAGCCCTATCTACATGAAAATTCAAAAGGCGTTTACTGGCCCGAAAAAGCCTTCCCTGGTCAGAACTATTCTCATCAATATATTGTTTATAATAGGCCCGTCTAGACTCATTCATGACATGCAATGCAAAATTTCGTTTGGCTTTAAATACAGCGAGATCAGAATTAAGCCGACTAGCCCGCCATTTCCTTTCAGCACGCCGTCTTTCACGTCTCGCCTTCACTATTTCATCATTAAACCATGGAGGACGTGACTGAGACTTCAGGTGGCGAGCCCGGACTGGCGAGCACTTCCAAAATTTTTTTCAGTTGCCAGATGGCACCTGTATCAAACGGTTAATTTCAAACCCTGCTTTCAATAATAATTGTCTATTAACCCTATTACCTGTATTCATTATCTAAAGATTATCGTGCAAAAAATTAATGAGGGCTAGGAGACAGATATTTAAGGAAACTGATAAAGCAACCAGTATCAAACCATTTTTTAACCTCGATTTAATATTGACCTCCAGCATTCATCTCAAGGAGTGTTAATCTAGACAGTCTGATTAAGTAACGTTACAGGAGTAACTGTGCTTAACATACTCTGTTGGTTAATATAGTGGTTTTCTTTTTACAATGTAGGTATCAGATCATTCATGGCTACCAAAAGGAGCCAAATTTCCCCTTCCATCACCTCCTGCTCCAGTGAAAGGAAAATTTCGTTTTCAGAGACCTGCCAGTGTTAAAGTTGTAGGAAGTTATCTTCTTGGCACTGTAACAAAACCAGATTTGAATGTGGATATTGCAGTTCAAATGCCAAAGGTAATTAAGGAGATTTGACAATTTTTACAGGAAAATCTATTCTGGCCCATTGTTTACAAGATCCTTTGTTTTTGGTTTGTGTCTCATCTTTACTTGCATGTAAAGGGCCAGTTGGATAGATAAATCGTTTATTAAAAAAGAAACACCTCGCAGTCCGAAGACTGAATTACGTGTATAATATACAAGTTATAGTTAAAATGGATTTAAAAAACCATAATAATAAAAATGTACAAATCTAACAAAAACATTTCACTTAGGATAACCTTGTGTTAGGAAAATATACATATTTAAACAAATTTATTTACATTCTTAGGCTATGGCTAACAATAAAAGATTTTTTAAGACGATCAGTCTTGCACACTGGCACGTTAAACTTTCTATTGCTGCGCAGCTGCAATAGAAAGTTGTTCAAATTTGGTTGTTCAAATTTTGGTGTTCAAGGATGTACCTAAGGAAAATTAAATCTTCACCATGTAAGCAGGCTTTCTTATTAGTCAAGCTGGCTTTTTTACTCAACTGCACCCTCCAAATTACCACATATCTTTGTCTTCCATGAGCCATTAGTAAGATGTTTTTCAGGCTGTGAAATTAGCCCACACAGCCAGCTCTAAGCATCATGACTGTCTGTTTCTGGAAAACGTGTTTCCTACCCCTTGTATCTTTTACCCTTTCAGCTAAACATATGAACATGCTTGTTAAGCAGGCTACTGTAATGTCAATTTAATGTCGTTACTTTAAAATTAATGGTACTTTTACACACCACCACACCACAGTCACTTTAAGTGATCATGAATATTAATTATCATTGATTTATTGCTCTTCACCTCAGGAGTGTTTCCAGCCAAAGGACTACCTAAACTTAAGATACCATCACAAACGAGCTCTTTACCTGTCAACCATAGCATCACATCTGAAAAGGAGCCCTTTGTTCGAGAGTGTTAAGTTTAGTCACATGAATGGAGAGGTGTTGAGACCAATCCTGCTTCTTAAACCCAAAGGTGAAACATTTATTAAAAATATTTAGTTTGCTCACCAGCTAAAATCAACCCCAGCTAGTGATTACAATGCTGAGTCTCATGTATTCTTCCTTCACGTTTAGTGTTAGACTTGAATTTTGAGAAAAATACGTGCTAGTTCTTATAAAGTCTTACAAATGTAATCTTACATTACCATTCAATACCCTCACAATGAGATGATAACATGTTGAGCCTTAGTGATAGTCTTTCAAGTGTATATTATTCACGCTATGCTAAACCATGAAAAGGCAATTATGGCAATCTGATGTAAAAATTATTATGAGTGTTATTCTTGTGGCCAACATTTGAGTGGCCAGTGATATGATAAAGAGAAAAATACTATCATTGCAAGTGTATCCACCTGTCACTAATGGGCCCTTAGGCTGATACCCACAACTTAATTATTTTATCATTACCTGACTTTTCTTACAGGAAAAGCAGGCAAGCAGTTTATTATCAAATTGCACTTGTGTTTATCTGATGGCACATTCAAGCCTCACAGATTTACCCCAAACAAGAATAACATCAGACAACACTGGTTCAAAGGTGAAGAGGGCATAGCAGAAGATGGTGTTGGTAAGTTGCTCTAAAAGTAAACCCAGTTTAGCTGCCCTGAATATCCTATACATCTCACTAACAAAATATAAAACTTTTATCCATCAACATTAAATTGGTAGTCATGGATATTGCAAAATAATCCCACATCATCAACTTGTCTACAGAGATCAAGACTTGATTATTGTGTAGAAGTTACTTCATTGTTTTTGTAAGAAAATGCATGCACAGGGATGAACCTGTACAGCTCTAGCAGCTCATGTAAGGATTCACACATATCATTGTTTTAATACCTTTCCAAGGGAAATTATTTTCATTTGCCAGCTTTAGGTATTTCATGGAAAACCACAGATTGCAATTTGTGGTTGGGGATTACTTTCCTGTTTGAGGTTGCCATAGTTTGATTTATTTTAGCAAGGCATTCATTGGTTCGTCCCGCCATGTTGTTTTTGTCACGTCAAAATGCCTCACTTTTATTGCCAAAAAACATAAATGATTTTAAAATAATCCAATAAGCACAGCACATAGCAACCTATTGCCTTATGTGACCAGTGAGGGCTCTACAATTTTTGTTGGCAAAACATTTTGCCCTAAAGTGTTTACTGCTGGAAACCCTTCCTGCCATCCAAACATGAACCCTAAACTGCAAATGCAATGGCAAAAACATGTCTATGGGACATCCTGAGGTTTGCCGTTTACCATGAGAACCCTGATGCTAAAGGGCTCTCCTGGGAAAGCTGTCAGGGATTAACATGTACAGCACTGTACCCCTTTGGGTAATTGTCAGTGTGGTGTTGATTTTCACCTTTTTCATGATCAGTTTTCCTCTCATACAAACTAAGAGAATTTCAATTTTTATTCTTTCAGTGAATCCTCCTCCTGTCTTGTTTTATATTTCAGACACAGGTATACCAACCCCACATTACAATGCATCAGTGTTGTCAGACATGTTTTATGAGCAACACCTTCATTATTTGTATAACTGCCTGGTAGACTTCCCTGGGATGAAAGATGCTGTGGCACTTCTTAAAGTTTGGCTTCACCAGAGAGAATTTGATCAGGTTTGTTTCATTAAAAGTACAAATGTACATACTTATTGTCAAGGAGGTAATCCATGCAACAAGTTTAACCGCGGCAGGATTAGCTCAGTCGGTAGAGCGCTTGACTGCAGAGCGGGAGGTCACGGGTTCGATTCCCGGGGCCGGACCAATACTTAGGGTCTTAAAATAACTGAGAAATGAAGGTACTTCCTTTGCCCTGCGGGCGGCTGGACCTTCGAGTGGCTCGGATGACCACGTAAAATGGCAGTCCCGTCTCCATTAGGAGACGTTAAAATATAGTGTCCCCAATTAGCACTTTCGTGCTAAATACATTGACACTCAAATAAAGCGCAAAGTAGGATATGAATTGTATGTAAATATGTTTTACTCTCCAGCATGAATTTTTACGACTGATACATTTATGAAGAACTCATTATTTCATTAATTTTATACAGGGACTTGGTTGCTGTGGAGGGTTTTTATCTTCTATGATGATTGCATATTTACTGTCAACAAGGAAAGTTAATAAACACATGAGCTCATATCAGATCCTTAGAGTTTTACTTCATTTCCTTGGTAAGTAATCAACACCAAGGTTGTCCTGTAAGAAGAACTGTAGAGGGTGCCCAAAGCTTTGAACTCATAGTATATGACATTATGCAGCATATGCATTTTACCATGTTAAGACTAGAGATTTCCTAGCTAGCTGCTCATGGATGATAGTACGTCAAGGGCCACCAGCTGCTGAGCCCTGGAAACACAGTTCACCATTTGCACATTGCCCATAATACATCATGTTTATGCTACAGGTCAAAATTCAATTCAGGTTAAAAAATTTTAACCTAAATATAATTTTGTCCTGTAACATTTACTCCCCATCTCCCACCCCTGCCCCCTCCCCCCAAAAATGGATATCCATTGTCTCAAATTTCTCCTGAGTATTACAGTCATCCCAAGAGAAATTGAAGACAATGGTTATGTAAAATAATGGGGGACGGGGTCACAAAGTGTATTATGGGCAATTTGAAAATGGTAAATAAATAATTTACATGTCAAGCACTTTATTTTTACTCAACTCCTTACTCAATACTTATCTGTGCTAGCACCTTTCTACATGTATGAAAGTCTCAATTACTTTTTCCTTGTGTTCACTGTTGAATGCACTACATGTAGGCTCAACTGACTGGACCAAAGAGGGAATCACCATGAGCAGAGAAAATAATGAAGACAGTAATTCGGTAAGGCGTTGGTAGATTGTTAGTTAATTTTAGTTTTAACTTTCTTTTTCACCCCAACCCTGCCTACACATGTCATGACCCACAATCGAAGGGTCGAGATCCACCTAAAAGAGGTCTGTTTAATTAATGTGTCAAAACATCTCCTTATGTTCTGGTAGAAATGTATGATTATCCATTCACCCTATTAAAACTTGTGAATCATTTATTGGAATGCATCTCTAACTTGACTTATTCTATTCAATCTCATTTACCCATTTGGTCCTAAGAATTTTGCCCAAAGGTAACTTTTGAGGCAAGTCGAGCGATTTTCTGGTCACTATCTGGCTAAGAGCCAATTCTGCCCAAGACGCCATTTATGGGACAAGCACTTTGCACCCTTCCGTTCAGATGTAAATGTTTGCTCACAGGCTCAGTTCAGTTCATGAGACATGGCTGTATGTAATTTTTTCAACCCACTTCTTGTTGTCGGGATATCAGCTGAAACAGTGTGCGTCATGTTTGATCTATTACACAAGTATACTGTCAGCACATGAAAGTTTGTGATACATGTTTGTGTAATTGCAGCCATCCAAGGAAGATTTTCATTCCGCCTTTGATGTCGTGTTTATTGATCCATCTGGTTATCTTAACTTGTGCGCTGAGATGTCTGCAGCACAGTACCAAAGAGTAAGTACCTGTTGGTGTTGGCATCTATAAAGGCAGTTAAATTATTGTTTACATGAAAAACTACATCCTGTAATAAGCAAGTTCTCTGAAAACACAATACGGGCTCGCGAAATAAATGTTGTATAGCAACAGGCCATGTCTTTGTTGGTTTATTCGCTTGTTTTTATTTTCTTACTTTTTATGCAACCAGGTTGTTAATTTTGGTCAAAAGGTGTATATGACACGTAAACAAAGAAATGTAAAATGTATTGCAAACAGCTTTCATTATTATTTTTGAAATTCTCAGGTGTAAGACAGCTTTATACTGTTTACGTTCATTTCATAGCCCATGTTTTTAGAGAATTTATTAATAGACCAGGCTTTGGAAAAACGTATTTTTTATTGAATTTTTTGGCCAAAAAATTTAAAAATTTGTATTCTTTGTTATAGTGGACCTTCCCTCTGGTCCTTTAAAACCCCAAGCATGATTAATCAAAAAAGAATTTGAAATTTAAAATACTTGGCAAGAACTGAAAGGAAAGGAGGAATAAAGGTGTGAGAGAACTTGATGGACATGTGCCCCTTTACCTTCCCATTTTATGTCCCTCACGAACGCCTGCCTCATGTGTATGGAGTTAAAGAAAAACACTCAGCAAATAGTTTCAGAAAAGGTCTTTCAATCGTGTAGTTTTGAATGGTCAGTATACGGCCAATCTTGGAACCTCAGAATGTTCACCAATTTTAAAAATGCTTTCTTTGCAGTTTTGTTGTATCATTTATATATTTATTTGCAGTTACAGCATGAAGCCAGGTTATCAATGGCGTTTTTGGACAACAGGTTTCTGGATGGCTTTGAAGTTCTTTTCATGAAACCTGTCCCATTCACACAAACCTTTGATCAATTTTTGTTGTAAGTTTGTACATTTTAGCATCACAAAAGCATTATTTAATTTTGTCTTTTACCAAATCTTTACCCACCTGGTTTCCAGCGTCCTCTCCTTCTCATCTCACTCTGGAGGCCGAGTAGGAGAGGGTCCTGGGGAATGATGGGGCTGAGCTCTGACCATTGTTGTTGTTGCAAATGTCCAGGTTTAAGTGTGTAAATCTTGCACAAAGCTGATGTTTTATGATGTCAGAGAGTTCTGTTGGTGGCAATTGTATACGGGGGAGTTATCTGCCGAGTAAAATGATTTTTTTCACATCCAAATCCTTTTTTAATGGCTCTCGATGTGTGAGTTTTGTGTGTGTTTTGTTTTGCAGAATTCCAAATATCGGTGATCTGGAGGCCATTTGTGAAAGAAATGACCTTATTACCCACTTGATGGATCATCCTGGAGATTGGACCCCAGTTATTGCTGATTGGCTGCTTCACCTTGTCACCAGAGGCCTGGGAAAGAGAGTTGAATTGCTGTGTTATAAGCCCCAAACGTCTTACCAGGTAGCCCAAAATACATCCCTACCAGTAGCAATTGTCACTTTCATTACCCAATACTCTGAATTCTGTGGACAGTTGTAGGTCTGAATTCGAGCTCTACATACGACCATGCATAGTCATCATCTTGATTTTCAACCTTCACCACTTGGAACACCACATTAATCAGTACTGTGTACTTATGGAACACTGTCACAGCGAATGAAAAAAAAACAATAAACTATTTGTTTATTTATTTTCTTTCACCTTAAAGAAAATAAGGAGAAGAAAAGCAAATGGAAAAAGTTAGATGAAAGTGACCTCATGCTCTCACAGATAAATTTCTACAAATAGTACTTTTCTGCTTTCTTTTATTGATTCACCTGGAAACTATATGTATCCCTTTGGTGTTGCACCTTGAACAAACCTTACAGTAAGGATTCCCTTTTGACAATGTAGTTGTAAGTGTTTTAAACAGTGCTTCTTTTGCTGTATGTAACCAAATTATTTATTTTTCATTATACACAGTGGCCTGTAAATAAATCTCCGCCCTCCACAAGCCAGTCCAGTCTCACGCTGGGTTTGATGCTTAACTCTGATCATGCGCAATCCATCCTTGACACAGGACCCCAAGCTGACAGTGTAGAGGTTAGTGGGTTTTGTTTGTGTGTGTGTGTGTTTGCTGAATAACATCGCTTCCTTTGGTAATACTATTACATGTTATGGAAGTAGTTGAACAGTGAAGAAAAATAAAATTATTTTGTAGTGGGGTCTTATTTGCCCATCAGCCCAGTACGTGTTTGTGAACCAGCATTTTCAATATTTTTGTTTTTCTTGAGTAGAGAACTACCTTTTAACAAGACCGTCGAACAACGTCAACCTGACTTCCTTCTGATTAAAATCGTACTTATGAGAATCAATGCTTTTTTCCCGCTTTTTATTTTTCTATTCGTTCATTCTTTTCCTAGGCGAAGTCTTTCCGTTCGTTTTGGGGCGAGAAGTCAGATTTGCGGCGATTCCAGGACGGTTCGATTCTCGAGGCTGTTGTGTGGCCTTGTAACAGTGTTGCTGAAAGAAGAGTCATCTGTGAAAGGATTATTAAGCATCTTCTACACAGGTCAGGTCTTACAGCCCTTTCTTGAAGTTACTGTAAGAGCACACACTATGTCGAAGTCGCAGCAATTACAATGACTAGCCGGAAGTCAGGTGTTGCCTTTTATGACACGCTTTAATACTCTTCGTAACTCTCCGTGTCCGGCATATTGACATATTTCTATGTTGAAGGTTTTTTCATATAAAAGGTATCACACCCGGCTTGACATAATCGTGGGAACATGTCTTTAGATAATCAGTGGAATCGATATTGGCTGAAGAGCCTTTATTTGTTCGCTCATGTAGTGAAATTTGAACGAGAGGAAGTATTGGAAGGTTTTCTAAAACACACTCGCACGGTCTGATATCTGGTTTTTGACCTGTTACTAACAATACATGAAAAGACTAGCGCAGTCAAACCCCACTTTACAGACACCTCATTATTGCGGACAGTTTGCTTTGTCCCTGGGGAAAGAGAGTCCTAACATTTTCTTTAAATTCAATCCACTTAATACGGACACCCCGTTAACACGGACACTCTCTATGCCCCCCTCAGTGTCTGTATTAACGGGTTTGACTATGCCACCATCCTTATACGCTTCTTGTCACATTTCTCACTTTGGAATTAACCGTAACTTATATCTCAAACCCAAAGTGAATCTCATTTCCAGAAATCTACACATCTCGTGGTTTGTTACGGTTTATTTCAGTAAGGCACTTGATTTTCTTCTTTCTTGTGTTCACGTGTTAACAAAAACCACTTCATCCTTCCAGACATGGCGGAGTTGATCCAAAATCACTGACTTTTGTAGCAAATCAGCTGGACTGTGTGCTACAGACCGCTGACTCCAGAAACAGTGGCACGGGTGATGAGCATGCTCAGAAGGTGATCCAGGTGTACGACGCATTATGTAAACAAATCCGTGCGTTGGATTTGCCACTCAATGTTAACACGCTTCAGGGAATAAGCCCTGTTTTCAGAGGTGCAGAGGTATTGAAAAAAATTTGTTCAATGTATAATGCAAGTATCAGATTAATTATTGGCCTGTAGTACCATGATAAAGAGATTTGAGATTACTTCGTGTTAGCGTTGACAAAACGTCAAACGATTGAAACCGTAGGATGTAATGTTATTGGTTTAGCGAAGGGGAAGGCAAATGCAGGCCGCGTTTTATTGGTGTAGTGGACGAAGACAACGTTCGCAAGCGTGTTCGATAGCTTTGCCCAAAGCCTTCCGCTACAATCGAACCTCCACTAACGGTCACCTCTCTACAATGGCCACTTCTTGGCGGACAGTCCATACATTGACTCAACGGCCACTTCCTTTTGTCTCCATGGTTGAGAGGTTCAACTGTAGTAAAAAGCGAAAGAGTATTCAGTTCTCTGCGCGCTTTCCTCTTCTCCCTGTCCAGTCTTCTAGTGGCATAATAGCGGGCCTATACGGGGGATAAAGGGCAAAGCGAACGGATTTCGAGCTTAATAGTTATGGTGTTTTTGACGTCAATCAAGCAGTTATCTAGTGTTTGGGGTATAGAGCGGGTATCCCCCGCGGGGGGGGGGGGAGGGGGGTACTCCCATACATTACCTATACGGGTATGTGCCGCCCAACGGGGTCGTGATTTTGAAGCTCCTGATTTAGTACGGGGTATCCATTTCAGAGGCGTTTTCTAGAACGGGGTATAATATTTCGAACGCACGAAAGCTCCAGTTTTGTAAGCAGCCATTTGAAATTATTCAAGGACAGATTGCTTTTGAAAATACGATTCAATGCGTTAACAAGCAAACTGTTGTACTCTTGTTGCACCCTGTGTTTTAGCGTGCAGGGCGGGCGTATTTTGGCGCGAGCCGCGAGCGCTGACTCCGCCATCTTGGATAAATAGGCGCGCGGAAGTCTGGAACGAGTCCATAATGTACCCGAAGGAGATGGACACGGGCTCAAAAGAAAGGGACGGGGGAGAAGAAGGAAAATCGTTAGCTTACGAGCGTGATTTTGCGTCATAATTAACCGCATTGTATCCACATGCACAGGAAACGTACTCCGGATGATTATGAAGAAGCATTTATTTGATGTATAAGTCGAACAAATAAAGAAATATCTTTTTAAAAAAACAGGGCTATTTCAATTTTCAAACTTTCTAGAACGGGGTATAAAAAATTGGCCCATTTCTAGAACGGGGTATCAATTTTAGGGGAAATGTTTTTAGAACGGGGTGCCAGTTTGGAGTCCCGGGCCAAAATTTTAACGACACTCGTAAAGCGCAGAAGAAGTTATAAGGTGCGTATAACTGTCTATATATAAACACTTGGAGAGTTTGCCAGACACGAGTTCACAAATCTTTCATTGGAAACCTTGCCAGACACTCTTTCTCTCTCTTTGACCGGAATAAGACTAGCAGAACGATGGACGATTACAGAAATTCGCCGACAATCAAATTCTGTGCTGACTTATTCCCTGCTCACGGATGTCCTTCCGCTATAAAATTTAAAATAAGACTAGAATAGCTTAGAATGCGCGAGTGTGAATTGATCAAACGTCCTTTTAATTTCTAAGGCTTACTTTCCGGCAAATAAAATGAACTGAATGTAAAAAGTGAAAGAGAAATAGCGAAAAATTCAACTTCTATTTAAATCTTTTCTTATGGTTTAGAATAAACTATTCTCGAAACTGAGAATGTTTTGATCAAAGCTGTGTAAATCGAGCTGAAACTGTGCATGGAACCTTGCGTTTCCTGTATTTATCTCACCGATTGTATGGAATGTGTGTGAAAATCTTCCTTATGAATCGGTATATTTCAAAGAGCTACACAACGAGCAAGAATGCTATTGACCGACAATATACAGAGCGGGGGCAGCTGTAGTGTCAACTATTGCTAGTAAAAAATCTCAGCCCGGGCAAATGCTACGGTTAAGAATCCACCCAACGGTTCAGATGAGAAAAATATCCCTTATCCATCAATTTTCTGGCAAAGTTGAAACTTTTTATTTTTACACTGAAAACGTGACTTCGTTTTCAGCTTTTAAAAAGAACACCAACTTGTCATCCAATTAAAAAAATGCATACATTGAATCCGATGAATAAAACTGCAGCCGGATACCCGCGTGCGTTTAAGACGCTCAATAGTGAAACTGTTAACCTTTTCTAAAACAAAACACCCTTGGACCAATACGGCCCTGTTCAGTGGTATGTTTCCGTTTGGTCCAAATAAAGAAGAACCACCACTACTAAAAACACAGAGTTTTAAGAGAACGTAGCGTCGTTAAAATGACAAACTAATATATGACAAAAGACAGAATTGGTCACTATGAACCGCTAATTAAGAATAAATGTTTCAATCCATTTGAAATTGTCCAAATATAAGAAAAACAATAAAGCAGTCTTGGAAGCAAATTACAAACCAAGATATTAAAGAATTAACAACTGCAATGACTACAAGCTTAATCAAGATTATTATCATCATTATTAAATACACTAACGGAAAGAAAAATAGGTTTGCTTAAGTCTTCCTTGCCTGCAGACGGAGACACAGTTATTGGTTGTTCAGTCAATAGATAAGAAACACTTGTTAAGGCAAAACCACGACGACAAACCAGTGAGGATCAGCCGGATCTTTCATAGTCGTGTTACCAAATGTTAAAATTAAAACAGTAAACTGATCCTTAAGAGTGATAGAAAAGATAAAGAAAGAAAACAATCTTCCTGCTGTAAGGATCGGTTTACTGTTTTAATATTAAAATTTAGTTAACAGATCACCTGCCCAAGTCTGCCCATATCGTTTATAAGCGACCGCATTTATCAAACCATGCAATAAGGTGGTTGTCATTTCGTTGTTTTATATTCGGAGTAAGGGTTCGTGCATTGAACGGCTAACTTAAGACACTTAATCAAACAAAGAAATTTTCTCCTATATTCAGCAATCGGCATACTCAGCTTCTTAGGTTAGGTTTAGCTCGTAGAAACAACAGAAAAATAACTGAACAGGATACGATAGTAGTTCACAGACCGGTTTGTAGTAAAATCATGCAGTTCTAAATGTGACAGTAATTCTGTTTAGCTCAGAACCAATTAAAAAAACATCCTGTTGTCATAATCTCTTTAATTACTTTTAGTAACTGTTTATAAAGGCTTACAGTTCCTGTGTTGTTTCCAAAAGCAATTACTAAAATTAGAAGGAATTCTTTCCATACATATTAAACCGAGTGTAGTTCCTTTGCAACAAATGTAAAGACATGGCAAACTCAACTGAATATGAAAACAGCACAAGTGCGACTGAAGTAACATCATGGAATGCTTTTTCAACGAGCATGGCAATTCTTGCAGGCCTCAATATTTTCCTTGCTATCACCGCATCTCTTGGCAGCGCTCTGATCCTGATTGCTCTTCATAAAGTGACGTCCATTTATCCACCAACAAAACTGTTATTTCGATGCCTGGCAGTCACCGATCTCTTAGTTGGACTTATCTCTCAACCACTGTATGTTACTATTCTCTTTCCCCGGTTCACAACTTGGAATGTGAATGTCGCAATTACGCTTGCAGACCCTTTTTTCTTTGCTCAGCTTCGTGCAGTATCACTCCTTACATCAGCCGCCATCAGTGTGGACAGACTTCTTACCCTGTTTTTAGGGCTGAGATATAGATACACTGTAACATTAAGGCGAGTTTGGGTGGTCATAGTTTGTTTTTGGTTGATTAGTGCTCTTCAAGCTACAGGTACTATAATCTTTGAATATCCAAAACTACCTGAAATGGCCTTTTGGTTATTCTTTGCTCTATTAACACTTTCCTTGTTAGTCTCAGTATTCTCTTACGCGAAGATATTTAAAACCCTTCGTTATCGACAAGTTCAGGTTCATCACAATACTCAACAAGGACAGCGGCCAAATGGAGGAGGGAATCAATTGAACATAGCTCGATACAAGAAGACAGTGTACAGCGTAGCATGGGTGCAGTTAGCTTTACTTATTTGCTATTTTCCATATAACGTATTAGGGTTTTTAAGGTTGTTTGATAATCTAAACAATTCGACCGAAATAGCTATCCTTTGGGAATCATTTGTAACTCTCGTTTACTTAAATTCTTCTTTAAACCCAGCGCTTTATTGTTGGAGGATTAGAGATGTGAGACAAGAAGTGAAGAACATGATCCGCAAGATTTTCCACTGCTTTTAAAATTTAATTGCTATAAAAAAAGGAACTGTTAAAGTGAGCTCATTTTACTGCGGAAGTCAGAGCCTTTATATCTTTTGAGACCCATACAAAGTTAGAAAATATCTCGAGTAATTAAAACAGAAATTAAACGGGATGATTTGTTTATTCATGACATTCATGAGCAGACTACTCCATTTTGTTTCGAAAACTGATAGTTTTATCATGTTAGATGCAAAACTTTTGAAACCTCCATCTTTAATGTAAACGGCAACAGCTTACCGGGCCCGTTAATTATCGGGACTTTCGAGAAACGAGCCCTAGGGCGGATGTATTTTGGCGCGAGCCACGAGGGCTGACTCCGCCATCTTGGATAAATAGGCGTGCGGAAGTCTGGAACGAGTCCATAATGTATCCGAGGGAGATGGAGACGGGCTCAAAAGAAAGGGACGGGGGAGGAGAAGGAAAATCGTTAGCTTACGAGCGTGGTTCTGTGCGATTGTATCCACATGCACAGGAAACGTACTCCGGATGATTATGAAGAAGCATTTATTTGATGTATAAGTCGAACAAATAAATATCTTTTTAAAAAAAACAGGGCTATTTCAATTTACAAACTTTCTAGAACGGAGTACAAATTTTAGGGGAATTTTTTTTTAGAACGGGGTGCCAATTTGGAGTCCCGGGCGGCACATACCCACCCAAAAAAATACCCAAGTGCTAGAGCCTCCAGCGCAACCCGGTTAAGCCTGCGAGAGAAATTTTTCCCGCCCCACAGCTCTTTCTGTCGGCTCCGCCGCCAAAATACTCGCCGGATCTCCCAAACAAATGAGCCTGCTCACAGGCTAGTAGTAGCATACAACGAGTATTTTAGTGGGAAAACGTGTAATGCATCCTTTGGACCCCTTAGCTCCTCTGAGGGAACGTTCCTGTCTCTGGCTACCTTGGCTGGTTTATCTGTTTTGACGTTACTGATATAAAGTGTGCTCAGAACTAGATTTCATGCTTGAAGAATAATTGCACGTTTTCTGTTTTTGATTTAGGTAATTCCTCCAATTCCTTGCTTCAAAAACAGCAAAATAAAACCATTTTCAGATGAGGGAAAGTTAGCGGATAATGTACTTGTTCCCTCGGAAACTAAAAACACTTGTTGGTGTCCAGCAATAGAAGGTAAAAAAAGACGTTGCAGTGTTTTGGGGTTCCTTATCGTACCTACAGAACGTAAGTGCTTTACAGTACGAGTTGTCGATAGTCTGCCTACCTCACGGAATTCTTTTTGCTTGCGTGGTTGCACAATAGCCACTGTTTGCCAACGCTGCCTGGGAGGGAACGGCATTTTCGTCACGCGGCTTACGTCACTTGAGAGCTAAATTGTACCGTCAGGTACAGCACTGCAGCGGGAGCAGTTTGTTGTTAGTGACCACCCGTGGTGCTTGGAAAAAGTGCTCGTTAACAGGGCTCGAAACAATTTTTATTCCAGCTTGTCCTTTGGGCAAGCAGCCCTCTAGTTTGCTTGCCTGGGCCACTTTTTGCCCGTCTTAGTTAATGATTTTGTTAGAGGATGACTCGCCTTGACCATTGCCCATTGGGCAAGTAAGCTTTAAAAGTTATTTCCAGCACATGAAAATCTTCTTGTCCAGGACTGCGGAAAGCATCTTTTCGAGCCCTGGGTAATTGAAATTATTGTCGATTTGACAGGGTTATAAACCGAGCAGTCACTGAGAGCAACTGGTCGCTTGCAACAGAAGCCCAAAGATAGCTGCGGAATTGCTGTGACAAATCTTAGCTGACGGAAATTTCCCGATTGACCATCTTTAGGCCAATGACACAGTGTAGCACTGCAAACTACTTTTGATACTCAGAGGATGAAATGCCTCGTGGAATAATAATTTCTTGAAAAACAACCTCAACTTGAAATTGATTGAAAACTAACCTCATATCACAGTAGTATTTTGTCGCTTTGTGAGGGTAAAGAAGCCTCTTAGTCTACAGACAAACACTTTTGTAATTGCTCTTCCTAACAGTTGTATTACAGTTCGAGACAAGTGGTAAATGGCCTGATGATGTGACGGCTATCCAGCATATAAAAGCTGCCTTTCACATCAGAATAGCCGAGTTACTTAAGACAGAGTACTCACTGGTAACTGCTGTATCACCTAAACACGTGGATGTGCATAAGGTTAGCAAGTAATGATTTTGATGATGATGATGACAATCGATGACGATGATGGTCATGCGCGGTGGTGAACAACACATTTTCCTTCTTTGTGGCTGGGCTTGTTAGTCAAACAATATCCCAAGCAAGGCTTCTGGAAAGGACATCCCTTGTAGCTAGTATGATCTCTTATTTATTCGTTTCCCTTGCCTCCTCTGATAAACCTGATCTAAGAAACCTTGTGATTATGTGCCGATTAATCCCCCTTCCCTTACCTGTCTTGTCGTCGTAAGCTAGCGCGAAGTTGTTGATTGTCACTTGCTCGTGTTAATGTCGCACATTTGTGTATCCTTTTTCTTTCTTTTTTTTTTTTTCGTAAGGATGGGTTTGTATTCAGAATAAAGATAATGCATTACAGAGAAATGGTGCTGCTGCAGCAAAGTGCCGCCACTAAAGATGGTAAAGCACAAGACGACAAGGCAGTTAAAGAACTTGAAAGAGAAATAATACATCTACCAATCTTAACAAGTACACTCCATGGGTACGTAAATAATGTGCTATTTTTCTGACGATGAGTTCATAATGAGATGAATGTCGAATTCTCTTGTTGCTCTCCTTTTTTGAAAACCATCTGAAAACCAGTTTTAATGTTAATTAATCACTACGTGTTTCCAGTGCTGCTATTGGTCCAGTCAGGAAAATGGAAATCAAGTATCTTCTTATGATTGTACCCCTTTTTCGCGCTTGACACTTGTTACATGTTTTCCCGCGCTTTACTTACATACATATACATACAACGTTTTTTATATGCGATGAAAGTCAAAGCTTACAGCTTGTGTGGTCTCACTTCTTATTTTCCCACGTTTTTTAGCGGCCGTTTTTTGCGGGTGGCATCTGTTGAAGTAGACCTTGTAGGTTTTATTTTCCCAAACCAGACTAGGTGAAGTTCTCAAGGGACTTTGCCTTCTGTCTTTAGTTATGCACGAATATGCACGTGGATAGCGCGACTTTTGTAGAATACAGTTCCCAGAGGTAGCATCACATGGTCTGTAATGAGGAAACAAAACACACAAGCTAAAAAGATGTATTCAGCAAAATTTTGAGTACCTTTAGTTTCATTTGATTTTTGTTTTGTTTTTCACGCTTTAGCAATTTTTGACAAGATTGTATTTCACTGACGCAAATTTTTAACCGCTTACCTTAACCTTTCTCTTTCAGTATAGAACAACAGTTCACTGCATTTAGTGGAACGGTGCGCTTGGCCAAACGATGGGTTTCTGCTCAACTGCTATATGATCACGTGACTGAAGAATGTATCGAATTACTTGTGGCTTCCCTGTTTCTCTCTCCAGCCCCTTTCACTTCTCCAAGGTAACATACCAAATTGAACGAAACGGCAAATTTAGTGTGGTGATGTTTATTATGGCAGTTGGGTACTCTTTAAGTAATCGTCCAACAGAAAATAACTCCCTCCTTTATTTTCTTGGTCAAGTTTGCGATTTTCTGTAAAACTGTCAAAAGTGAAACCAAAACCAATCGTGCCTCGCTTGCACCCCGATTTTCTCGCGCTTAGCGCCGTCTACTCGTATTTGGTTCACGATTTGATTTATTCACCAGATGGTTATTGGTTCTCGTCATTGGCTCTGAATATAATTATGCTGACTTTGGATTAACAATAATACTGTGTTTGAAACCGCCTCCTCACACAATTTATAAAATCCTTTTTTGCAGATCTTCTCTCGTTGGTTTTCTCCGATTCCTTCACCTTCTTTACTCTACTGACTGGCATTCCATTCCTATCGTCCTGAATTTCAATAACGACATCTCCGGTAAGTAAATCTTAGGTTTCTCTCATCAAATATATATATTTTTTAACAGAATTTCCTTGAAAAAAGTATCTTATGTCTGCATTCATTGACATTGATCAGTTTTGTTCTCTGTGCTCAGCGGAAGAATACCAAGAAATAACCTCAAAGTTCTCAAATAACAGAGCACAGCTGCCGACTTTATTTATTGCAACTCCTAAAGACAAGTTTACTTCCTTGTGGACCAAGGATAAACCTACCACGCAGGTTTGTTTTTAAATCTTTCAGTTACCAAATAATTATACCGCTTTACCTTTCCTGGTAAGAGCTGATTGTTCTGTTTGTTATATCCGTTTTGAAATCACTGGTGATCCCTGCAATCTGTTTGGCTCCAAGTAGTGTGATTTACTCACGAATCGCACCATATTTTATGCTCTGAAATCACATCTGTTCTAAGTGGAATTATTTCTGTTCTAAATCGCAGCATTTTTGCTCCATATCACATTATTTCTGTTTCAAATACCAAATGAGATGTAAGAGCCTTTTTGTGTCCACTTTTCAACAAACCGGCTACTACAGCAATAAAATGTTGGTATTGACTGAATTGTACGGTTTCAAAATGGCTGTAGTAAAGTGGTAATTTAACTTTGTGTCGTGCAATTTTGGCCTGAAATCATACTTGTGATTTCAAATCGAATTCGCGCTGTGCGGTCGTCCCATTTTAAAATCACGCGTATGATTTCAGACCAAATTGCACTCTACTCAGTTCAATTACCGTTATGTATTCTGCGTAATACTGTTTTCTTGAAAAGTTAGTGATTCATATCAGTTTTCTCTGTTTTTGTTGTTGTGGTTGTTGTTGTTGTTGTTTATGATTTTTTTTCTTTTCCCAAGTTTTGTTCTCTCTTTTTTTGTTGTACAGATTCTTAACAGACTTTCCTTGCTGGCAAGGGAATCCCACTCGCTTTTGAAACAACAGATTGAAACATGTGCGCAGCAGACGACAGACTTTAAGGTAGGAAACGCATGGTACCCGTAAATTTCTGCTGGGTCGAGACCGAGTTACGCGGGCTCATTTTCCGAACAGCGGCTAGTAATAAAGCCTACGTGAACGATGAGAGTCGGCTGTATTCGCAAGCCATGTCACTAAAACACTTGAACTTAAATTATAATCACTGAACCACTGATGTCGTTATATTACTTCTCATATTGTTGTATTCATATTTTAGCAAATCTTCCGTCCTCCATTGGATCACTATGACGTCATCATTCACCTGCACAGCCGCCTCCTTCCTCGAAGAAACCAGGCGCTCGATCGCTTGAAACCGGTGACCGAACCAACCTCGTTATCGCGTCACTCAGTTTTACTTCCGGTCGTGAACTTCGACCCTGTTCAGTTGTACATTAGGGAACTCAAGGTGAGCAATTAGTTTCTGATGGAGAACTAACCGAGTGACGTATGGGGTAATGTCGCCTCCGTTTAACTTTCCAATTACAAATTTTTACAGGAGACGCCGGAATAAGGTTCAGGCGCGGTCATTGAGCTCGCTGAAATGTCAAAAATGTTTATTCTTCCTGATCAGCAAAGTACTTGGGCCAAGCCATTATTGAAATCCCCATTTTCATTTTGTAAAATATTGAATATAAATGTTACTACGAAATTGCTGTAGAGTTTTCTATATAAATGGTCAAACTTAGGCTTCATCCATACAATTAAATGACAGAACGTTACATGTCTCCTTAAGGTGATACGAAAGGCTAAAACCTCAAAAAGTACCTCGACTCTTTTTTTTTGCGTTCATATGGAAGTTTAGATGTAGATTTAAAAACCTCCAAAGGTTGGGGCTCTGTAATACGTTGGTTTCTGAGAAATGGAACTTCAAATCTCGTCGATAGGGGGCGCCATTTTGAGACGCCATTTTCGATTCACACACGCACGCACTCTGGGATAGATTGCCTGTATACAGGTAGCCTGTTCCAGGCGTTCAGATAGTAGAGCGCGGCGGTAAGTGGGGAGCGAGTTAAGTTGTACTCTACTATCTGAACGCCTGGAACAGGCTAGTATACAGCAGCCTTTTACCTGAAACAGCTGCTCAGAAGTTAGGGAAAGAAAGAGGGGAATGCCAAAAAACAAGCTTAACGCCCTCAAACGCCTGACCTTTTTCAATTTACTGTATTATTTTCGTTTTTCAGGAAGCTTTTTCGGACATCGCCCTATTCTTTTATGATGTATTTGGAGGAGACTTTGTTGGAGTTATATGGAAGCCCAAGAGTTTTGTTCCAGCTCAGTTTAAGGTATTAACTACACTAAGTTACTTTAGTATGTCGAACGCCATCTACGTTTCATGAGTAGTGGTGCAAGTGCAAATATTGTTCCCCAGTTGTAGCCAGCATGGGAAATAAGAGACGTATGAAAACTTTAGTGAGTTAACTCCATGAAATTCGACGCCTGGCTCAGCTAGGTTCGTCTGAATGAGTTAGGATCGTCCAACATGTTCGATCCGTCTGCTTCAGACGGATAGAACATCTGAAGATCGTCTCCGGGACAAACATCGACGTTCACACGCGACAAACTAAGCCAATAAATCAAAAATTTGTATAATAGTGTATATTTAGCCTTTTTCGGTAGATCTGATTCATTTGATTGGTTCGACGCGTGACGCCTGACCCAACAGACAATCTTAACTTACTTTATGTCGACCCAAATTAGAGTTCGGTTCGTCTCATGAACAGTTCTACGTTTGGCCTAGGCCTTAGGCTGCAAAAGCCAGGTGGTATAAAAAAAAAAGGTAGCAACTACAGTCGAAGCTCTCGTAAGCGACCACCTCGGAAATTCAAAAAAGTGGTCATAACTAGAGCTGGTCGCTTGCGAGAATGAGCTCTCGTAAGTGACCGCATGGTAAAACAATTGAGGGTGGTCGCTTACGAGAGCTTCAGAAACTCATTAGTAATTCATAAAGAAAAAACAAAAAAATAATGTTTAATGAGTGTTTTTATATCTGATATAGACACGGCTAAACTTTACGTCCAGTTTTTTTATTGGTATGAATAAGACTGTGAGGGATAGCTTACGAGCGCTTAAAAACGAAGGAAAAGTGCAGTTGGGTAATCCCAAAAGTGGTCGCCGTCGCCTACGGGAACGGTCGCTTACGAGAGCTTTTAATTACAAAGTTTAAGCCACAGCTCAAACGGGCTTTCACAAAGGTGGTCGTAACTAGAGCTGGTCGCTTACGAGAGTGGTCGCAAGAACAGCTTCGACTGTAGGTGGGTGAAAAAAATAGAACTGTGTTCTGATGGTCTATTTTCTTGTCCTTGAATTTCACCAGGTGCTGCACTCTCAGTGCAAAATGCCTTTAGACAACACCAAATCAAGTGAAAAGGTTGGTAACTATTTATAATATGTTTAACGTCAACGACTACAAGTATGTGATTCTTATCAATAACGGCTGGTTGATAAAGTAAACAAAACCTGTGATTGAATCCGACCGGTGATATTGATATTAAGAATGACAGACTTGTAGTTTATGCATGCAAGTCGTAAGTGTTTGCTCTTTCTTTGGCGCTGTATAACTGAAGTACTACCGTAAAATTCCGCTGATAATAATCTCGGGGGCTTTGAGGGGCTTATATACGGAGGTTCTTATTGTAGGAGGGGGATTTTTACGTTTCAAAATCTGCCAGGTTCATACGAATTGAAAAGGACATTTGTATCACCAATTTTGTAATGTGCAAACGATGATATTGGTGCATCGACTTCAAACACAACAGCAAGGACTTTGAAAGTACAAGGATACTTTGAAAGTTAAGGTCCATAGTGTTGATGGTTTTCCTTCATTCGCGCAAAGGTGGTAATTTGTTTATTTTGTCTTGTTGTATTTATTTCAGTCCAAACATGTTCCCAGTTTGGTCGTTCCTAATGTATCAGCGGTCTTAACAGATTTTCAGACTATCGGAGAGGGTCTGGTAAAGAAGATTGAAGTGGTGAATGCGTGAATGGAGCGGCAGCCAGATCTAAATACTTGCAGTTAACAGTTAACTTGCAGTTGTTGTTAATTGTAGAGAAAGATGCGAATAATAACTGTATTTCAAATAAAGCGATTAGACTGTTTTAACCTCTGATGATTGTGGGTTTGATACTGCATAAATACTTTTGTCCTCTAAAAAAATCCCGGCACATTTTGAGCAGTCACTTGACATGTAACTTTCTTTCTAGTCTTAGGGTCCCAATAAAACCCCTCTTGTTTCGGAAAAGCTTCCAATTTGCCCCCCCCCCCCCCCCCCCCCGTCCTACAGATCCAAGTCCAAAAAAGAACGAGTTTTTTTTTTTTTTTGCGACATGAACAACGAATTATTGCGATGCTTGACAGCTTCCCGTCTTCCTCTGCCTATTAGGTGATTTCTCGCGCGAGCTATCTTGGATTTCTCGTGATTCTGGATTCTTCCTTCCTCCTTCTCTTTCCAACGAGTGTCATCTGTTCCCTCTCCCCTTGAGCAAGAGCTTTAGAAAACACGGGGTTTTTTTAAGTTTATGAAAAAGATTCATATGATCTCTCTTTAATTTCCCCGGGTGGGGATGGGGCATTTGAACGGGTTTTGGCTCGGGGAGTGGGGAATTTAAAATAAACACTAATTTGCGGGAAAATTTAAATGCCTAGGGAGGGGAGAGGCTACTGTCGGGTAGTGGAGTGGGGTTCGTCGGCGTTCGTGAGTTCGTGGGCTAATTAGAAGTACTGGGTCCAAGTTGGGCGCCATCTTGGATACTTTACGTTGTCGCACGCTGTACGTTATCCGTTTTCCACCTCCAGTGAAAGTATTTGAAAATGAGCAAAAAACAAACACCTAGTGACTTTTTAAAACAAATCATAGGCCGTCCTGTAGTGGTAAAACTTAATAATGGCGTCGACTATCGAGGTAAGCAACAGCTTTCTGCTTGTGAGTGAAAAGCATGTCTATGAACGTTTGTTCGAAAGTCGAACGTTTTATATGAAATGGCCCTTTTACAGATCCAGAAAGTAGGGGAAAGGGAAGTTTGTGTTGTGGAATCTTGTACCAACCCGTACTTCTTTTTCACTCTACCCAGTAAAATGATGTACATTCTATCCTCCAAGTTATGCTGTCCCTAATAAACCTGGCACTGATACACATGATTCTTGGTTTAGAATGGGTAGAATGGGCTATTGCATTTTAGTAAAATCCAACTAGTGGTCTATTATCAATGCTGCGTTCTGATTGTTCGAGCTGCTACTAGGCTATATGTTATAGCCCACTAGTAGCAAAAAGCGCGGGCCTTATGGCAGCAAAAAAGGATTAAAAGTCTAGCTTTAACTAGCTATTTTTTTATTCTCGTTGTTTTTGACCAACTAGTTGGGCTATTGATTCAGAGCCCATTCGGGCTTGAGGAATAATAATTGTTAATAGTATCCGTATCCCCCCCTGTCCCCCCCCCCCCCCCCCGCCTGGTTGAGGACCTACCTTTTCTTCTTACCCCTAAAGATTAAATAAAATTGCATTTTATTCCTGAAGACTTCCAAAAATGTTGGTGCTATCCCTGAATGACATCTCTACCCCGAAAGAATTCCATATTTTCTGGCTTTACCCCTAAAGAAATCCTCAGTTTTTATAACTTACTGCTGAAGAATTCCATGGTTCCTCAACCAGGGGGGATGGGTATTAAATGCAATAGCCTAATATAATAGACGTGGGGTTTTACTGGTGCTACAATCCCCCAGTCCTCTAAAAGCAGCATAATATACACTGTACCCACCAACTCTTTCTAGATCTGAGTCTCACACTTGATTTTCACGTGATTTTCACTGTTTTCCATTTGACTTAGATGTCAAATTTTAAAAATGCACTTGAAATTTCTTTAGCCACGTTTTAGCAAATCCAGTCAGATATATATGTTTGTACATGTTGCGGTTCAATTTTGTCCTTGGTTTAAATTTTATTTTCCTTTGTTTGGGTTATGGTAGTATAATTAATTATAATAGTGAGTTTGAAACAAAGGAAATAAAATTTAAACTGAGGATAAAATTTAACCACAACGTACGCATAAACTGCTGTTTAAAGCATCACAGGCTCATTCAGGCCAAACATTGAATTCAGAGTCTATTTTTTCTGCATTTGTTTGACTTTTAACTAACTTTTAGGTATCATGAACCCATCCAAGGCAAAAAGCTGCAATAAATATTTCTCTTTAGGGTTTTATGCCTCAGTAGATTGGGTTGTCCAAGGGGCAAAATAATGATCAGCACAAATTGGTTGCCCCGTTGATATTTTGTTGCCTGGGACAACCAGACAACAATTAATTTCGAACCCTGCAGGGTTTGGACAATTCATTCACACTTATCTTCAGCTTAAAAGTGTGAAGCGTCAGTCACTAGACAGGTTGCAGCCTTTGTTTGAAGTTGTTTAGGAGTGTGTGCGGCATTAAAAGTATCCTTGTTTCAGTGGTGTATTGTCACCATGATTCTTGAATGATGGTTATGATGATAATAATGATGTTGATGATGATATTCGTCAGGCATCTGTTTTACTTGTCCTTTTAGGGGTGTTAGCCTGCCTTGATGGTTACATGAACATCGCTCTTGAACAAACAGAAGAGTATGCAAATGGCCAGGTGAAATAGCCCTCTTTTCTGTTATGGTCGGAAATTGTTGGTTAATGTTTTGTACCGTTAAGTTAGATTAGTGACAAAATTGGTCAGTAATTTTACTATTGTTGATATTGATTTTTCAAGAATTTTTGGAGCCAATTGCAATAAATAGCCAGGATGTGACGCTTTTTATTTTGCATTGTTTGTAATATTAAAAATAAAAACTATAAACTTGTGGTATTTACAATTTTTATCATCATTTAAAGAGACCACAGAAAATCTAAGAAAACTTCTTTTTTTCTAAAAATGAAAAAAAAGGTAAGGCATTTAAGCTTAGGAAGGTACTTTTTTGGCAAAACTTTGTACGTATCAGATAAAAAGGAACAAACTCATCTTGAAAAAAAAAACAACTTTACTTCCATTAGTGAAATAAATTTGATCTGTGAATTTATTTTTAGCTGAAGAACAAGTATGGAGATGCTTTCTTAAGAGGAAACAATGGTATGTTGTACTTTCAGTGTCAAATATCATTATCACTGTAGCAAGAGTGTTTGTGTTTTTGTGTGATTTTCAACACAAGTCAGGATTATTATCTTATATGCAAAGTTGAGTAAGAATTCTTTCTGGCTTAGGACAATGCTCCTTGCACTGCTATGATGTTTTTCTTCTTTCTGTTACAGTGTTATATATCAGCACACAAAAAACAGGCCGGAGATAGAAGGAAAATTGAAGAGAACACGTCATCCACTTTAAAGAACTGCAATCTGTTACATAGCCTTTTGTAAATACCTCTTCTTTTGTAGTTTCCTTTTGAACAGTATCAGTAAGCTGCTGTATTGTATGCTTTACAAATAAATTCCTAAAAAGCCAAAGGCATCCTTTGTCTTCGGTGGGTGATCAACAGGGACTGAGATCTTATTACCGGTGTATAAAAAAAGCCCAGGAGGTGGGGAATCCCATATAAAAGTGATGGGGATGCTCATCATCTTGCTTTGCAGTGTAAATTGCAGATTTTGGTCTCACTTAGGGTTTTGGGATGGAAAGTCACAATATTTGCCCATTCAGGAATTGCTATGTATTGTGCATAAAGAAGTTTACAAAAAACGCCCTGACACTGACCACACAAAAATCTCCCTTAGGGTCAGTTCAAGCTTGAGCCACACCCACCTTGGTCTCCCTTAGGGGTTTAATTTGAATTTTCTGACAAGCATCGCCCTCACTTTTATATGAGAGTCCCCCGCCCCCTCTGGGATAGAAAGTGATTTATCCTCATTGACAGCCCTGCCTGTAAACATTGTGAGAATGTATATTGAAATATCAAATCAGTTCCAGTTATCTATCTCTATTTTCATGTGCCTTCAATGTTCTTTTATCTGCATGTATCAAATTAAATGCCCTTCCGCTACCCCAAATAGAGTGTCCTCCCAGCCTCCTTCAAATTTTAATCTGTCTTAATGCACAACGCATTTTTGGTGGATTAATGATTTCTTATTACTTTGATTTCAATATCATCATTCTGGTCCCTCTCGAGTAAGACAGTCTGTCGATCCTGGAATAAGCACCTGGGCCATTTACCAACAGATTTTTCGGGATGCGAGATTTCCCTTATTTGAAGGCCGGGATTCTGGATTTTAAAGCAAAATGGGGGCGAAAATCGGAATTGAAAGTACCGTAAATCTTGCTTCCCCTCAAAAGGGGGGGGAGGGGTATTAGAGGGTGGGGGGCTTAATAGCTGTTGCAATACTGTAATTCCTTTATGATCATGCAAATAAAGCTTTTGGTGTTGGTGTGTATAATGGAGGATTTACAGCATGCTCGGGATGCAGGATGACGAAAAGGAAATATCAGAGCGAAAATTTTGGTCAGGATGATGGGATAATTGAAAAGCCCTATTGGGTACCGTCATCTAAGGTTGCTTGTTCATTGTAATATTTATGTCCCCTCCTAGGGCGCTTGGTTAGTTTGGTCAAGAGGCTGGGGAAGGTTTAAGCTGGCTTTTTCTTATCCTAAATGAGTGAGGTCCAGCTTTCGCGCAGTTTTATCTGTCACTATACAAACTGACACCAAAACACCGCCAGCTACTCAGGCTATAAGCTCAGTCTCCAGTCGTGGGTGTCTCGATGCACCCGCGATTCACCCGCGGTACTACACTAAGCCTACGCAGACTAGAGCACCTTCGATTTTTCGGCATGCATACACATTGCAGTCCCCTCCCCCCTCGCAGTGTTGTTGAAAAGCGCAGAAAGCTTCAGCGATTTTCAACTTTGTGAAGCGGGAGGCGGGGGAAATCGACAAGCGTTCCAACTTTTTTCTAGCTATTTTGTCCAGGGTTAACGTTCAATAGGTGCCAAAAGTCAACCACATCCCGGGCCACGGCCCGGGCCACGTCCCCAGTAGTGGGGAGAAGCGTTGCGTGACGAGTGACGACCCTAATAACGGCTGCGAAGGAGACTACGTCCCCAGGGACTTCTCTCCTGCCGCCGCCATATTGGAAAACGAGGGGCGCTTTCCATTTAGTCAAAATTTCCGGGATTTCCGCTTCGGCGGTAAATGGAACACGTTTCGTCGGTTCGTCCCAGTGGAAAATTCCCAGAAAAAGTGGAAAATCGAAAAAGGTGGTCCCGTTTTCCCGGTTAGAATTTCCGAACGGAATGTCGTGTTCCATTTACGTTTCTCGTAGTTTGTACCAGTTCCAGGTCCACGGTCGGGCACCGCCACGTACCGGGCTTTACGACCAAATGGAACAACTTTTTACCAATCGGAAATTCCACTTTTGCTACCACCGAAATTTCCGGGTTTTTTTCCTAAATGGAAAGCGCCCGAGAAGACGCTGGGGAAGATAGGTCCCTCCAGCAGGCTTGGTTACCCGTCTACTGATAGAAACCGAGAGAAGCCGAGAGAAACCGAATGCAAAAACACATGTTGAAACGTCAATACGAATCTTTCCGATAATGAGAAGAGCACTTCCGGCTAGCCAAATTAGGTCATAATCGTAGTGTTTGGGTCTATTTATTAGACAGGCGCAGTGAAAGTTTCTTAGCGGATGTTGCTCACCGATGGGGAAGGAGTCTATAAGGTTTCGGGGGAAGAAGATGCGATGGCCATTGTTTTAACTCCAAAGAGTTTGTATAACCTTATATCTCAGACAGAGCCAAGCGACAACAGGCTTCTAGTACATGTAAAATTGACAGATTCGTGCTTGCGAGCGCTCGAAGAATATCAATCAGCCGAGGTATGGTTCAACGAGTTCGATATTCTCTCTCACAAGCATGGCTTTGATTCTCCTCATATTAAAGTGTGAAGCGTAAGGCATTATTTCAGAAGCAGTTCGTTTGCTAGATTTTTACTTATTGTCTCTATTGTCATATTTCTTTCACTGTAACAGGTCTCGCCAAGAAGAAAACCTACCATTCAATTTTCTGGATATCAAGGAGTGAGTTTTTGGTTGATTTTGTGTCGTGCCCCCTACTAATCCTTCTTTAGATTTTCAATTTTTTATTTGTTCCTGGTATCGCCGGTTAATAAAAAGTGAGCCAGGTTGAAAATGAATAAATCATAGCACCAGATGTTAATTCAGGCATGATAAGAGACAGCCGGCAGAACGCAAATGCAGTATAACTTACTTTGTTTTCAAAACCCTTTGCCATAATATTTTCTTTCTCTTGCGCAAATGCTTCCTCATTTTCTATCCTGCTCTTCTCAACAGGGACTCGGTTCATTTTTTACCCATACTAAAATTTGTGTTGATTTGTTTTTCCCGTTTTTAAAGTTTTGATATGTAGCATAATCCTTTTGAAACAATGAAAATGATTTAGTCAATTGCGTGATGATCGGGCCCCTTTGAGTATCTTTCAAAAGTTGGTTGTAAATTTATCGATTGATTTTAAACCAAAACCTTGTACAAAATGAAAATACGGTCTCGGTTATAAGGGTTTTTGTTCAAATCGAATTCTTGTGACCATATCGAACAAAAGCTTAACTCGTTATTTCCTGATCTCTTTATATGCAGATGAGTCAGCTCTTTAGGTAGTCAATCTTTTCTAAATTTCCAAAATGACTTGATCAGACTCTCTGTTGATTGTTGAATAATTCGCATCAATGATGTTATTAGTCACATTTTTAAAATGCTTGAATGCGCAGTTTGTGCTGTAGAAGCCCCTGTTTTGTATCACGTATGCAATATCTGAGTTTGTCACACTTGGTACAAAAATATAAAATTCAACTAACATCTGTGAAAAATTCTTTAATTGTTTATTGGCATTGTTTGCCAGCCTCCAGTTGATCATTTCTAGAAATATTTCCTATTTCTTAGGGACAGTTACAGTGTAAACATTCATGTATGTTGTATTCTAACCAGTATATGTATTTATAGCTAGTCAAGGGTCCACATTCCTTTAAAAGTACATGTTACGATGGATTAGTGACTTTTACTCGGGAACCCTTAAATACATGTCATGTCGCAAAGGCCACGAAAAACTGCTGCAAAATTATTTTACATTGAATCTGTCAAGCACTAGGCACATCGTTCTTTAAAAATGATGATGGTTTTTAATTCAAACCATTCTTGAATCGTTTCTTTTTCTGTGAAAACTAACTTGGAATATGAACCAGAGATAAAAACAAGTGCCTGTTAAATAAACTTGTGTTCCTGTAAGGTAATCGGAACTCAACTCCTAAAAATGACCGCCCAGGCATGCTTTCAGCTGAACCAGCAAAAGAAACTAAATATATGAAATGTTAGACTTTGACTCTATTCTGAGTAGGGGATCCATTTTCAGTCAAATGCTTAGCTCTTTTCTGAACAAGGTCAAGTGCCGAGATTTATGCTATGCAGCGGATCAAACCTCCTAGCAATGGACTTGACATGTTTCCTTAAATGCTTTTGACTGCCATCTTTGCTAAACTGTGAGTTAAAAAATTGGAATGGTTACCATACTCAATAGTTATTGGGCAATCAAATTTAATACACCATAGTCCACATTTCCAAGTACAGGAAGTTCTTGCGAAGTTCCATGATGAATAATGATTAATAGGTATCTCGTTATTCCCTTCAGTCAGTATCAATACCGCTGAAAGGAGATGAAAACACTGCAAAATTTGAACTTGATTGCTCTGTGCTGCAGTCAGCTAGGCAACAGGGTGGTATGGACTGCGTCCAGCAACCTAGTGGCAGTAAGGACATCAGAACTGTTGGGACAGTCACACACAAGATTAACGTTAGAGCCACTGATGATAGTTATCAGATGACACAACAGAGGATGAAAGAGGTTGAGGAAGAAAGAAAAGGTGTCAGGTAGAAACTCACAGAATTGTACAATGCACTCATGTGCTTAGTAGCTATAACAGTTACTTATCTTCAAACTTACTCCGCATGTGCTAAGCTTAAGACAGAAAGTAGACTTTCACAGTCTCCTATTTTTTTGTAAGATCATCAGGATCAATCACTTACCGGTAGGGGTGGCCATCTTGGTTTCATGTGTACTGAGGGAGCTGGCGTTGTGCCTTAAAGCGGTAGGGTATTTTTCCTACCCCCTTAGTAGATTTAACACTCATCCAAGATGGCAACCAGTAATACAAAGCTCTTGATCTCCATGATGTTACAGAAAAATAGGGGACTGTGAACAATCTAGACAGAAAGCAAATTCATAGTTTTTTGACCCAGTGCAGACATGTTGTTTCAGCCCAGCTTGCTAAATTTGTAAAATGTAAGCAAATTAAGGACTGTACCTAAGTTCACAAAAAGAAAGAATAATTTTTGGTTATGTGATTACTTCCGTCGTAAAATGTTGAATTAGGACATATTTCATGTACAGGGATGAATTATAGAATTTGTATGCACTTCCAGAATAGAAACAGCAAATTTGGTATAAATAGTTGCTTGTTATATGTTGCTTACAGCTAGCCACAAAAGGTTCTGAGCCAAAATAGCTTGTGATAATCAGACTAGGGTGCTGAATTTGTTTTGAACTCTGTGTGTTGTTAATAACACTTCTTGTCCATTGTCTGTTGCAGCACAAAAGTGATCAATATGCCAAAGAAAGGTACAGTTTTTTAATCATTTCCAGCAAATGCCCATCATGTTAAGTGTACTAACTACTTCCTAGTCCTAACTACTTCCCAGTCAATGACATGATGCCATGCACCATTGTCTATAAAATGCTCTGTTTCAGGGTGTGCATGGTGGGTGACATGCTGATAGTTAGCTCCAGCAACATCTTGTCTTAGTTTTGATCATCACATCATTGGCCAGTTTTATTTAGCCACTGACTTGTCCTTCTTTTACCCTCCTTAAGTCAGTTTCTAGGAGATGTAAAAGAACTCATGCTGGCATTAAAAAAATGGTCACATTGTGCTAGCTGTGGTTTATTATTTGCCACTTGCAGTAAAATTTGTGATGTTTGTATTGCTGCCTGGATGGAAGATTTGGTGTGTATGATTCAGTTAGTTCTTCCTTCCTTGGCAATAACAACAAAAAACAAAATAATGTTCTTGATGTGCAGACGCAAATCTTTTAACAAAATAGAATTTACAAGTATTTGGTGAGATTACATCAAGCACAGAAATAACTCGATTGAAAGATTTCTCAAGATACCAGTACTCACTGAAACATGTTAGTTATTATTTATCTATTTATTAATCAGAACTCCTAAATATAGATTGGAATGAAGTAACAACATGTTTTCTGCCAATGACTTTTTCAGGCAGTAAAAAGGTGATAAAGGGCTTATCAATACACAAACCTCAAAACAGTGTAAACTCTACTGTAAGGAGGCAAATAAAGTCTGCCAGTGTAGGAGTTAAAGTTTCATCAAGTGGACCTAGTAAATCTCTCAGGTGCTTATAATATTTCAATTCTAAAACTCATAAAGAATAATTCATAAAGAAAAAACTAAAGAACTTAATGTGTAATGAGTGTCTTTAAATCTGATAAAGACACGGCTAAACTTTGTGTCCAATTTTTTGGATCAAAATAACTCCAAATCTAAATATTAGTGCAAGAGTGAGTTGATCTATGTTTTAGAGATTTTGAAGTCATTCAAAAAACTCGCAGTTGTGTATTATCAGGTTTTAAAACTCGAGGCTTCAATACACTCCTGCTCATTTTTAAAAAAGTACTTGTAAACATGATTTGCATGGGCCTGGACTTACTCCTTGAAAAACTGCTAGGTCCTTGAAAACTCCTTGAATTTGTAGAGGCGAGCTTCAATTTTGTTAAAAAACTGAATGCTGGAGACTACAACAAAATAAGTTCATTTTGACATCAAAAGATTGAAAGTACTGCTGAGAAATGCATTTGAAGTCTCAAACGACAAAAAGCTTTCTATACCTGGGCAATTCATTATTTCTTATTCAAAGTATTTAAGCAACCACACCTTTATCGGAGTGTCCCAAGTGTATTCTTCAGCTCCTCTCTAAGGAAAGAAAACCATGAGGGAAATATAGCTTGAAGGAGCTTGAAGCATGAAATTTATTTGACTCTGAAAAAGCTCTTATCCTTTGGTTTTGGGATGTTATTATCGCTTATGGGTACATTGGTTTGTTGGCATGACTGTGTAAAATATGTAATATTTGTGACAATAAAAATGCGAGTAACTGTGAAAATGAACTCCTTGAATTTTTTTTATTAAGTCCTGAAAATTCCTCAAGTAAAAGTTAATGAATCCTGTATGAACCCTAAATAATAAAAAATGAGTTCTTATTTAATTACGTAGTGATACCCAACAGTCCTTGATGCTTAAATTTCACCTCAAGTTTTTAAACCTGATAATACATGACTGCGAGCTTTTTGAATGGTTTCAAAATCTCTCATATAGATCAACTCATTCTTGCACTAACATTTAGATTTGGGGTTATTTTGGTCTAAAAAATAAATTGGACGTAAATTAAAGTTTAGCCACATCTTTATGAGATATATTAAAGATGCTCGTTTAACGTTAATTTCTTTTGTTTTTTCTTTATGAATTATTAAAGAGTTTTTAAAATTTATTATTTTAAATTAGAGCCTTCGAAGCAAATACAGTTGAAATAATATTATTATTTTAAAAACTCTTTCTGCATCCTATTGGTAAATCAGCAACATATTGCTATCCTCAAAGCAAAGCAACAACAAGGAAACTATCAGAAATTGCAACCTCCATGTGTTCTTTTCGACACAGACTCAATGACTGATGAATTCATTGCAGATTAGCAAATTAAATTTCCAAGATTTTACAGGCTCTAATTTCTCCCAACCATTCTGTTAAAGCAGCTGTTTTGATATTTACAAGCAATTTTGTGATTATTTTGTTAATCCTAAAATTGCCTTATTAGTTCAACTGTGTAAAGTGTAACTAAAGCTGAAGTGACTCACTCTAAGTTATTTATTTTTGTCTTAACAGGGAAAGAGTAATTCATTTATTAGCAGTTAAACCTTACAAGAAACTAGAATTAATATCTAGATTGACTAAAGGTAAGAAATATACATATACCGATCATTTTCTGGCTTCCTCAAATTGCCCTTGAGAACCACTGAAGAAGCCAAAGAAACAGTGTGTGCATAATACCTGAATTGTGGTCTTGATTTGTTTTAATTTAATTTAATTTTGTTTTAATTTCTTGTATTTTTGATAAGATGTCATGCAAAAACGCTACATTTAAAATTAAAAATGCAATGGCAATCATTTTTAAAAGCTTCTGTTTTTATCTTGCAGATGGTGTGAATTTACAGAAAGATAAGAATTCGTTGACTGTATTATTACAACAAGTAAGTGAAAAGAGACATGATTTTTATGTTATACAAAATAATACTGACAGTGGTCATTAGCCTTCTTCTCACTGGGATATGAAGTAAATTAGCTCCTGTTAAATTGGAAACCACTCATATGGCATTTAAAAGCTGCCATGTATTGTGATTGTCCCAGAACCCAAGGACCCCCCACCCCTTCGACCCACTCTTTGCCCCCAGCTACACATATGTTCTCGATAGTGAAGATAGAGTATTTATTCGATTAACCGCCCTGGGCGCTTATTAAATGTTTGGACCTTGAGAGTGGCTGCTTATTTGAGGTGGGTGCTTATTCGAGGGTGGGTGTTTATTAACTTTTTCTGCCTTTAGGATAGGCACTTTTTTGAGGTGGGCAGTAATTCGAGGTTGAGCGCTTATTCGAATAAATACAGTACAAGTACTAAACAGTAACTAATCAGTTTTACTCCCTCCTTTACAGCTAGTTTAGATAAATAAGAACATAATGTTGACATTTATACAATGTCATCTACTTCAGTTGATGACCTTAATTTGCTTTCACAGCTAGTTTATATAAATAAGAATATAATGTTGACATTTATACAATGTCATCTAGTTCAGTTGATGACCTTAATTTGCTTTGTGTGGTAATTAAATATTATTTTAACCTCATGAACTGTTCATTTGCAGGTTGCTGTTATGACTGACAACCAATATAGATTATTAAAACATTTATATTCTGAAGTTCAGGTAACTGAAAATAACAGCCCCTTGCCATCATTAGAATTATTTTAGTCTTTACTTGTATACAACAACTTCATTCTCTCTAGTTGCATTCACCAGATTGATCACCATGGCTGATGTGATCATTCAAAATTGACCATGAATACTTTATTGAAGATAGCTTTGTACAGTGCAATGTTGTTCTGCCACCAACAAAGCTGGTATATACAGGGGTTTCAATAAGCACCGGTGGCCGACGAAACGCGTCAACTACTTTGCTTATAGAGGTTAACTACTTTTTGCTAGAAAGAAGAAGCAACTTGTTTGAATAACGTTGTAAACAAAAAATATATCATAATATCTGAATGAAAACAAAATTATGATGTATTTTTATAAAGGCCCTCTGGTTTTATGTTATGCTTTAGTCATGTGAACGCTATATTTCGGTCATCTTTTTACAAGTTTCTTTATAGGTTTACGCAGAATTTGTTTACGTGCAAAAGTAGATCATTTTAGTTTTCAGCAAATGAAGAATGATCATCTATCACATAAGTTTTCATCATTTGTTCATTGCTTGCAGGAATTAATTGTGTGACTGAAAAATTGAAAGCTACATTTTCTTGAATGAAAAACACGCTCCATTGTCCTCAAATTTAGTCCCCAGAACGCTGAAAGTCGCATTTTAGGGCTTTGAAATTTCAAAATTTTCTGCGGCAGAACACTCCCAAACCCCCTCCCCCAACCCCCAAGTAGAAAAAGGGGACCAACGGCCCCTTGTTGATACAGTCAGTTACTCTATTCAAACCTGCTGGCTACTTCAATTTTTATTGAAACCCCCGGGTATAGGATTTATGGTAGTGGCCTTGCAGTCTAAAATAAACACTGAAAGCAATATTAAAAGAAAAGAGAACACAGATAATTTTTGTTAGATTGTGATAATCATAGTGTGATCTGTTTTCTTGTTTAGGTTGAAACGTGGCCAGGTTATAGTGAAATGGATAGACAAGCTTTGCGCAGGTGAGAATCAAACAAGAGACAGTTGAGATCCTGTATAAGTAGTTTGCAGAGAGTAGATTTGAAAGAATTAAGTTTTTAATGGTTGGACAAGTTTTATATCATGTTTGATATCAAGATTGACTGTGTAATAGTCACAATATCCAATTGGAAGACACTATAACCCTAGAAAATGTCCTGTTTCAAAATAAATGATGTCGCCTGAGCCAGTTCCTTTTGATCGATGATCTACTGTAACATTTAAGGGTATGGTTGAAAGCTACACTGTACTTGCTTTTCTTGTTAGCAAATCTGGCTTTGAGCTTTGCTTTATTGTACAGTCAACTCTTTCTAATACAGACTGGCAGTGTCCATCTTGCAGAGATGTCTGTCGTGTAGAGGGCAAAGAAAAAGAGCAAGGATAGGCACCCTGGGGGGGGACTCTGCATATGAAAGCGGTGGGAATGTTCGTCGTCTCGCTTAGGGGTATAATTTCGGATTTTGGTCTCACTTAGGGTGTTCTGGGCAAAATGCCATCATATTTAGCCTTGAAGGCCTCGTTTAGGGTTGCACGCGAAAAATATAAAAATATAATTTGATATGTATATTTTTAATTCACTTTATTTACTCCCTTTCATATAATCCAAGATTTCTCATTTGTCTGTGTTTTAACATGGTCTCTTTTAGGGGTCAAAAAAAGTTTGGGCCACGCCCGGACTGGTCTCCTTTAGGGGTTTAATTCAAAATTTCCGATGAGCATCCCCACCCCTTTCATAATTATGCAGAGCACCCCCCCCCCCCTCCCTGGGGCAGGGACTAACTGTAGGTGTCCATTCTAGCAAGGTGGTCATCTTATAAAGTTGTCTGTTTAGAGAGAGTTAACTGTATCATAATATGTAAATGCTTATTATTTTTCATCTACTTCTACAGAAAAATGAAAGTAGAAACGAATGATAACCCTGTAGTAACTTCAACATCTTCTCCACCAAAAAATACTCAGGTACTTGTATGTTAGGCCTACATTAATAGATACTTTAAATGATTTATAAGTAGAAAATGATGAGAACAGTGTGGCTTGTTATCGCAACAAAAGTTATATTTAATTGCTTTTGAATACCATGCAGAGAGAAATAAAAAACTTTTTTCCAGTAGAGCCTGTTAAAAAATGATAATGCTATCAAGTCATTATCATCTCAATTTGTGGTCATCATCATTATTATCATGGTTGTTAACAGCCATTTTTTATGGTCCAAACCAAAAGCTTATTAACTTTTGTGGGCAATTTAAACCAAAAGCTTATTAACTTTTGTGGGCAATTTAAGGTACATAGCATGACTGTGTAATTGTCCAACATTATAGGTAAAATAATTATTATAATTTGGGATATGTTATCGTAATCTAATTAACAATTATTGGATGAGGTTGAACAAAATAACGGGATTTGTCAGTGGTAACAAGCATCATTTATCATCATTTATTGATCTGTGACACACTTACAAATCACAATATTTGTGATAACCAAGTTCAATAACTGTTTTGTCATTCGATCACCGAGTTTGTTTTTTAATGACTATCTTCTGGAAGTAATGTGATCTGCCATTTCACGCAAAAGTGGTCACAAGAAGGAGAAAAGGGTGGTTTCATTTACACATGAGCAGAATATTATTTGCAGACAAACAGGGTTGGACAGCATTGGGCATGAGCATACCATTATTTGTGGGCAGTTATTTGCAGGTCACATGGTGGGCTCTCTAACTATGAAAAAGAAAAAAAAATGCATTGATTGATAATAATATTTATTATTAATTATGTATTGTGAAATTTTCAAATTTCAGGTATTTTACTTCAGATTTAAAATTAAGAAAAGTAGCCTCTTTATTTGTGCCACCATTGTTTGAAAACAAAACAAATTAATATTATTTTTATTTAAGTCAGCAATAACTTAATTCTCCACCCTTTTCAATCTTCTGTTGATTGTGTGACAATAATGGTTATGCTACAATAATATTGATAGTTGTAATGATAATAATCATAACAATCATAATCATAATAAAATCATAATATTTTTCAGACAACCAAGCAACCAAGCAAAAGAGTCTGTTCTAGTGAATCTGACAGATCTTCAAAGAGGCAGCGTGTTGCTCATATAAACAAAAACAACAACATTGTAATGAAAGAGTCTATTAGCAAAGATTCTCCCATTGCAACTCCCAAGACCAGCCCTGATAGCCAAACTGAGGACCAGTCATACCCTGCAGTGAAAAAAGAAGTAGTGGATTCAAGTACAACGGCAAATCTTGGTGAGTATGCCATGAATGATCTGATAGAAGCCCAGAGCAATCTATTTAATTTGGGGAGCTCAAGCAGGGGTGTTAAATGGAAAAACAGTGTTTGAAAGAGAGAGGCATTTAATTTCACAACTGTAACAAACTCCATCAAACTAATTAATATGCTTTCTGCGAACATATCACTACAGTATGTAAATAGTAGAGTATCCATTCTTTCCATTGATAAGCCAAGGCCGTTTACAGATCCATGTTGGTGTCTTTTAGGCTCAACTTCAATGTCAGAATTCTTACTTTGAACTTGTCATTGAACTAGGTGCAATGGGCAAACTCTTGTTAATCAAACAAGAAACTGAATGGAATGAATGATTTTGGTATAATGTGTAGTTTCAAGAAATTTCTATACCCCCCTATGGAGGGCACTTCAGCTTTAGGCCACCCCCCCCCCCCCCCCCAACCCCTCTGGAACTTCCATGAGCCAATAACGACTATCTATCATGGCTTAAGCCGTGAATAAAGCATTCAACTGACCATAAATAAAAGATCGTCGATGAAAACAATATTTATTAAGATATTATAGTTCTTGTCTTAAAAAACCGTTAACAGTAAATTAACTGAAAGCTTGCTTAACAGAGGAGCTGTTAGTTTTTAATAACTCGTCAATCTTACTTGGGACCCCAGGAAAAAGACATTAAGAGGCTAACCCCCACCCCCTCAAAAATTGCCTCCTTTGGGACCCCCATCCCGTTGTATTTTCTGTTGCCCTCCATGTAAGGGGTATTGATACACTGTATTTTCTGGAACTACTCAATAATTATTTTGCTATTTCCTTGTATTTTGGAGCAATTGTCATGCGGGAAGTCTACTAGAGAGGGGGCATCTATTAGAGAGGAGTGTCTAATTCCAGTTTTGGACGGGCATTGGAGGGGCATTTATGACACAAGAGGCATTTATTTAAGAGAATCAGAGCCAGAGTCCCATGGGATAATCAGGATGAAGCATTCCATTATCAGATAATTTTGATGTTTCCAATCAATCCATTCAATTTCAAACACTGTGTCCATCCTATTCACTTGTTGCCTTTGTTTTGTGTTTTGTTTTTTTTTTTAACAGAAAACTCAATTAATGGTGTAAATAGTTTGGATTCTCCTGAATTCATGAGGTAAGATGGCTTCATGCAAAGCAGGGCTTGAAAAAAACTCGAATTTCAGCTTTGTCAGAACTAACACTTTGCTTGCCCGGAGCTACTTCTTGCTCATCTTAGTTAATGATTTAGAGCTTGCTAATAGAAGACTTGCTTGGATCCTTGCCTATTGGGCAAGTGAGCTGTAAAAGATACTTGCCCAGTTAGAAATTCTATATTCTGGACAACCTGACAAGACTTTTATTTAGCCCTGCGAGGTGTTTCTTCTTTTAGATAATACCACTAAAATCCAGCCTTTATTTTTACTTTAGCAAACTCTTCCTTTAGCATGGAAAGTCATAGCCTTACCATTCAACTGTTTGTTGTTTTTCAGGAAATACAAGCCGATAACAACGTATGAACAGCGTTGCTCATATAAAAGAGACTTTCAGGCGGAGTATAGGGTATATGAAGGGCTGAAAGAGAAGATGGATTCTGTTTCTACAAAGTTTACTGAACTTCAAAATAAACGACAGCAGTTCCCTGAGGGAAGTGAGAAAAGAAAGGTAGGTTTAGATAAATGAATAGTCAAGGAAAAGCAAGCAGATCTGTTTTAAGGGCAACTGGTCACTCAAGGAAGATCGTTATTATTTTTTCTTATCAAAAAATAAGATGACAGTGTGTTACGTTACTCGCCGTATTTTGAGCTTTCAAATTTTGGTCGATTCCCAGTAAGTTCTTCTGCAAAGATTACCATCATAGACTGCTATTGTGAATCGTGAGATGTCATTCCCTCCATTGTGTTAACTGGCAAAAAGCTCAAATAGGCAGAAAGTTTGACATGGCTGCCACCTTTTCTTTTCTTTTTGTAAATGAAATTTCTAAATAAAGGTGGTCGGACAAAAAAATCAGATATTGCCACAACCTTGCCATCCCTAAACTTTGTGGTGCACCAAGCTTCCCCTTGCAGGACATTTTACATCACATATAATCCAAAATGGGTGCATATCAGTAAGGGAAGAATTTCATTGAGATTGGATGGACCTTAAAAGCTCAGAGAATGGTTGACTACTTAACACAATATCAATGGAAAATATCAATATCAATGGATTGGAAAAATAATGCTTACATTGGAAAAATAAGGCTCTTTCTAAAGTGACCTTTCCTTTAGTAGGATTAATAGACTGGAGTATATCACACATCTGTCAATCCTAAAATATTTTTGCAACATCCAATCCAAACTGATCCTTTCTCTGCCCAAAACACCTGCATCATCTGGTCAATAGTCCTTAAATTTTATATGCTTCAAACCTAATTTCAAAACCTTGCGTGCTAAAAAAACCTTTTTTGTAGCTTCCTTTGCTCTGTACACTGTGCTTAGTTGGCTTTGGGAGCTCGTTACAACTTAGGGTTGCAAGGAGTTATGTCTCAGTGAAATTACCCTGATTCTTTTTTTTAGGATACTGATGACGAAATTGTCCAGCTCTACCAAAAAATTCAGAAGGTAAGCATTACAGTCTTTTCACTTACCTGTGTTAACATACCTGACTTTCATAATCTTGAACCAAACAGTAAGGTGGGCGGGGGGGGGGTACTCTCCCCTCATATGGACTATACGAGTAGGTACTGCTCTGCAGGGCCTTCTCTGACTCTACACCGTACTTTGGGGAATACAAGACAGTCTTGGATTGTGGATTCCACGCCGTGGATTCCGGATTCCAGGTACTTGATCCCAGTCTTTATCAGTAAAACCAGGATTCTGGATTCAAATCGTTAGCAGGATTCCGGATTCCTCGAGCTGTACTCCGGAATCCAAAGCCCAGGATTACGGATTCCACGAGCAAAATTTTCCCCAATTCCGGAATCCCAATTCCCTTGCATGGGCGAAACTCTTTACAGTGTTTCAAATCTGGTGATGTTTGAGTCGGCTTGCAGGAGACATCAAGCTACTGATATTAACAAAGAATAATAGTGATTCAGCTCTTGGAAACCATAAGTCAGTTTCTTTCCGTAATGGTTCTAAACTATAGTGTTGTTACTGCTAGGATACTATGTGGCAACAGACAAAGAAACAGTGCAAAGAGCTGCACACTAAACTGACCTACATCAAAGGACTTATTGCTGCCTATGACAAGAGCATCGCAAGCACGTGACATGCAGCTGATTGCCATGTGAACGCCCGTGAACACCGCCATCAGACCCACTGCATTGCCATCCTCCAAGGAGTCAGTCAAGGAAAAGGCATTCTTTTAATCATATCCCAACCTCTTTTCCATGGTTTAACGGGATAATGGGAAGCCTGGAGACTACCTTAGTTGCGTAGAGTTCACGTTTCCCCGGATCAATGAAAAGGCTGTTAATATTGTCTGCTGGTGAAAGAGAGTGCATGCACTGATTGGACAAAAAGGGGATATCTGAGTTTCCCAAACCGTCACTTTCAAAGTGGGGCCAAGTCCGAAACCTTTCTTGTTAGAGTGAAATAAAGGCATTGATCGCTGACCATTTGTATGAAAAACGTGGAAATTCCGGTGAAAATTTACTGAATTTGAATGGTTCATCCTGGTGGACATTTTCTGGAAAGAAGGGCAAAGGTGTTACCTTTTTTTCCCGTTTTTACCGAAACGACCGAAATTTTTTGTATCATTTGTCGGGAAACTTTCATTTAAATTTCCGTAGAAATGGTAAGCGCTCATAGTTTCATACTTTAAAAAAATGCTCTTACGCTCTCTTTGAAAGTGTGGGTTATTTGGGCAGCTCAGAAATAGGCCTTGCCTCAAAATTGTTGCTATCGTTATTCAAACGTGTGCATCACCTTCTAAAGGAAAATCAACCAACCGTTGCTCATTAAAAGCCCCGTTTGCGCGAGCAAATTTTACAATAAAAACTTGTTCGTGTCAGCTGGATAGCTTGACATGTTCTTTTTCCTTGTGTAAATAAAAGAAACTTGCTTGTGTAAACGAGACTCAAGTGAGAATTCCCTTTGTTGGGAACTCAGTAGCAATGATCCCTCTTACGTGGGGAATAAACAACAGAGAAAGTTATAATTAAATTAAAGTATCCTGGTAAATTGTTGCTATTGCAAGATAGATAAATTTTATAAGTTTCTTTACTTCATCTCTGTGTATACTGCAGGAACACAACTGGTCCTCTTTTTGCGCTTAAACCTTAAAAATGTTGTTGAAATGCATAGGCAACCAGCCTACTTTCCTTGGTCTTCATTTCTTTGTTCTTTTTGCCGGTATAATAAGTAACTTTTCCTAGTTAAGATTAAATTAAAGGTTTAATTGTAAGGTGTGTTCTTTTTTAATATCTAAAATATCAGAGGCATCCGGCTAATGTGAAAATTACGCTGTAATAAAGGCGACGAAAGAGTAGATACGAAAACAGTCCCACTGTTCCACCTCTTAGTTGTTCCCAATGGCTAGTACAAGGGTTAAAATTATGACGACGGTGGGCGTCACTTCTTACTCGCGCGTAGGGTCTTGGGGAGGACTCGAACGCATTGATCATATATCCTTCCACTTACCGGTTCTCAGCGCTTTACCGACGTCAAGGAATGAGTGGAGAAATGCCGGTGGACGCTTCATTTAGCTAAGCTCCTTGGGTTGCGAGGTTGTTTCTTTATAATTCCTGTATATTCAGGTGTTGAGGCATCCACAGATACTTCCGCCATTCTTTCTGGTCTGACTGCTCATACATTTCCAGAAATCTTGTATTCGTCAGCGGAAAAGTTATTTCGACCTAAAACCCGAGAGGTGTTAAACAGGACCCGAAAGACGTCAACGGTCGTTTTAGATCTCTGAACAGAACAGAGCTATTTCTCCATGATCGAAGACTGATTCAGGGTCATCACTTAGAATGTTGCCACGCCGGTTTAGATACGCGCTATTTGATCTTTGCAAATTTTCTTTTGTTGTTAACTGTGGACTGAAAAAATAAACGTTAATATGATGACATTCGTCTGGATTGAAATGACGTGCTGCTGTTCAAACAACCCAACGAACCAATGAATCATTAGGAACTATACTTCATCTGTTCAAACTACATTTCGATCAGACGTAATCGCCGACGATAAAGAGAAACACACGAGAAAGATTTTTGCAAAATGGCGTAAGACCACTAACCCACTGTAGCTGTCCTCGGTATGCAAAAAACTGAAAGTACTTGGCGAGCGGAAGAAGGCTCTGTTTCTTGTTTGCCATTGGCAGTTCAAAACGATTCCTCTTCTCCGTCGGTGAAGCTGTAGGGTAAGAGAGAGAGAGGTGCTAACCATTTAGGTTTACCGTATTTTGCGATAAAACTGTGGCCACGGTGTCTGAGAGGTTAAGTTTTAAAAAACTGAGCCTTTCAGGTATTTAATTCGTGATATTATACATACCCCAGTAATAGGATTTTAATATGTGGGCCTTTTAAGAAACGCAACTTTTGTTGAATAAACACCGGGTCTGAATAATCTGCACTCTGCAGGGCTATGAATAAACGAATAAATGCCCGGGGCGTTAAATTGGTAAAATACTATTTTCTCAAAGGCTGTTTGAAAAGGACGTTAGATTCTCATTGGTTTAACCCACGATTTCTATTCCGAGAAGGAGAGACAAGTTATAGGGGCACGGGCCTACATTATAAATGAATTCCCGTCATTAGGTAAAGCGGGCTTTGTATACATCCCGATTCCCTCTATGTACCTTATAGACACCCCTCTGACAGACCCAGTGAAACCCTACTCACTGTTTAGCCTTCCCGATACCCGGTGAAAAGTTTGCTTCTGCCCGGCTGATTTTTTTCTCAGCCGGTCACTTTCTATCATGACTTCTACAAGACCAGTGTATCGGCGTTGTTCATAATTGTTCAAAAGAAGCAAATAATATAAAACATTATTATCACTGATAAAAAGAAAATACGAAGGGTACAGGTAATCATTCTCACGTAAAGAAAAGTGTAAATCGTTTAGTTCGTCTTCAGTTTTCATACCGGTAAAGATGCGGTTTTATGGGAAGTACCCAAGTAAGAAAAACCCATTGGAAAATAAGCCAACCCAGTGACGTTTTCTTCGAGAACCCAGTGAGGATATAGATTCCACTGGGTCTGTTGCAAAGGGGTGTCTCGCGGGTCCTTCATTTCGCTTTTTTCGCGATTGTAAACAAATCGCGAAAATTAAAGACCCGTGAATAAGAATCCTGACCTTCCTTCTTGCATATTTTCCTACGCGAAATACTGTCTCGCGAAAAGCATTCAAAAAGAGCTCGAAAATGATGATCAAGGCTTACTCTGCGCTTCCAGACTCACAGGCTTTCTGCACGTGCAGCACACCTTTTGGTAAGTTTCTAAGCTTTTCAGGGTTGCCACTGCACAACAACGACCGTGAAATTTCCTGTGCCGGCATGGTTACTCTCGTGAATCAAGAGTGATAGGTTTCATCGGAGATCATTACTGGCAGGAGTCAAAAAGTGTTGCCTTTTTAGACCACATTATAATGAAGATAGCGCCAGTACAAATAAAGTAACAATGTTTATCCCCGCAAAGATTTCCTAGTACGAGTAAGATGCTGGTTGAAAACTCCATTGCTCTTGTACCCTTCACTCACCCTTTATTCTTACATCTGGTTTCCCATGTCATTAAGATTGGGGATCTCGTTGTTTCCTCATGGCTGCAAATTTTACCACCTTAAAACATTGATTGTTCATATTTTCCTATACATGTTACACGAGACATTTAACTTTTGAACAGGTTCTGTGGTATTCAGTGTGGTTTCCAGCTAAATAAAGAAAATTCCCCAAAAGAGGAATCAGTCTGGTCCTTTTTGCGTTTTTGACGAGTTTTTTTGTTTGCGGTTTTGCGATAATAGGCTACATTGCTCCCCTTCGATCCCCTTCCAAAAAAAACGAAGTAAGAAGAAGAAGACCGCCTGGTGGTCCAGGCCTGATCGCTATTAAACTCACTTTTTATATCTAAACTGTTTCAATTTCCTTTTTCTTCTCAATACTGTAAAACAGGCAATTTCGTACAGAAGTCCTAGAATTATTCCTTCAAATAGCGTTCACTGACTGAAAAAGACTAATGGTGTCGGGTTAATCATCCACCCCCTCTCGTGTGCATTGTCATTTGATTGGACGAATTACAGTAATAATAAACAATGCAAAATCGTTACAGCCTCTCAAACTGTCTCCAGGCAAGGATAAGTGCTTTCTCCGACTATCAACAATACTCTCGCGGCGCCGAGATATTGAGTTTTCCGAGAAGTGAGGAACCGTTTCTTGTTGGAAATTTGAAGAAACATCATCAGCGATGACTGCGCTACGAGACCGCACGGAGAGTAACATCAAGTACGAGCCGGCAAGTATGTGAAGAGTTTTGATTTGCCTTCCATAGCTTATGCATGCATGGGGACTGAGTATTTAGGGATCATTAAGGGATCGTCCCCCTGCTTCGCTCAAGGGAGGCTGTCATTATTTCTTTGATTTCCACTTGCAACTAGAATACCTTACCTCAAACCATGTATAAGGAGGTATTTCTTGCCAGATTTTGGAGATGGATAGGAGAATATTTACACGGCAGATGATTTAATACCGTCACAAATTAAATAAGCAATCTGGGCGCGTCTACCGTATATGCGTAAGCCGCCTCTGATCGGTCAACAAAGAGGATATTTCTACCGGCGCAACTACCAGATCGCTATTGGTTTTCTAATGGAGACCGTAGAGCGACAATGTACAACTACAGTTTTTCCGCCGTACCACAGGAACCGTGTGCCAGTTACTTTATTCTTTCAGCTTTATTTGTAATAACCGATGGAGTTTATGAATCAAACCCTTAATATTTAAAAAAAATACAAATACAAGAGCAAGCTAAAAAGATATGACAGGTTGAAAAACAGATCACATGACATCCATTGAATAGGTTCTTCGCCTTATTTGTTTTCACCAAATACAGCTAGTCTCCAGCAAAATTTACGTCCAAAAATCTTATCAGTCGATTCCATAGCAATTCCGCGCTGGTGGAAAACCATTTTATAGGACATCATGTCAGTGGTGTTTTAAGCTGACCGTCGTTGATTCATTACATATCACAGATCCCTTTTCGATCCTTGTTTGCAAAGCAACCTTGAAATGACAATAATCCGGCCAGGTGTTTGCTTTTTGTCTAGTTTCAATTTTTTTTTCAGTTTTAATTGTCGTATTTTTGCGTGGCTTTTTTTTTTTTTTAATCCCTTATCTGTTTAAAAGTCAATCTTATAAAAAAAAAATCGCCCTTATTTCCGTTCCCGGTACCGGGTTGTACAGCTAGCGTTACTACTGTTACTACTGTTCTTCTCCGCCTAAAAGCCGAGATAATCTGGTGAATATCAAAAGTTGTAAACAAGTTAGGTTTCAAAGCAACTTCTAGCCTGTGAACAGGCTCTCTGTTTGGGGAAAAATAGCAGGAAAAGGGAAGGGAAAGGGGGGCTTTCCCCTCTCCCTAGTTTCCCGCTTGACCAAAGTTCCCGCTTGACCAAAGGCCTATTCACAGGCTAAGCAACTTCTCGCCTTTCCTATGTACATTTTCAGTACCATTTTCAGTGCTCAGTGTACCTTTTACCCGGGGGGGTACTCCCATATATGGGCTATATAGGTACGTGCCGCGGAATAGGGTATGGTTTTTAAGGTTCTCGGTCCTTAAATAGGGTATCTTTTTTGACCCTTTTGCTTCTGTGTCCCTGGTGTGGTCCTTAGATAGGGTAGCTTAATTGTATTATCTAATTATCTGGAGTGTGAAAACGCCCGCGTAAACGAACGGTTTTTTTTAAAAAATTGATTTAAGTATTAACAAAATCATTTTGCAACAAAGGTTCAGAATAGCCGCTAAGCGGGTAAATACACGTAACGCCTCTTCAAGCCACATGTTTGTTGTTTCCTTGAATAGGGTGTCATTTTTCGGCTTTGGGCCTTAAAAAGGGTATCAGTTTTCGCTTTCTTAGTCCTTAAATAGGGAACCTTCGCCGCACACCCCTATCCAAAATTCGCGGGAGTACCCCCCCGGGACCTTTTACCAGTCCTCCTTTACTTAAAAAATCCGCCTAGTTATCTCAGCCAGAGTGATTGCAGACCTTGATGTCAAATTGGGGGACGGTTCGCGTGCTTGCAAAGAAAATTGCTCGCAGTCTATTTTACCGGTGATCTATGAAAAACCGGTTATTGCGCTAAATGACCTAAACATTTTCAGTACCGTAATTCATTCCTCTCTTTGAAATTAAGATTAATATATTTGGCTATAATTTTACAACTATTATTATTGTTAGTGCATTTTATTGTTCAATAAGCTCTCTAATCATGAAACCTCGTCTTCGGGCTTTTGAGGCCAGAGGAACTGGCTGAAAAGCTCCAAAATGTTCTTGCGGGATCTCTGAAGATCCATAACGCGCAGTTGGACGAATAACTCCTTGCGCATCAGCTTGTTGGGGCTGAATTGAACTCGCAATACGCGGAGGAATAGCGCTCAGGTGGGCGGGCTGCAATTGAACGAAGCTCCGAATGTGTTGGTTCACTTCGTCAACGCCAATGCAAGAACTCCGTAAGACCCTTCTTACACAATGTTTACACAGTCAACTTTGCCAGCAGCTGAATCCCTAGCAAAACTTCATTCAGGCGGTCGATTCTTAAAAATCCCGTACTTTCGTGGTCCCATTAATCTCCATCAAAAGCTAGCGATGATTTCTTCCTGAACTCCTTTCGGTCTAAATCTAAATGAAATGAAATCTGCATGTTTTTAATCATGGCAGTCATATATACTAGATCATTGAGGTCTGTTAGTAATGAACTTTTAATGCAACCTAGATCGTATACCAAGACCTACGGAGATAGAGCATTCGCTGTTCATGCACCAAGAGAATGGAACTTAATACCCTATGAAATTCGGAAGTCCAACACCATCTCGAGTTTTTAAAGATCACTTAAGGCGTACTTGTTTACTAAATTCAGTAATAACGGATCATTGTTTTTATAGATTTGTATATATTGCGTTAGTTTTAATTTTTCCCTTTTTTTTTATCATTATGAATATGGTTTAATAGTTGCTTTAGTTTCAATTTTTCCTGTTTTACCCATTGTAAATATAATAGGATATGGTTGTAAATTTGTAAATATTTTTCAATAATGACTGTAAAGCGCCTTGAACATAGGGTAAGAGCGCTATAGAAATAAAGTTATTATTATTATTATTATTATTATTATTATTATTATTATTATTATTATTATATTAAATGAATTCTTTCCTGTTTTTCCAAAAAGAAAGAAAAAAAATTTTACGAAGCACTTTTTTTCTCTTTCAGCTGAAGAAGACGAGGAACAAACAGGAAACTGTTGCTCAAACACTAAGGTTCTCTATTTTACAACTTTTGTCCTTGTTTGACACCCATGTATTAACAGAAATGTTATCTTTTTTTCAGCATTGGTTCCAAAAATTTCCCAAAGCAACATGGCCAATTCTGTTGACAGAATTTGGAGAACGCTTCTCTTATTATGGCATCAAGAGTGAGTAACCCAATATTACTTTCTCTTCGTAAGCTTCATGATTCAGTTTACATTATACACAACGGGAAGTAAACTTAATAGTCTTCGAGTAGTCCCTTATTTCAGGGACGCTGGAGTGGGGTGGGGCCGGGAGGGGGGTTAGCACACCTCCCCCTTAATTTTCCCGAGAATATAAAGACTTTTTTAGAGAACGGTTTCCTCTGCCTACCCATTTTAAGTCCCTTATCGACCTCTCAGCATTTCTGGTCCTTTTCTCTATTCCCCAATTCGGACATGGGTGCTGCGCCCAAACAAGTTAAGCGTCTACTTACTCTTTAATCTGGTTGGCTTGGTTTACGCTGCCAAGAGACGGTTAGCTATTGCCTACATCACAACCTGCAAGTCAGTCAAAGCCCGGACCAGGAGAGGGTGGAAAGCTCCTGGGACGAATGTATTATAGTTTAGTAGTCTTAATGTAATAAATGAAGGATGAATATCGGATTAGCCATATAAACATATAATGGACAAGTATATTTGTCTGCGAATTAAATGGCATATTTCTTTGGTAGCTGTGTTGGTGCTGTATTTAACAAAAGACCTGATGTTCAACAAGCCCGAAGGAAAGAGCATATATCACGCGTTTAGTATGACAAGTTACTTTACAGGAGTGATTGGAGCAATGGTTGCTGACAGCTGGCTTGGAAAGTACAAGTGAGTACAACTGCAGAGCAATTATAGGAATCTAAGATAACGTACAGCAGTTCTTTCTTGGTTGGTATATATAAATTGGATGACCTAGTGTTTGCACTTCGGACAGTGATACTCTAAGATTTTTTTTTTAAACGTCGATTTATTGTCCAGATTCTCATTACACAATGAGTATTCAGTGATGATTAATACAATAGTATCAAAACGAGCCCCGCACTACTCCCCCTGGGCGGACCCGAGAGAGAAGCGGAAATCGAGTCTATTAATAGAGAGGTTAAACATAGCGTTAATTACGTCAAAAGACAAACGCGAATTTGTACCACGTGACCAAGTTTCCCCTTTACTTGTAGTTTGCTGGTCATTATTTCTACACGTAAATTAATACTTTCGCGCAATTTTTTATCCATAAGAATTGTTTTGAGCTGTTTTCATCTGCTCACTCTTCTATTTTGAGAAATTCTCAACTCGATTTTGACGTTTGCCGTTTGCCGTATACGTGCGGCTTCACGAGCTTGGTAATCGATAGTCAAAAGTTAGACTGAATTCCATCACCTTCCGTGAGCGACCTTCCATGCATGCTTACATAAAGTGGAAATAAGTGGCACGCCCACAGAAAGTGCGGTGGAACACTCGATCGTGATCTTCCATAAAAACATTTGTCTCCTTGCGCCTCTTTCGTTGAAAATGGCCGACTCCTAACAGGCGTAGCCTTCCCCTACTTAAAACATAATATAACTTGCTACGTTCGTCTAATGAGCTTTTTCTTTCTTTTTTAATGTTAGAACTATTGCCTATACCCTGTTTCTTTATTCCGTGTCGGAAATCCTCTTGACTCTAACTAGTGTTGACTCCATTGGTCAGCGAAATCCGTAAGTATTTCTTCAGTACTCAAACAACAACAACTTAAGCCTGCGAGCAAGCTCTCCTATTTGGGCCAGCGAAGTGAGCCTCACTCGCCCAAATAGGAGAGCTTGCTCGCAGGCTACAACAACTTTAATTGTACCCGACAGAATACAATAATGTCTTATGATAAACAAAATAAATTAACAAAAATTTAAAGGAGCACCGGAATTTTTTTCTTTTCTCCTGCTAAGTGAATCGCCATTCGTTTCCCCATTTACTCGTCCATTTTCTCTTTGTTAGGCATGGTCATCCTTCCTTTAGTTAAAAGAGAACTTTAGATTTAAGGACGAGGACGAATGAAAGTACGAGATTTAACTGACTTTTTATTTGGCGTATTCTCAAAAAATATTCAACCCGGAAAACTTCATTGTACTATTCTTCACCAGAAAAATAAGTGCGGTTATTTTTTAGTCCTTTCCAGGTCGCAAAAAAAAAAAAAAACTTCTAAAATTTGATAACTTGTTCCCGCCACTGAGACAATCTTGCTAAAACTCGTAGTAGAATGACGAGGGCTATCATGTTTTCCCGCTAAAATGACCCTGGTTCACGCGTGAGCAATACCAAGAGACTATAAAGGGGACAGAGAGGGCATCCCCCATATACACCCTATTCCATAGGTAATTTGCCTCGAGTTATTTTTAACACCACAGATCTCAAGGGGGATTAGACAACAGCCAATTACATAGCGCGAATGTCTTCCGCGTGGATGACCCACACTGAGAGCCACGCGTCCTTCACGAAATGACGCAGAACAAAATGGGGGAAGACGCGGAGAGCGATTTTGCTATTCCTTTTGTCGACAAAAACGACTACAGCGAGATTTCTGCGAAAGCTGTGTCAGCGAAACCGAAATTAAAAAAGAATCGCCCTTCCTCTCTTGTATAGAGCTAACAGTAGAGCAGGGAAATCCTTAACACCCTGAATATTCTCTCAGGATCATTTATAATTTACAGTTTGAAGAGAGCAATTTCTGGTTTGATGTTTATTTTTTTCAGTCTTTATAGCGATTATTCCTACCCACTTACTTTGTCAATTGTAGGCGGCGAACCCTCCTAAAGCTGAATTTCAAGGGACCATATTCAAGCATAGAAAGAGAAATAAAATTTCGTCGTTGCTTATTTACGTCCTCCATAAAACGCGAAATTAGGCATTTTCACGTCGTAGTCGTGCAAAAACGGGAAAGAAATGAACAAAAAAGTGTGAACTCCCTAAATTGTACAAAGGACCGGTTTCAATAGACCGGCGAAATTTCTCATTTTATTAAAGCACTGAGGTTACGACAACTTCGAGTTAAACTGATTTCACGGGTTGTCAAAGAGTCCAGCGATTCCTTTTTCCCAGGTGTGCGCCGACTCATTTCGCTTCGATATTCAGGAATGCTCTCGATCGTTTTACGCTTTCATTGCCTCTCGCCCGACATGTTTTGCACGGCGTTTGGTCATGCGAAACCTCCACGAAACGTCCACGCCTCGCGCGAGGTAACTTTATCCCGATTCTAAAAATAACTCGAGACGAATTACCTATGGAATAGGGTGTATATGGGGGATGCCCTCTCTGTCCCCTTTATAGTCTCTTGGCAATACTCAGTATTGAGAAAATCTCGTGCTCGTAGTCGTTCTCGTCTCAGAATCTAAAGCTCTCTAAAAGCAGAGGGCAGCGTGACTAAGACTGGCGAACTAGACTAAGGCATCGGTTTCGGTGTTTCGTAAGGTAGTCCCCGAGTTCAACTCCTTGGCCATGTTTGTAAAAAGCTAACTAGTTTGCCCCTTGTCAGTTCGGGAACCATGTCATTTTTCGTTAAGATTAATCGTTTGTGATTATTGAGTAGAACGCCTGTAAACAAGCTGGAATTAAAGTAAAGTGCACCAGTACCATTATAAAGAAAGTTTTTCCTTCCTCTTCCTTTTCATCTTTCCTACTGTTTAACTTTCCTTTTGGCATTTATTCATTTACTCAGTGTAGATATGAAGGTACCCAAGTTCCTTTGTAATTGCGACAACATTTTTCATTTGAATTATCCTTAAGGATAGGGCCTCTGATATCCTTGTTTGCCATGGCCATTGCATGCGGTAACATCAAGCCTTGCCTCGCTGCCTTTGGTGGTGATCAGTTCCGCAAAGATCAGGTTAGTCTAATATGACTGATTAAGGTGACTGTTCGTTGAGCTTAAAGAGAGGAGAAAAGGAAAAGTTAAAGACTGCCTTTTTAGGTCTTTTCTAGCATACGCTTATTGGACAATCACTAGCAAAGATACCTAAATATGCAACTGTAGGGTTGCGACGGCGGATTCTCTATTTTAATAAAACTTGCAAGTTCTTTAGACCACCGTGATCCGCGCGTAATTCTCGCAAACTAAGAATAAGATCAGGTCAGTTATGCTAACATTAGCATCTGAGGAAAAGAGTGTATTCGGTCGAAGCTCTCACTCGCCTTTCTTTCAACAGGAACACTTGTTAGAGCTGTTTTTCGCCATGTTCTATGCTTCAGTGAACGTTGGAGCAGTACTCTGCATGTGGTTTATTCCTATGGTTAGAAGTGAGTATGCTGAATCAGTTTTATTTCAGTCCTTATAAGCAAGAATTCACCATGGCTGTTAATGTAGATTACACGTGAAAAAAGGCCGCGTTGGAATCGAAGATATAGCCATTTAGAATAGACTGTTTAGAAACTCTTCAGGGAAAAAAATTGATTGACCTCTCCGTGCCACACACGAACTCGAAAAAAGAGCTTCTCGATTGGAATGTTCACTCAACGTCTTGTATCAGTTACCCTTTGATATGGAGACTTCCCCCTTGTTATAAGGTTTTGTGTGTTTTGGGGTGAGTGACAGCGAACAAGCACTTGATTTCAAATGCGCGTGTCCAGGAGGTGGCCTCTCATTGTTAGTTCCTCTCTCTGTGAAAGTATTTAGTAACCATTGTCTCCTTTTTTTCTTCGTAGCGGATATACAATGTTTTGGTAGGGATTGTTACCCAGCGGTGTTTGGAATTAACACAGTTCTCATCATAATGGCTACTTGTAAGTTGAGAGTTAAAATGTCATATCCTCGCGAGTGAGGGAGAAAGAAACTGTCCATCCGCGACTGACTCACAAGACGCTATCCTGGCAGGACTTATATCATACATCAACCTACTAAGTGGCTGTGTTTACCATGTTCTCTCCATAGTTCAGAATAGTACACTGTCCTGGTTATCAGGTGGTCATGGCTACGGATCTCATTACGCACCCAACCTTTTTCTCTCTCCTATACGCTCGTGACATGAACACTGCATTCCCGACTTCTTAAAGTTCCATTCTCAAGTTTCATTTGGTTAACCAGGTTATATTTGCTCACCGAGTCTCTCAACTGGCTACATGAGCGTGAGTAATGCTTGTGAAATCCCCATTAGACGAATGTATCTCGCTCGTTTTTTCTTTTCTTCTCAAGCATATCGTAACCGAACGCTTCACAATAAACTCGTACAAGACACCGCACGTTCAAAATTGTTTGGATTTAAGAGAGTCGTGGCCTGTTCTAGCGTCTTATATAACTAATCTTTCGTGTTTCTTTTGTAACAGTGTCTTTGGTTGGAGGAAAAAGATGGTACACCCTTAAGGATCCAGCTGGCAATGTCATGATACGAGTCTTTAAAATCATTTGGGTAAGACGTTCAACGAATTAAGCTCTTGGAATTTGAAAACCCTTTCACTTTTACACCCTATTGCCCGTGTAAATAATATTACTGTTTCGTTAAGACTGAAAAAAGTTAAGGGGTGATTAGATGATTAGTTGTCGGCAATAGTCCTTCCCTTTGGCCGTCCTTTCATAGTCATCACTCAGAGAGTTTTCGCAATAAGCCCTGAATCGCTAGTCGAAAACCTGCATTCAACGTACATTTTTGTAACCGTAGATGAACAAAGTTGATTAATCTAGGTATTAATTAATTAATTTATTTATTCATTCATTTTATTTTATTTTGTTGCTGTGCCACACCCAGACCTTTAAAATGATACATAGTACACAAAATAGAGTGGGTAAGAATATGGAACGTTATATCCTACAGAAACCCCTTATATTCCTTCATTCCGTAGGATTTGAGTCTTATTGTGATAACCCTGCCTTTTATCGCTTCTTTCAGCACGCACTATCCAACAAAGTTAGAGGTTCAGGACCTGCTCAATGTAATCACTGGTTAGACAATGCCACTGATGAATACGAGGTATACAGACTCAGCCTTTGAGCTGCATCCTTTCAAAAGCCCCGCATGAAAATGCTGCATGCGACGAATCACAAGAAATGCAAGGAGTCAGTCAAAACACAAAGGAAAAACTAGCTTCCTACCCTAGGAGAACCTAGTGTGAGCGGCGAGCAAAGCGGAGCGCGAGGGCGTATCTTTTTATGTTCACGTGTGACCTTACGATCTTACGAGTTGTTTTACATTTATAGAGAGCTGGCCACGCCCCTCAGACAAAGAATAGCTTAGCACGACGCTTAGTACGGAAATGCGCACCCGCAACCGCTGGCAGATTGTTGCTTATGCCGCTACACTTGCGTATAAAACATCCTTCGACACTTAAGAAGGAGAGTAACTAATACAAAGGATATCATTGATACTTTTTAGCAAAAGGAAATCAACGACATCAAGCTTCTTCTCCGTGTACTTAAAATGTACATTCCCCTTCCAGTGTTCTGGGCCCTTTTCCATCAGCAGGTAAATGTCTAAAAGTGAATAAATTGTTTCTGATAACTAAGGTAATAATGTCCATAGCAACCATCTTTCTTTTACGGCCAAAGCATCAGTTACAATAAATCCGGCGGGGACTCTGGCCGGAGATACTCGTTGTCTTGCTTAGGTCTGCAATTTCGATTCCACAAATATTTTTACTCTCAGAGGTATCGCTTGAGAATGTGCGTGAAATTATGAACAAAGAAGCCGAGAGAAGAGAGAAAGAGAAAAAAAAGCGTTCAGGAATAAATTCTCATCGAAACTGAAATTACTAGAGCTCGAGCGTGGCTGTGACGTCTGGTAAAATGTTACCCATCCCTCACAAAAAAGTGCTTCATGGCTGAAGATTATAGTTTCTTTTTTGTTTATTTGCCACATTTCTTTTCTTTCTCCGAAAATTACTTTAAGCTGAGGTTGAACCTATTTTACCCCTTAAAATGAAAGGAAAATGTCTTGGAGAAAAAAAGCACTTCTTAGTTCAAATGATCAAAACGCCGAGTGCTTTTTCTTTCTTTTAGGGTTCAAGCTGGACTCTTCAAGCTGAGCAAATGGACGGGGATTTGGTGAGATATTTATTTATCTAGCAGTCTGCCTCATTCCCTTTGCCGCCTTATCATTTCAGTGACCATACCATAAGTCTACAAAGTGTGTTTATTTTTTGTTAGGGTGGATTTACTTTGCGATCGGATCAAATTCAAGTGAGTATAAGATTGGCTTAATACATAATTTATCAGCAAAATCAATCAGTTAAGAATTCACTCAACACATAATCTCTAGTGCGGTTCTTGAAGCTAATTCTTCCTTTTTTTCTCTCTCTCAGGCGTTGAATCCAATTCTTGTCCTCATTCTTATCCCGCTGTATGATGGTGTTATCTATCCCATTTTTGAGCGCTGCCAAATGCCTCTCAGGTATCTATAAATTATTAAAAATCGAAATTGATTCAGTATAATGAATGATTACCTCCAAGATCGAATGGAAAACGCGATGAACGGGCCAGAGAACGGAAATTGCCCTTTCTTTAACAAAGTTATTTTTCCGCGTTTACCGCGGCACTGAACAAGGTTAGGAAATTTTATTGAGAATTTTGTTGGACAAAACGGGTCTGTTGAAGGAATATGGTCGTTCCAGCATTACGTAATGTTTCAAAGAACTCGGAGGAGTGTATTATCAGGTTAAAAACTCGAGGCGAAGCCGAGAGTTTTTACACTTCGGCCTTATAATACACGACTGCGAGTTTTTTGAACAGCTTCAAAATCTCTAATATAGATCAACTCATTCTTGCACTAATATTTAGATTTGGGGTTATTTTGGCCTAAAAAATCGGACGTAAAGTTCAGCTGTGTCTTAATCAAATATGAAGACATTCATTAAACATTTAAAATTCCTTTTGTTTTTTCTTTATGAATTATCAATGAGTTTTTGAACATGTGAGAAAGTAAGGCTACGACTGTGTTATATATATCAGGACCCAATAATTTTACCATATTGTTAATTAATTCGGTGAAATTCTCTATTTCAGTGCCCTGAAAAAAATGACTGGAGGCTTAATACTGGCTGCGATTTCTTTTGTTATTTGTGCTTTTGTCCAGATTCAGATCCAGGTATTGTACGTTTCTCCCAGTGAAGGTAGTGAAGATTAATCGGCCGTCATTTGATTGATTGCTATCCCAAATTAGGAAATGTCCTTTAAACATAAACTGTATTAGGAGTTCTTCGATTGTCCCGTGGCTTTATCGGTCGCGCTAAATAGCGGATAAAGGTGATAATGACTGTCTTTGATGAAGGAAAACGTTTTGCCAGATAATCTACAGCGAAAAAAGACAAATTAAGTGTGTGAATGAAGTGAGATATTGTTAGTCAATGTCTCCAGACTTTTAAACTACGGTCGAAGTTCTTAGTTTGCCTAGTTTATTCGTGATGGTTTAAAGGTGAAAGTAGGGTTTCTGATGACAGCTGACGTTTTGCGAGTCAAAATTCAGGAAAACGAGACAACTTCATCATAAATGAAGTGGTTTATGTCTCTTACTAACAGCATTTTTGTCGATTTTGACCCATAACTCTCACCGTGGTTACGTGGATCCATGACTCAGTGCCGAGACTCTCGATCTCAGGCTCAAACCGTGAACTTTTTTTCAGACTATTGGTCAGGGACCTGTATTGCCAGCCGTCAGCCACACCAAGCTGGAATTCATTAACGGCGCTCCATGCCCGGTGTCCATCGATCGACAGTCTTTCTTCATGGTCGACCTCAAATATGGCGAGGTTTGTTCGATGAACGTTTTATTCTTTTTATTAATGAGAATGGCTTTAGCTCAGTATCAAAGTTGTCTTTCGATTTTACTGATTTCGTACATTGATATATTACTGGTGAACGATGAAATATCATCTTCATTTACACAGTCACATTCAGTTACAATTTCAGTTTGCTAGTAAGGGTGTCAGCTCCAGACACGTACTTGAGTGCTTTACGACAACCAAAACATTCTCTAGTTAGACGTTACGGGGACATTCTCCTCTCGTTGTTATTTTGTGAGCAGATTATTTAATAATACACATCAAGCAGTCGTTCTTTTTTCCTCAAAGGAAAATAAGCAGATGTTCGGGAAAATTAGCCCCTACTTATCCCCCCGAAAGAGCGGGAGGATCAAAGACCGGACACGGGAGACGGCGGAAAACTAGCCTAAAGGTGATGTTACACGGGCAACACAGCGTTGCAATATTGGAACAATGTTGTAGCCATTCGAAGCAATGTTGGAAAGCTGTGTTGCGCTAAAACTCGCCGTTACGAATCGTCTCGTATAACATTACCTTAATCAGTAAGGCACAAGTGCAAATTCAATGCGGTAAAAAAACGAAGCAGGAAGGAGCAAAACGGAGGGTTTCGTCTTGCTCATGGACATTTTCCATAGAAAGAGGGAGAATTTAATTTATTTAATTATATTTCGCAACGCAGAGATCTTCCATCTTTGTCGGTCAGTCTGGCTTGGTGAACTTCACAATCACTGCTAACGGAGAGAAGTGCAAGGCCGTGGAGAAACGTGTTAGTTTACAGTTGGAGGACGAGAGTGTTTTTAGTGCTGTGGTACGAATCGAAAGCAATGAGATTATCCTAAACAAGGTATAAATCAGAACTAATGTGTTGTTTTGTTCACCCGTATGTTTTTTTTTTTTTTTTTTTCATTTTTTTTTTAAAAAGTCATGGGATAGCCTGCCTCATTTCGTTTTTGTTTTGTCAAATCGTTTAGGAGCGCGAACCTAGAAGTATGAGATATAATCGTATTGAATGTTATTTTTCTTGAACGCTTCAAAATCGCTGATATAGATCAACTCATTCTTGCGCCGATATTTAGATTTGGGGTTATTTAAAAAAATGGATGGCCTGCCTCAATTTCCTTTTGTTTTGTCAAATCGTTTAGAGGCCGAACCAAGTAGCATGAATAATAACCGTATTGAATGTTTTTATTTCTTTTTATCTTTTATAGTTTGGAATCAAACTACCAGATATTGACATAAACAAAGCCGAGACTCGAGTAAGGTGTGTGTCATTTACGCCTTTGCGCAAGAATGTAACTAGTTTTTGTTGTATACCGTAAACCTCCTCCCCACCTCCCTCGTAAGCTCCCCCCTTTGAAGGGGAAGAAAGTTATTAAGCCCCCTCCCCCCCACCCTTATTCTTCACTACCAAATTTATAAATGATAGATTGTATTAATTGATCAATATTGTAGCACCTCAATTCACGTGCTGGAAGTTCAGATTTTTCTTCTACTGCCCCATGATCTCCAACTTCATTTCCTTGAGCTTTTCCATTTTGCTTTGTAGTTCTATATGGAGAATTGATACCATTTCCTGGTCAGGTTTTGAAAAAGCGGCATAGATCCCCGTTTTGCGAAATTAAATACTCCCCTCTTCCCCCACCCCCCCCCCCCCACCACCACCATCATCCTAAATAAGCCCCCTCCTCAAACGTGCTTTAAGGATTTACGTTAATAATGTTCTTTTTATGAATACGAACAGTTATGCGCACAAAACAAATTTCATTATAAAAACACAGCTCGACTGAAGTCGCACCTTTAAATAATACGATGTAAAAATAACGTTGGACCGTAATTATTTATTGGCTTAGTTGAGGACGGTAGTGCCAAAACATGGCTTTTCTTACTCCGGTTGTGGAAGGAAATTTAGTTTTCTTTTGTTCTTTAAGTTCGCTTTTACTTTTTGTTTTCAGAGTGATTTATTCCCGTGGAGATAAGCTGCCTGAGAGAGTGGACGTTGAGCTTAAGTCGGTGATCGATAAAGTGGAACCAACTGTTATCAAAAACGTCGGGTTCGATAATTCATCCTATACCCTGATAGCAACTGGCGAGTAAGTACAATATTTAAAGAAAGATTTCCGTTTTTTATTAATTAAGGAAGCTGTCTAGCCCTAACCTCGGTCCCTTCTAAGGTACAAGCCCTGGGACGAGGTTAGTCTGGCCTTGAGTTCGTTTGAAACGTGGACCTTCACATCCGCTGAATTTAACGTTCATGACCAAAATATATTGTTCGTGCTCTTTTGCATTGGATTCGGCAGCATATGTAAATTTTGAAGTTTCAGACGGACCTTAGCAACGCTAGAAGTCTTATAAGCTTGTATAGTTGGTTTTGAAGCAATGATGTCCGAAATACACGGATTGGTGATCAACTTTGTTTTTCTGTTTTGTTTTGATTTTTTCCCCACAGATATTATCTAAATACTATTATGGAAGCTGAAAACGGTATCCAGTACCAAGCAATGGTGAGAAAAAACTACTCTTGATTATACTTTCAGCAAAGAATCTTCTCATTGAATGAGAAAGAGAAAATACAGTAGATCAACAGTAGATAATGATACTCCTGGCCTGAGTACTATTTCAGGCAATCAACTTCTTATGAAAAACGCCTGTTTTTCTTCGTGCAAAAGTTAGGATCGATGGTACCCCGCGGGTGCCAGAAGCTCTTCATGCGCGGTTTCCGGTTTTTAGTGATCCGCTCGTAGCTTCGGCCTACAGCCGACAGCGAAGCATCCAGCCGCACCCGAGGAAAAATCTTCTGGTATATACCCAGGTAGATTGATGGCAGAGTCTCCACGGCTTTACTTATTTTTCAAGGATCCGAGATTATTTGAATTTGACCGCACAAAGATTTGTGTAACAATATTTTATCGGTCGGTATTAGACTACTCTGGTCTACTCTCGACGCAAAAGTTTTAGAGCCGAATCTGACCTTTATTTTGATTTTTTCCTTTTTTTTACTAACGCTCAGAATTGTTTAATTTCGTCTTCAAGGAGCAGAAAAAGAAAATAAAGTTTGGCAACTTTGGTGGCTACACCGTGGTTATACATCCGCCAGAAAATGACCCCAATTCCACCCAGGTAATTTGAGTTACGTGAAAAATATTGTGCTATATAAGGATTTTAATAACGACCTCTGACCTTACCTCCTTTCTTTTAGTTCGAGACATCGATGTACGAGGATGCCCCTGGAACGGCTGTGTCTCGCCTATTGCAGGTTCCTCAGTATGTAGTACTGACTGCAGCTGAGGTGATGTTCTCCGTCACTGGTTTGGGATTTGCCTACTCACAGGTGGGCTTTAAATTACAAAAGTTAATTTTACATGCAACTTAGTTGCATATATACAGTAGTAACAGGTGATGATCGAAAACAAGATAAATCAACTGCGAGGACTCTGGAAAACGTTCTAATAATCGCGGGACGACGATTATCTGTGGTGTCCCACGCAGAATTAGGTAAAATTAAAGATGTGGCGACTTCCTTGGTAAAACCTAGAACAACCTTAGAAAGCTAGAACTGTCCAAATAAGGGTAGAACGGACAGGTGAAGAAGCCCTTTCATAAGATGAATTACAGCCCCTCCCATATCTTGTGGAGGCTCGTCTAAAGAATCGGGAATAGCAAATCGAAGGCACTTTACCATGTGATTAAATTCGAGGTTCTATTTTGTACCATGTGACGTGCTTGTGAGTTTGAAAGGGAAACCTCCCTCGGAGAGTTGAGGGTTTCTACAAAGAAAGAGTAGATGCCGGTTATGAAGGGCGGACTTAAGCTTGCTGAACTCATATCTTTTAGGCTCCCTCAAGCATGAAGTCTGTTCTGCAGTCGTTCTGGCTGTTAACTGTTGCTTTTGGTGATCTTATCGTCGTCATTCTAGCCTCGGTCATGCCTGCTTTAGGAGTGGTAAGTAACTTGATTTTCTCTGCAATGAACTCCCCAGAATTCCCATTCGAGTCTTTCGCTACCTAATACTAAACTCCTTCCCCTCATAAGTACACTATTTACAAGACTACCCAACCTTACGCGTTTCGTAAGACGTATATTAAGCGAAAACAGACCAAACAATGACACAACGTTTTAACAGGAGACGAAACAGGACATGCATCTCAGTTGAGATCAGCTGTCCAATTTCCCACTGAATTTATCAAAGATGGACCACTCTACGGGGTCTACGTCTGCCTGACTTCTTCAAACAGCAGTGTGGGTTCTTTTATGCCCCGTAAGAGTCGAGTCTGAACGGTGAAAGTCCTGTGAGAAGGCGCCTTCAGTTTTTCGTCCTCATCCGAATGATTAGAATGTCTTTGAACCCTTTGCAGATGTCAGGGTAGGTTGTTTCAAGGCCCTGAGCGTTGGTAAGGCTGCGAATCACCAACCTTACAATAGAGCCCGGGCAGGGCCTGTTACCAACCTCGTTCCCAGGGATTTTCCCCTTAGAGAAAAATCCCGCCCCTCCCACAATAGCCTTGGGAACGAGATTGGCCTGTTGCGCTTAAACCTAGTACCCAGCCAGTGAAGCTCAGTTTAATACTAAGTAACCTTCCATCAAAACAGCTTCTGTATGAAACGTGACTCACCTTCACACTTGAAATGTTATCGACGATATGATCCAAAGGGGGAAACAAAAACAAATTACTAAGGTACCGCAACATGACACCATAATATCTGTTTTGTTTTTGTTTGGTTATTACAGGAAAAAGAGATGTTTCTGTATGGCGGTTTAATGGGAGTCATCGCCATTATTTTTGGCATCATGTCGTACTTCTATAAGTACGTTACGCCTGAGGAACTTGGAGAAGTCGATAAAGACGAGGAAAAGGAAAATCTTGAAGTGAACGGAATTCCACTTGAAGATCGTTCAGACAACACCAAAGTATAATCCAGTCTCGCTGAGGACCAAAGATTGCTTCGCGTTTTCTTTTTTAAAAAAAGTGATATGTACAACTCCTTTCGCGTCCTCGTTCGGATAAAAACGTTTTTTGCACACTTCCATAGCATACCTTTTTTACTAAATGTTGAAAAACGAAAATGATTTCACTGGATCGATAATTGAGCACTTTTCGTCAAACTTCAAGGCGTGGGCGACCCTATCGGCAATATAAAAAGCCCAACACTGTTTTGACGGCAGTCCTCTCTTGAATTCGCTTGTATGTTTTTTGTTCGAAGAAATAGAGACAAAATATTTTCACTGGTATGATGATCCTCTCTTTTTACGCAACATTGTGGCTTTAGGGTACATAGTCTGCTCCACAGTCGTTCTTTGTGTCGGCACGTAACGAGGAACGAGGAGGGAGGAACGCTGAGTGACGACACAAAGAACGGTTGTGTAGGAGACGCCTCGTGGACTCTTTTTAACTCGCATCAAGACGGATATGGCGAAGTGTCTTTGGACCAAACTTTCTAAGACATGGTTTATTAGCACCGGTCCGGGGTGCAAGGTATATACATTTACTATTGTAACAGGTTGAAAATAATTAAGAAAAAGGTATAATTTGTATAGTAAACTAAGTGTACGTTCTAGACCTTTTTGTGACATTTTATATGTATTTGGTCTAAGATGTAGTTTACAATAATATGTTTTTCTATCATGAGAACGAGCGATTAGTTTTTTGGTAGCACCGTGCTTTTATCACATGTAAACCATAAAGTCACACTGTAGTAGACCGAAAACACGATATATTGTGCAGATAGTAATTTTAAATCTTACACTCAGACACTGTTATACCTTTAGAACTCGATTATGACGCTGGTAATTGGTAAATAAATAATAGTTTTTTTTAAATATTGTTGATTACTTAGAGGTGGTTACAGCTGTGGTTAGTACCTGATTTCGCGGGAAAACCATTTGTGGCATCGCAAAATGTCGGGTTTTTTTTTCAAGCCATATAAATTGCAGTCAAAAAGTTTTCTTTCTACGGTCAAAATTTGCCTTTAGATATCATGAGGCATTTTTTCTCATGACCATCCATATCTTCCCTTTTGGACCGGTTTTCGGCCATTAAGTACGGGTTTGGGTGAAATTAATTTTGCAACTTACACCAAAGGTATATTTTCCTGCTAATCAGATGTTTGAGTTGCTTGTGCATGCGCGTAAGCCAAAATGTGGTCCCAGTTTGCTAACCTATTTCGATATTTCTCTCTCCCTCTCTTTTTTTCTCTTTTCCTTCCTTTTTACAGCCAGTTTTTTTGCCCACTTTGTCTTCTGTATTTCGCGCGCATGGAATTGTGACTGGCTAACCCTCAGGAAATGGATAAATTTCATCCGCAATGGCCAGAAGAGCTCTTCTGGTCGTTCTTTACTTTTCTTTTGTGCCATATTTTTCCGCCTGTTTAGACTTTCCCTCGCCCCCACTATCTGCCCCTGGGTCTCCAAGGATGTACTATCGTGAACAGGACTAAAAAACAATTTTCCTGGCGATAATGCACCATCAAACTACTTGCTCGGTGTTGAAGAGACTTGTAAAATTTACAATTTATTTTTAAATTTAATTTGTTGAAATCTTATTTTTATTGTTCTTTCGTGTTTTGCTTTAATCCGCCAATGGACCATTTATTTGACAAACTAAAACAAAGTAATTTATTTAGTTTGAATTCATTTTGATTGGCTCGGTGGTTGAAGATCAAATATGTTAAACAAGCAAATGATAGTCTAAACAAATCATAAAGCTTGGGAAATTTTTCAGTAACTAGAACGGGCTCGGAACGGGTTTTGAAATCTTTGTTCCGTTAGTTTTCCGGGAGATATTCCTAGGGGCTTGTAGTCCGCGCGGTTGTGAATGCACATTGGAAATCGAGGATGAGAAAACCGAAACAAAGATATCGTACAACACTCATCCTAGCGACAGCCATCACGTTAGTCGGCATAGCCTGCTTAATAACGGGTGTCGTTTTGCTTGTAAAGAGAAATAATTCCGTCAATTGTGAGACAACGGAAGGTAGCGAAAAGGAAAAGAGCCCCGACAAGAAGGTGGAAAGATGCGCTTTCTCCGTTGAAGCAAAGCGGTGTGGCCTGGATGTATTTCTGCAAAAGGTTTTCGACACAACCTATGAATTACATCCGTTTTTAATCTCAACCAAGCCCAAAGTGAGTGTAGAAGAAGTTAAGATGAAGTATAAAGCGTATGATCCAAGTCCTTCCAACCTTAAGCACGTAACAGACACGGCAAAAAGCCTTCTTGAAGAGCTTACAAGAAAGGAAATCAACGAGAAAAAGCTCAACTTGAGAGAAAGAAAAGCTTTGGCGCAATTAAGGCATTTCTTAAAACATATTTTTGGAACTCCATATGACGGGAATTACTACTTTGGTGACTTTCTTTTGGGGCCGAATGTGTTCTGCTGGCAGCACATATGCAGTGTTGGGAGCTCATTGCAGCAAAGCCTGGGTTTTTTCAAACCTGGCGACGCAAGTGGATTGGAAGTTCTCATCGAGAAGTTAGCAGAAGTAGATAAGACATTCAAGACTTACACCGATAACTTAAAATACGGCGTAAAGGCGGGAATGGTGCGTAGCGAGGAAGAATGCGTAGCAGGTCTTGATGCAATAAAAAGACACTTTCTTAGCATTTCAGTTGACGGACCTGAAGGTTTGTAAATATATTTCACATTTTGCAGATCATATTAATCAGAGCATAATTCTTTCGTTTCTAACTCGTTTTCCTTTTTCTGTCTTCACCCGCTTTAAAGCCGCCGTAATATACTCCGAGCTTCTGTTTCGTTTTTAAAGTGAGTTAAATATCCCAACTCTCAAAGAAAAGTAATTCCGTTCAGATAGAAAAGGGTTTTTTTTTGTTGATTATTCAAATGAAGAAATTTTTTTCAAAATACTGAAGCGAGTTTATGAGGATTATAATGTCACGTTTAGTGACATAAAACTGTCATAAGAGGTCCATTATATAAGAACGCTGTATCATTAAACACGTTTAATTAGTTTTATTACAATCCAGAAAAATCAACTTCACGTCTTTGGTTAAAAAGTTTTCTATTCATCACCGACAAGGCATTTTGAGTGGACTACAGTACACTGCGTTTTATTTCTTTATCGCTGTGTTTCTTCTTCACGTGTTCAAAACCTGACAAACCAAAATAAAACAATCGGGCAGTTCGCTTTAGAGCAGTCTTTATCATTATAAATATTTAAACAAGTAAACGAAAGCAACGCAGCCTTAAATTTTGCTATTAGTATGTAACGCTAATCATTTCAGAAAATATTATCAAAGGGCAGTATAAAAAAAATAATAAGAAGAAGCGCTAACAAAAGAACATAAAAAAAATGACAACTTTCATTTTGTCAGGCTATAATTCCTTACTCGACCCTGGTAAAATCGTATATTATATGAGAAAGACTGTAGAAAAGAATAACTTGCTTGACCGCACTTTTGTAAGATTTGAATATAATTCAGTTCTTTTTATCAATTATCTCCAAGAGGATAAGGTTTATAATTACCTCCACGATTAATTCAACCGAGGATTTTATTTCAAAACCCCGTCAGTGGTGAATGAAGTCATTTTGTACTGATCAAAAAACTCACAGGAGTGCATTATCAGGTTTAAAAGGTCTCGCCTTCGCCTCGAGTTTTTAAACCTGATAATACACGACTGCGAGTTTTTTGAACCGCTGCAAAATCTCTAATATGGATCAACTCATTCTTGCACTAATATTTAGATTTGGGGTTATTTTGGTCTAAAAAATAGGGCGTAAAGTTTAGCCGTGTCTTTTTCAAATATAAAGACACTCATCTAACTTTAATTTATTTTGTTTTCTCTTTATGAATTATAAATGAGTTTTGAAGTATTCCTATACCCCGACTAACAGTCCTCTCGGTTAACAGTTTTGCTCGTGCCATAGTATGTCTACTAGAAAAAAAAATTGAAAATTCTCTGTTACAGCTTACGGTCTTCAAGTTCGTTTTTTAAAAAGAGAGACCGTAACTGGCTGAAAAATATGGCATTGTCGGTGCAAGGTATGTGGAACAATCAAAGCAGTTACTTAGGCGCAGATCATTAGAAAAAACGTGACCCTTTTTTGTTAACGTCATAACGTACAGGCTTCATTTCCGCCGCTCTCTCCGTCTTTCCCAAGAAGGGAAAGGACAAGGCGCGGGCTCATTTCCGCAACAGTGGCTGGTAGTCGATCCTACATAACTTACAGTTTTCTCTTATAATCGAAAGTCTGACCGTTTGTCGCGAAGCAACGACTTTTCGTAGACCCACGCCTGGTTAAATGCACCACAGGTGCCACTTTCAATAACGTTGGTTTTGTCCCAAGTTTTGTCTCTGCCATTCACCTGAAGCCTTAAAACATGCTTAAAACCCTTATATCAAGGCACATATTCTCAACAGGTGCAGAAACAGACATGTGTTTGTTCTCACTGCATATATAATAAGCGCATCTCGGAAACATGCCTGCGTTCTACCAATCCCAGAGTTCCTGGTAATCGGGGTCGATTATGATCCTTTGCGGTCATCTGCCATACATATAGGCAGCGTGGTGCAAAATCTCGCAGTTTGACGGGATTGCGTGCAGGAAGCGCTTGTCGCCCCTCCCTCCTCCCCTTCTGGCGGTAACCATATCAGGCTCGCTGCATATCTTTTCTTAGGCAGTCGCGGATTCCTCCCGAAACTTAGTCTACCATGATGCGACAAAGATGTGCAGTTAGGATAAATTACTACTTTATGCTTTAAACTTCTGTATTTTCAATCGAATCAAGTCTGTTACGCTTTCTCTTAATGACACAGGTGTTTTCAACGAGTCATTCATGCAACACATTTTAAGACCAGACTTTCTAGTCATGCTGGAACATAATACAGAAGAGATGGACAAGTGGAAAACAAAGCACCAAGGAAAGACACCTTCTCAATCTCTCCGCGAGAGCATCCTGGATCATGTCGGGCGGCCAATTTACACCTTTTTAAGGTAACTTTTAGTCTCAGTTCTGGACTTTTTGTAGGTCAGTGTAGCTAGCCAAACCTCTGCCATTTAAAAAGCGGATAGATAATCCATGTTGACCGATCAGAGCTCTAAGCAACTGCACCTTGCAGAGGAAAACAAGTGCGGGCAGGTTGCAGTCGGTTTTTCATTATATTAGGGCCTGATTGGTTGGGTAGGTGGCGGGAAAGTTTAAGCCAATCACGGGTAAGCTAGTTTTCATACTGTTTTATTGTACAGATCAATTGTACACTTTTGCTTTCTGCACTTGCGGCACCGATTGAAAGACGTGTGACAAATTACCACTCCTACTTGCCATTAGGTACCTGGAAGCAGACCACATTCAGTATTGTGTACCCAGCAGTGTTTCAAGTGGCCTGTCGTCTCTTCCAGTCTCCTATGTGTATGTCAACGGAAGTGCAAACATTTCGCAGCCAACCACAAAAGTGCTACCGTTTGGTGAGCCATTAAATGGATCCAAGGCTTACATGGAGCTTCTTTCGTTTTTTACCACTACAAAGAGTACCCCGGATGAGGTGTACAACCTTGGTTATGATATGCTTCGTAAGCTATACCCGGAGGTAACACATTATTATCGAGAACCTAGGCTTAATATTACTAGCAACATTTTTCGTACAACACGAAGAGTTACAATGTTGACTGAGTGGAAGTTTAGACTGTTTGAGTTTGTCGTATCCCTTCCATCTCTAGCAATAACCGCCTCCTTAGCTTATACTGTAGATGATAGGGCGCCAGTCTTCTGAGCTGGAAGTCGCATGTTCAAACCTCAGCAGCCAAACTACCAACCAGGGTTTGGTCAGGTAAGAACATGCTGGCTTTTGATTATGATCTTGTCTCAGTACAGGTAATCGCGACACTGGGCGGTTACATTAAGCCTTTGGTTTTGTCTACATCTATCATGAGGCCTAGGGATAAGGCAATATCATGAGTCATTTCTAAACAACACCAAGCAGGCGTTAAGACAGCAGGTGACGTTGACCCTGGCGATGTGTGTGCATGGGTTGTGAGGCAGCCGTTTTGTGGCCCTGAGTTTAATCTGAACCGCGCTAAACTATAATACCACAACATGATCTAAACTTGACCAAGCAACACTGCTGCGCCACAAAATGCGCAAAAATGTTGGTTTCCCGTCCATTAGCTGGGTAGTAGCTACTTAAGCGCATAGTACGTATAAATTGCCTAAACCATTATTATCAATTCTCAGGCACTCGAAGTAGCCCACGAACTCACTGGTCCAAACAACACTAACATCACCGCAAAGGATGAATTTATGAAGCTGTTGAACGATTCAAACATGTTCTTCAATGAAAAGTCGTTCCCTCAAAACGAATCCGACAAGAATGCTTTTAAGCTATGCAGCTCTGCTGAAAAGGCTGAGAAATTTTGTCCAAAACGTTGGCGGGCCATTCAAGAGTGGTTTAAAGAGGCAAGAGAGGTAATTGAAACAAATTTGAATGCTCCACAGGAAAATCAGATAGTGTAGTAACCATGGCAAAAAAATATATCCCAGTATCACGTGATAACTAGTATGATGTATTATATGAAGGTACTCTCACATCCAATTACAGGTTATGAGCATGCTAGATCCCAAAACGTCACAGATGTTCTACTTCACCGGAGAGAAAAACACAGCTCCAAATTGTCCAGTAGAACTGATGCCGAATTTCAACCCTTCTGCCGGCGTTCCTAGTTATCTGGGAAGCGATAAAGCCTGTAGTAGAAACGCCATATACAAAATTCCTTTCTTTCTGGAATGGCTTGGGCCTCGTTATATGCAGTGGAGTGTTAACGCTCACGAAGCAAGGCCTGGGCACCACACGCAGGTGAGCTCTATGTCATCCTGATCCGGGTACCTGACGTACGTGGGATCATTCCGATTTTCAAGTGAATTATCGATATCCCGCCTTTATCATCATGAACTTGTTCTAGCGATGCAACATATAATAATACGCAGTCTTCCGGGGTGAATTAGGATAACTTTTATGTAACCATCTCACTCTCAGAGGTGACAAAATTAAAGAAACTAGGTGGGTTGTGCTAAAAGAGACGAAACTTTAGCTAATAGAACGACAAACGTGACATCTTCCTGTCCTCCCTTGTGAGACACACCTATGAGTAAAAGAAAAAAGTCCCGTCACTTTACGTTCTGTATACACAAGAGCTTATGATCGTGAGACTTAACAGTCGTTGCAAACCGGCAAAGACCTGCTGACACTTCACACGATAATACAAACCATGTACTAAAAACTTTTTGCACATTAAGGTGTCGCTTCAAGTGAAGATAAGTAGTTTGCATCAGAGGGCTAAAAAGTGGAAGAGCAAGCAGTATGAGACAGATTTCATTGTCGAGAACTGGACAGTAACATCTTGCATAGCTACCGTGTTTGTCGTTTTTATCAGGTACAGGGTCTTACAGAGCACTTTCAAGACACATGCAGAGGAGTAATTGGCTGGTTGTCGTCAGTGACGTCATACACAGCATTTATCGAGGGCTGGGCGCTATATGCAGAGAACCCTCTTATTGCTTATGATACTGACACCTACAAAGACGAGCCGCTTTACAAATATGGCATGCTAAAGTCCCAGGTACAGCTAACAATTCATTCGTGTAAATCTTTTAAAACCGATCATACCTCCTCCAGTTACTTAGACTTAACCAACCTCGTCCCCTCAAAAAATGGGTGTTGAGGGAAAAGCCCTGGGGACGAGGTTGAGACTGACTTAACAAGATGAACAGCTGGGAGAAGGGCTTTAGTAAAACTACGAATAGGCAATCACAAACTCATGATAGAAATAGGCAGATACAATCAAACTACGAAGGATAATAGGCATTGCCCTATTTGTGGATGCAATGTAATAGAAGACGAAGTTCACTTTCTTTTTCAATGTCCTACATACTCTATGATTAGGAACAAATTTTACTATAAAGTCAAGACTCTGATTCCACCCAGTTACCTATAAACGTTTTGATCAATGAACCGATGAACCCCTCTAATTATTTTATCAATATACAATTCATAAAATATATTTCAGCTTGTTCTGATATTCGTGACAAATTATTATCAAAGTAACGTAATTTCCCTGTGTTGTAATTTTGATTTCTAAACATAGCGTTTGCAATACTGTACGTGTTTGTATGGTCATGCAAATAAAGCTCGTTGTTGTTGTAAAATACTTTCAAGACCTAAGAAAGTCATTAGTGGCCTAAAAGCATTTTGTTGTTGTTCCACAGCTATGGCGAGCACTTCGCTTGATTGTAGACACTGGATTACACTACAAGGGCATGACACGTGAGGATTCATTGAGGTTGTTCCAGAAATACTTGTGGGATAACAGCGATGTCGCTATAAAAGAAGTGACAAGGTATCAGAGTGTACCAGGACAAGCGACATCTTACATGATTGGCCAATTACACATCATGAAATTAAGAGAATACGCGAAGAAAAAACTGGGAAAGGAGTTCAATTTGAAAGACTTTCACTTTCAGGTGTTGTTCCAAGGATCTGCACCACTAAGTTTTCTGCAGCAAAGCATTGAGCAATATGTAGATTGTACGCTTAATAAGAACAAGGAGGGTTGTGATGAAGTTCTTGACCCGCTCTTTAAAGATTCTCAAGATAATGTTAGCAAAAACGATGAGATAGATACCATTGATTCGACACAAAGAGAACTATACTTTTAGACTCCTTCAAACCCTTTCGCAAAGCTATCAAAATCAAGAATAAACTTAGCCTGAGAAAACAGCCGACATTTTGCGATGCCCCCACTGGTTTCCCCTGAGGAACGAGAGCAGAAAATTCCATACTGTTGACGTGCCCTATCCAGATCTGGGTAATGCTTCTAATTGGTTCGTTGAGGTAAATTTCCCTCGAGGCATCCTCTATTTTCTCAGCTTATAGAATAAACTGTTCATGAAATGTCATTCATGACTAGTCCCAGGCCCTTAGATAGTAAAACAAGACCAGGTTGACGTAAAATTCTATTCCACGAATATGCTGCAAAACTAATCAATCCTGAAAATCCCTCCGTTCCTCACGACATTCGTACTTTGGCACAGGACCGCAAAGCTTGGAAGAGCATGGAGGTCGACTGTTGGCACCATTGGGAACATGATTGCCTCAGCCGAGCAGGGAGAAAGATAGTCGCGACATAGGAGAGATACCGTCCCCCTTGCATGCATCCCGTCGCCCATTTCAAACGCCGCGTTTGCAATTTTCTCTATCCCTTTTTCGCATCTATTTGAGAACTCTAAACAGGCTTATATTTACAAATTATAAAAGTTGTTGCACTTTTAGCAGGCTGCTTTAGATGTTAATCTGTTTACGCTACACTACGAGTAACACTATCGCAAGGATGCTTCACCTTCGGCAGAGAGACGAAACTGTAGACGTCAGAAAAAGTCTTCATACCTTAACAACATTGGTGTATATGCTTTATTCTAGATTATGTTGAATAAGTGTAAGAAGAGGGAGAAGCTCGTTTAGGGAATACATCCTCCTTGATTTTAAAAATTAATTTCGGTTTTAAAAATTTATTTAAATTTTTAGAATTTCTTTATTTTTAAACATTTTCCTTTATTACTTAGTATTCTGATGCATCCTAAGTTAAGAAAGATAACTTAACAATAGACCTCCAAGCAACAATTGAAAATACTCCCGAAATCCTTTCGAAAAAAAACACTACTCAAATTTTCCTCCGTTAGTTTCCGCCCTGGGAACTCTTGTGTTTGAAATCTTAATTGATCTTCGGTAACCAAAACAACTCACAAAGAAATTACTTTAAAAATTAAAGGCTACAAGAGAATAACATAGTCACAAAAACACCTTTTGTTTTCGAAAAACTTAATTTTACAATGTAACAAGGGAAACCATGTAAAACTATTCATTTGTTCTGTGTTTAATAAATGGAATGGAAACAAATCAGTCCATTGGACCATTGGGGGTTGTTTCTTCCTAAGGCTCTTTTAAAGTAGAACTTAAATAATTAAAACTACTGGTGGGCCGCAGTAAAAGAAAAATAAAGAAATGGATGTCTTTTAAGCTGGGCCAATTTTAAATCTCGTGGGTGGGGGGGGGGGGGGGAAGGGGTACTCCTGGGAATTCTTGGTGGAGGTGTGCCGCCCGGTTCTCCAAATCCTGACTTTATTTTAGACCAAAAAATGTCATTTATTACACCCGTTCTCAGACCTGGCCTCTTAGAAATTACATCACCATGATCATTACTTAGATTAGAACACCAACGAAAAAGGTTTCTTAAAATCCATTTCTTTCTCACTCATTTGGATTCGTTTATAAACTCATCCTGTAGTTTCCTCAAAAACAATACCCGATTCCAGATCAAAATGGGCAAAGTCTATATCCGTTTTCAGACGAAAACAGCGCAAAAACCCTACCCTTTGGGGCTGCGGCAGATACCTATATGGTTCATATAAGGAGTACCCCCCCCGGTTTTTAAATTCAACCTCTATTCAGCTGGTGTATTCCAAGTACGATCCGAAATTTGGGTCACCAGTAACATGAACTCAGTTTTTATGTGCGGTTTCTGGTCATCACCGTATGCCGTTCTAATAGTGGCGATAATTCAGTTCTGTTTAGCCAGTATCCTCTTAACTTGTCAGGGTTATCAATAAACACAGTCTGCCTGCGTGCCTAATTACAATTACTGTTACGCAGGTAGTACTATTGAGAAAAAAAATAATGATAGGCGCTAAGCTAAATTCAGTTTTCCGTATCTGCGCCTTAATATTAATTGCAAAAAAGTGAACGAATTTACTTTCAACCCAGCTAAATTGTACTTCCGCTCTCGGTTCAGCCGTTGCATTTGTAGTTCATTCTTGGGTCTCTCTCCTGCCTATTATAGTAATTACTAAGTATTGCCGTTGTGCAGTATCATGAAAAAAATATAATGAATGGCTTTTGAACTAACTTTACTGTAGTCAGTGTGTTTTTAGTCCTATCCAATCAACAGCTCAATAAGCCTCGTATATTGTTCTCGCCAATGTTCACTGCATACACCAGTCTCCCTGTCCGTCCCCTCTCAGTCTTTCTGAGAGAAGATGAACTGCACCTGCAACTTCGAAAACAATTAACATTCAGATCCTTTAATTACATGGACGGCTGCGTCGCTGCCGAAACACATAAACCTCACCAAGCACAAATTTTTCATTGCAGTTTCTAATTACAAACCGCCTCCGAGACGGTAAATATTCCCGAGTACTGTTTGTTAATACTCGACGCCAATAAAACATTGGCACTGTTTGTTGGCTGGTCAAAATATCACACCGACATCAGTAAGTAGCGGGTAAGTACACACCGATGCAGTAAGTGATAAATGCTAATCCGCCGGTGTTCAATCGTCGGTTTTAAAAACACAAAACTGAATCGAATTCGATGTTTCAAGATCGTGCCCAGTACGCACCACTACGGAGAAGAAACATTTACGACTCTTCAGTCTTCAATAACATCTCCACGTAAAAATTCATTTTTTTCTCTTTTATTAGCTGTTCGGGAAAAGTAGAAGGGTTCTCTTAAGTAATAACTAACGAATTCTCCAAGTGAATTCTGGTGAAAGCATCATATTGTCTGTTTTAACTCTCGAATTGCGGATTGATTTGTTCTCTCATTTTAAGAAATTAACTCTACTATCAAAAATATTAAATTATGATTTTGAATAAGAGTGACCGTTGATTGGCCTTAAAATCAGTCAGAGTAATTTTATCCCTAAAAGTAACGTTTTGTAGCTATGGAAACGCTAACGAATTAGACAGATCACCCTAAGGTTATCCCAAGTTGCACTTAGCAAATTTTTATCCTTAAAAGATTAACATGCCGGATTGTCTGCTATACAAGAACCCGAAGACAGCAGTACTGAATTTAGCCGGTTGGTGATGATACAATATCCTTCCATCGCTGTAATCGTCAATATTCGATATACGTACTAACAACGTTCAAAACGTTTCCGTCTCTAATTTGCATAAAAATCCGACAAGTATCTGCAAAAAGATTAAGCAGATTTTATCCATCTGTTAAGAGGTCTGCCTTTGGGCGACATGAAATACAGTATGAAATGAATGCTTTCAGAATAAGGCTGTCATGAATTGTGGCTAAATATCTGTGCGGTTTTTCACCCTTACTTATTCGAATTAAAAGTGGTCCTTCGAGGAATTTCACAACACCGGTGATTGTTAAATAGTAAAAGCAACTGAATAGGAGCATAAGATTGCATGCTCCGTCTGGTCTGAGAGACTGGGTGATTATGCAATCAGGATTCGAATCAGTATTTGTGGGTGTGTCTGGGGAAAATACGAGAGGAACAAGGTTGGTTCTGAAGTATGGAACAACAGATAAAAACTGCCAAGACTATGAGAAAATACGTTCAAAGGCAATCCTCATTTCACAGTTTTACAATCCTCATTATTGCTTGAAATGCTGGTTTACTTTGGTGAATCATAATTCCAGTAGAGTATATGTCAAACAAGTATAGAGTCAATATAGACTGGCTTCTTAAAAATGCGTGGTAATATTTAGTGTTCTCCATCAATCAGTATGCACGGAGAACTGTAGTTTAGTAATAACCGACCTTTCTTTTGGTTATAAACGAAAACCTGAGTGTGTATAAACATGAAAAGGTTCTCCATTCTCCTAACGCTCCAGATAGGTTTATGACGTTGGTAACCCATCCCTCCAAATCCTACAAAGACGTTTCTCTGGCTCATCAAATTCCCTTGCAGAGGATCACAGCTCTTATTAAATGAGTCATGTCAAAGCCCGAAACAATATAATTTGAAATATACAAATACAAATACAAAGGATGGAAGTTAATAGAGTTGTAACTCGTAGTTTCACGCACTAAGCGACCATCAGACTAAAAATTCTGAAAACAGATTTTGGTATAAATATTTTCAAGTATTTATAAAAACAGACTTCAAGTATTTTTAGGATAGTCAAAGTCAGTAGTATAAACTAAGGCCCCACCCACCTATCCATTTTTGTTTGAAAACAAAGATTTTTTTCCTCCGTTTTCATAAAACTCTGCGTCTACACTTTGCATCAGTTTTTAAATTGTTTCCGCCCGTCCATACTGATACAAGACAATGGTGACTCAATCTCGTGCCTCGAGTCTTCGTCCCTTACTGCGCATGCTGGCTTGACGATACCGCTGGTCAAGCGGAACGAAGACGCTGGGTACGAGGGTGATGGTGACTGAAAATGGTACCACATGGGAGCATGCGCATTTAATAGTATCTAACACCGCGACTTAATCGAGAGTACAGCAAAACGGAGTTTTCATGAAAAGATGCGTTTTCGGTAATTCTTTTCACCGGATACCGTAATGTGGAGACGGTCTTATGCGGTTCGTGTTTTCGGCGAAGAAATACCTGAGTCTTTGACCCTTGTTCAGTGTAAATGCGCCCTTAAGGATGTGGCTAAATTAGGAAACATGTGCTGCGGAAGGAAGAACGTTTTAAACTTGATTAAATAGAGTTTTCTCGCTGGGGGAAATCAATATCTGCGTCCGCAACATCTGTTTCTCATGCGGCTAAGGATTTGCGACCGGGTTCGAATACCTGTGTTGGCCATGTCGGATCAGTTGGCTTGAATTTAGTGTTTCAAGTCTTATTACTTTCTACTATGTAAGACTATGGCTGCAGGGATCATAAGCATCTCTCTTATGTTTTATTTACATTTCATATATAAGACTATTTCACAACTCATTTTTAAATAACTTCGTTGCCGTGATCTGCCATGAGATCGTTACGTTAATAATCGAGGAGTACAAAGATCGTTAAGGTGAATTGTTTTAAAGCAAAAGCGTGAATGAACAGAACTAATATCGACGTTAATTAACGAGTTTTGATTTTCATTCAAAAGGTAAAAAGAAAATTGCGTCTCTTTAAATGTGTCCATCACCTGCTTACAATTATCACCGCCATAAGAAAAACTGCATAATTTTCTTCTCCCTATGCAAAGATTCATAAAGCAACAATGAAAAGCCTCGAGAAAGTCGTAATTAAACTTAAAATGATATAGAATCTGAAGGAAAAAAATCAGTTGTGCATTAAGTGAAAGAACAAGCTGAATGCGCTTTTCCCACGAGAGGAAAAGGAGAGAGGAGAGTCTCACTTGTGTGGCACGTGAGTGAAAAAGGCACGGGAAAAATCAAGCAGCTCAGCCAGTCAGTCTCGCTCGATTCTCTACTTTACAAGATTGTTAATCCCGCCATAGGTGCTCGTTTAATTAATTTTTTTATTACCTTGGTCAGGAGGAGAGTAAGTGCAAAATGAAAAAGTCAATACGAAACTAAAGCGACATGACATCCGTTTTTGCAGTCTACGTGCTAAGTATTGTCTGTTGAAAAGTCTTGGTCATGTTTCTCATAACTGGGGTACACTGAAAAACGGCCCTACCATGGTTAAATCGCAAAAAGATCGAAATGGGATTCTGATGTATCTTTTGAGCCTCTGTAATCTCGATAATCTGGAACAACAGCAAAATTTTGGGGAACGACGGTTTTTTCTTACTACCTCCAATTACCATACTGACTTGACATTTGCATTGTAAAAATCAGATTCCGTGCTCACATCTCGTATTTGTTCGACGACAAAACAGTGAAAATTTTAACCACCCCCTTCCGCTTTTTGATAAACTTGTCTCGTGAGAGCTTTATTAGGTGCAAAAGCCAAAAAAGAACAACTTTTTTTGTCTTGAATATGTCTGAGCGTGAAGAAACTAGGTTGGTTAAGAGTTACAAAAGTAAACAACTACAACTAAGGATTTTCATTTGCATTTCAAACAGAGCCATCTCAGCTCAATCAAAAGAAACTCTGGTAAACAAATCTTTTCAATGAGAGCCAGGGGCCTTTGTTTGCCGTCGCTATAGCAACGGCTCTTAAAGAACGACCAGGTGGTGACGTCTTGATAATAATTATATCCACCGGACGGTCGTATTTGATAAAAAAGGTAAATGTTATTGCCGTTACAGTAGTCTGTATGTTGTATTGTTTAATTCAGGTGCGATAACAACGCGTCGAGTTTGATGTCCTGAAGGCTAAAACCAACAAAACACAGCGTGAGACGACCGAATGACCAGATTGCCTGTGTTGGCTGTATATTAACTCACTTGCTGCACAACACAGACCGGACACTAGCTAGCAATGCGGAGACATTATGTTGTTTTATAATTATGATAACTTCAAGTTCAGAAGCCGGGATACACGACACAGGGCCGCCAATGGCAAATTTATCGCAGGTTATGCTTCGTTTCGTGCCAGTTATCGATCCAGTAAATCAGGCTGACTGTGTACTTTTTGTCCGGGGTTTTAACAGAGTAAAAGCTACAGTTGTAGCTTGTGCCGTTGTCATTAACGATGGTTTACTACTTCACCAATTACTCTAGAGGATACGTCGTTGAATTTGAGCCACCGTGCTTCAAAAGCTGGCTTCTATTGCCAGCAGAAAACTTATGGAGCGAAGGCCTTCGTGGATTTTTGTATACAGTGGCCATGCTGTACTTATTCTTAGGGATCGCGATAATAGCAGATATATTTATGAGCTGCGTAGAAGTAATAACGAGTAAAAAACGAAAAGTGACACGCTACGATCCAGAGAAGCAGGAGCGAGTTGAGATTGAAGTTTTTGTGTGGAATGAAACTGTGGCCAATCTAACTCTTATGGCGTTAGGTTCTTCAGCCCCTGAAATTCTGCTGGCTGTGGTAGAGACGGCGCAAAATCTAGGTAATGAACCCGACGCAACACAAGAGGATAAGGACGGTCTTGGTACATTTACGATAATTGGTTCTGCTTCATTTAATCTCCTTCTTATCACAGCGATTTGCGTGGTAAGTGTCCCGAGTGGGACAGTTAAAAAGATCCGCGAATTTGGTGTATTTATTGTGACCTCTGCTTGGTCTCTCTTCGCCTATGTCTGGCTACTAGTTGTTCTAAAGTGGAGCTCTCCGGACGAGATCGAACTATGGGAAGCATTTGTTACTTTGAGCTTTTTTCCTCTTCTTGTCGTCACGTCATGGTGTCAGGATAACGGTTGGTGGTGCAAGAGAGGAAGAATCTTGAGCGTTGAGGCTCCTGAGGTGAGTACATTCAAACAATTGTAATTAAACCGCATTGTCTTTGTCAATTAGTAAACACGGGTCAACTCAGTTGTTGGGATTGATTGGGGGAAAAATCCAGTTTATTTCCTACGTGCCTAAAAGCATCGCTGCAGTGACAAGGGTTGTTGTGTAGCTGGTGTAGCGCACGTGCCCTGGTGATCATTTGAATAAAATCATTTGCAAAGCTATCTACTTTCTAATGTATTTATTATGTAAACATCTTCTCTTGTGTGCATTAAGCATTTTTGTTCAAAAGATGCCTTTTACTCACAATGTTTTAAATTGCAGGAAATAACTGAAGCAGAAAGGTCGTAGGTTTAACGGTTTCTGGGTGAAGTTAGTTCCGCTAGACAACTATCGCAACCAAGATTTTCAGTTTTCCGTGATCTAAGCCTCACACAGTATTTTACCGATAAATGTTTTGTAAATGTTTGTGTTAATTTACAAGCGTAAAATCCTTGACTTTCTATCCCATCAAGTATCTTGTCAAGGCACGGCTAAATTAAAATCTGTTCACTTAGTGCATAGTTTTGACATTTTCCGTCCGTAGCATCGCCAATACCGCCGTCTTTCCTAGCTCCTCGCCGCAAGGAACGTTTCTTCAGGGGCACCCAACGTCAATTTTCGGAAAATATCTGTTCGGAAGACGATTTGAGATCTAGAATTTTCGGAACATTTGTTGTAAAATTTCTTGCTTTCCTGCCTCTCCTAGGATTTTCGAACATCTAGAAAATGGTACAATTGCCCATTTTTAACCAATTTTTACCCTAAAAAGGTCACCAAGAATTTTCGGGAGCCTTTTTTTGGCTGAAATTTTCGAAAAGGTAAGTTTTAATCCCTTCGGATCACTAGCCTTTCAGCTAGGAAATCCGAACAGATGAAAAATTTTTAGGGGATAAAAATATGCCTATATCTACCGTTTAAATACTAAAATACGTTTAACAATGCTATGTTTTAGTGGTTTTGAACTATATCCTCGTTGGGTGCCCCCGTTTCTTGGGAAGAGTCTGTCAGCCGCAAAAAGTCCCTAGCGGACTGAGTTGCCTGACTGTCAAACCAACTTAATACACGGCGAGCTGTATCTTCAGTAATTATAGAGAGGAAAAGGAGAATTGCCCAAAAATATATTAAACATCGACTACTGACATTAATTAAAATCTTGACTAACGAACACATCATTGACGGGTTTGTTGTCTACTGCTGTTACACAACCTCGCCAGGGAACACAATAATCCTTTTTCCTGGAGCTGATACAGAAATTTAAAAATATATGGCAAATTACCATATTACCTGCCTATTTTAGCTGTCGACCTTCTATATTGCCGCTCTATCTTTCTACATTTTCGAAGACAATAGGGCACTGGTAACAGAGGCAAACTTTTGAATTTGTTTTCAAGTGCTACATAAAAAATTTATAGAGTGCAAAAACAATTTCTTCTTCATGCTTATGAACCAGTTCAGGCCTTAACTTTTAATAACTTGAACCGATCAGTATTCTTGCTTCCACATATATTTTTCTATGAAATTTATCCGTCGGTTGCCTGTAATCGTCAAAATGGTTTGTAAGAACTTAAACTTATCAGGAACGAAACGACAACCTAGCGGGATACGGAGTTTTTTTAAGATTGAAATGAGGAAATCCGCTCTTACGCTAACGAATTCACTGACAAAGTTTCTGGCGAGTTTCTTCATTAAAAGTACAACCAATGCTGGGTGTAACCTTTGAGATCTACTGCATCCTGTTCAGACTGTCATATATCAAATTTCGGCAGATTTTTATTTTCACTGGGTATGGAGTAAGAGAGTTGAGAAGTCAGGGATGACAGATGCTTGCTTGAATAATATGAAGCTTACATTTTGAAATTACCCGTAAGCGATAACTTTCATTATTATACACAACCTCGTTCCCAGGTTCTATTAATACATTGTACTCATTATCTGTTTTCTCATTGGCTAAGAGCCTACAGCTACAGTAATTTTGGAAATCAGCGTAACCTACAGATAAGTTAGTTATAGGTTACGCACGCGATGCATGATTTTCAACAACAATATCAATTCAGGTTCCTTGCGACGGTGTGTTGTCGTTATTTTCTTCAAACCAACGTATAATAGATTCGGTTTTCGTGATATCCTAAATAATCAAGGTCTCGGTAAGTGTTTTAAGCCTCGGCCTTCGGCCTGGCCGATAACACTTACCTCGCCCTTGATCATTCTGGATATCACAAAAAACCTCATCCAATAATTGCTTAAAATTTACAGAAATATGAAAGGAAGAAAAAACAGCAACAACAACGTGAAAACGTGACCAAAAAGGTTTTTCACCTGCTCTGGCGAAGGCATTTAGGTCACTTAGTATAAATGTCCAGCGCCAAGTCAGGGAGGACATTGACAAAGGAAACCCTCCCTGAATAGGAAGGAAGGGCTGAACCTACCAGCAATTTATAATTCTCTCTTGGGAATTCGTAACTTTTCATTGTCTCTTCATAACGCTGAGGAAGTCCGAGTGATACGCACGAAATATTCGTGTTGTTTTTTTTTATTTTTGCTCTTGGTTTTGAAATTTTCTATACTAAACGAGAATGATTTTTCCATCAGAAATCCCTTGCGCCGTAAATGAAACCCGCATTTTTATTGAGGTTCAGTTTCAATCCAAGCACTCGGAACTTCCGGCTATACCGACCACGTCGAGTGAATGGCTCCTTGAAAGGAGCAATATGCCTTGACAAGAACCACGGATTTTCCAACCTCTTTTCCAGGGTTCTTGCGGATTTTCAGGGACAAAAACAATGTCAGTATTCTGGAATTTCTGCTAATAATTTCCATGTATTCCAAAACGTCATGGGGAAACCGCAAATTCCGGTTAGAAAATTAAAATCAAATTGTTAGCGCCATTCTATTTTAGACCCCATTTGGGTTCAGGAGGATGCAGTTGTCTAGTTTATTTCCAGAAGTCTATTCAGCTGATTTGCCTACACTTTGTACATGTTTGTAGTGGAAACTTTTCCTTCAAGGTCATATTTAATTCTTAAATGCTTATGCATGAGATTTCCAACGGGATGCCTTGTGTACGACACCTTTGGAAGATTTCCCGATTTGATACGTCTTTTAAGGCGGTAGATGGCATATTTAATTTAAAATTTGGAGAAATTTTTGTGCTCGGTTCTGTCAAATTTAATACGGCTAGCTAGCCCGCGTGGCTTGCGGTTTTTTTTGGTGAGTTTTTCCTTTTGTGGTTCGTTAAGTAAGAGATACAGACGCGCGAAAGCTGAACAGTGGTTAAACTAGAAAACGATGGGGGAGGGGGCGAGGGGCAGTGAGAAAAACCGCCGGTTTTCTCTCTCTACCCTCGCCTCTCCCTCATCGTTTTCTAGTTGGACCTAGAATGTTCACATGATCACAGTCCCCTATTTTTTCGTGAGATCGTTGAGATATAGCGCTTCTTACCGTTAATGACGACCATCTTGATTTTCAGATGTACCGAGGGGGCGCGCGTCGGGGATTATAGCTCTAAGGGGACGGGGGCGAGAAAAATAGAAAAATGTTTTTCTCGCTTCCTCCCAAACAGTCCCCGCGCCCTAAGTAGTTTTGGCACTCATGCAAGATGGCAGCCCGTAACGCAAAGCGCTCCATCTCGATGATCTTACGGAAAAATAGAGGACTGTGAACAGCAGGAGTTGATTACTTCGGTTCCTGGTATCGGTGAATTTGCTTTCTTTAAAAGTCTTTTTTATCTAGTTAAAATATTAAACCTTGGCTAACGATGACTTGAATGCCGGTCAAGGTTTTTAAATCACTTATTGGAGGCTACCTAAATGTACAAACGTCTTGACCCTTTTTCAAACCCTCAATCGCTAAACCTAAAATTTATCAAGTTGGGCAGTTTGCTTGTCCTACCCACAGAAGAAAGAGATGAACAATTCAAACCGCGTCTATAAGGACTTCGTTTAAATGACAGGCTCTCTAGTTTTACAGTAAATAGGCTAACACTAAAATAAAAATTCAAAATCACGTAATAAGTTAGCACTGGCAAAATTGATTCTTACCTGTCTGGGCCTTGTTCGTTAAAAAAACGGTTTCTTATTAAAACAAATGGACCTCAATGGCGCGAAAGATTTGTACAGGCCGCCAAAAAATGGCGGGGAAATTCAGCGCCTGCTTCAAAGAGCAGACGCTGGTCAGAAGGGCGGCTCAAGTCCGCCATGTTTGTTATGTTGCACGAACACGCGGTTGAAAAAAGTTGTAAATGACTCGCAAAAACAGGAACGTCTTGGACGAAGTATGGTTCAACTGGAAGCGAAAGTGTAATATGAGCAATTTTAAAAAAATTGTTGTTAATGTGCTTTTGCTTCTAGACTTGGTTTTGAAGTTTTCTGCGCGAAAACACAAAGCAGCTTCTACCTTGTCGTATGATTGCCTTCTTAAAAAGACTATAAAGTTTCAAATTGTCTTTTCTTTTTTCTTTAGGTTCGCGTTGTGGGACTTGCAGAACCTGGAAGCCCTACGATCATGCATCGCTCCATGGAACTTAGGGCTTTGGAACAGCAAAGATTCAGGTGAATGCTGAAAACGTTGTTATGTTTATGTGAACACAATACTTTCTGCGCGCAGCGGTATGGAGTCCTTTGAGTAAGCTGAAATGATATGTTTTGTTATTTGTATCGGTCAAGTCGAAGCTTCAACATCTCCCCCGGGCATTTTAATTTCTTTTTATTTATCGGCGTTCAAATTTGCCCCTCCCCGAGCCAGAAAGTCGTTCAAAAGCCCCATCACAAATCCGTGATCAAACTCGTACCCAGATGCTGAAGGAGTGATCTAGTCAATTAAGACAATTCAATTTTTTTGATTGGGAACTCAAACTGTTTAGATAGTGGTGTGAGTGTTTTCAGCTGCCCACGTTATGTATGGCATGTACAATTCATTCTTTACAAGGTCTCAAGTTTTGTTCTAAAAAACCTTTTTGCTAAGCAGTTTATTCCATCTTACTATGGACTGCAAAACCTTTTTTATGTTAGGCCGTCCCCTTTTTTTTTGGTTCAGCGTCGAATGCGTTTCCTGATGTTGGGTCGGTTGGTCGGATTGAAATAAACAAACGTACAACCTAAAAAAAGAAAATCACGAGAAGTCTCGGAATAGGAGGCCCTGGTACCCCAGGATGACGTTAAAAGTTAACATTCACATACAGCTTTTTTTGAATGAACAAAATGCACAATATACTGTAAAAAGTGTTTCTGTTTTTCTCTGTGCTGTTACTATACTCATTTTTCAGATTAAAAGAATTATTTCGAGAGAAAAATGGTTTAACTTCGTTGTTACTTTTTTTTTTTTTGAGAATGCCAAAAATTTGGGTTGGTCAGATGATGCTAAACGGAGAAAAAAAAGGCCTCATGGTCAAACCCTGTTATGGACACAAAGTGTCTGTATTAATGGAGTGTCCATATTAAGCGGGTCATATTATTTGAGTCAAAAAACACCTTTTTTTTTGAGCAAAATACTAAAGTAAAAACAGGACAGGCGGGAAGCGCCCAGACAAAAACAGAATGCACATGCGTGCATTGCTTTTTGAAATTCAAAGATTATGTTAATGTTTAGTGTAACAGGAGATTTTGGTTTTTTTAACAACCCTTGTGGATATTTGCGGGAACAACTTTTGCTGACGAGCTTTGAAAGTCATCAGAATGATATTCATAGTCCTATGAAGATTGATACTGCACCTTCAATCTTATCATTCCAACTGAGCTATCGGGGTTTGCCACTTGCGAATTTTCAAAGTAAAAACAATATTGACCCTCTGTGTAACTTAGACCTCAAATCTTGAATAATCAGAAAAACCATACTTTAAAATAAAATTCATTAGCTGCATATCAAAAAGTGCCCACAAACTGAATCTTAAAGTAAAAATCCTATAAAATTCACCTACATCCACAGAAGTGATGTGTGTATTAATGTGAGAATCATGCATGCGTTGTCTCAGGATCGCATTTTGAGCTAATGTTAATCAATGAAAGAACACACAGCAATAGACACAGAAATTATTTATCGAAAAATTTTTATTCAAAGGCCTATGAATTAATCCTTTAAAGCAATTCATGTAACACAAATTTGGCTCATCAGGGTGCAAAGAAAATCATTTTTACAGCTTGCCATTCGGGCAAGCTGAAGCTAACATTTACTAGCCCAGACGTCATTTCAACTAGCCCCAAAAGCTTTTTGAAGAGCAGAATTGATTTCACAGTTCTTCTGTTATTCGATTTCCTCAAAAAAGATCACTTGCCCGTCGGGCAAGTTTATAACAGAATTCACTAGCCCGACAGCAAATTCCACCAGCCCCGGGCTATCAGACACTACTTTCTTTGCACGCTGCTCATGGATCTGTTCATGCAAGTAAAATCGGCTGTCAGAGCACGTGACAAAAATTATTCAACACAAATCTCAAATCAGGGCGCTCAAGCCTAGGTCAAAATGTTTTAAATGTCTACAATAAAATATTCACAAATACCTCATTTTCTTGACTACAGAGTGCAAAATGTACCTGAAAATTCTTCAAAAAACTTCGCTGCTTGATGGTGTTTCAAAACAGGCCAAGCGCTCTGATCGGCTGTGATGAAAATTTCGTGTATTTTGAATTCCTTGAAAGACAATTTTATAATGAAAAGCCTTCCTTTGTCAACTTGAAGAAAACTTAGCATTCTTTTGAAGTTTCCTTTCCCATCTGTGTGTTTTAGCGGTGTATTTTTAACCTTGAAATGCAAGACACTGTTTGTGTTTACCATTGCCATTGAGCTGTCTCACTTTTGTCTCACTTTTGAGGTTTTTTGTCTAGGCCTCACATTTTCGCTTGGACCAGGTGACCCAAAACGCTTTGGCCACGCGAATGAGGCCTAGGGACTAGGCAATGTAATAACGAGGTGTGCACATTAAGCGGGTGTCCATTAAAGTGGGGTTTGACTGTATCTCTAAAAGGACTTTTCAAAACTTTTTCCCTGTTTTAAGACAAAGGCTTAGCCAGAAAGCCAAAAGTGAAACCTGTTGGTCACTTAATCCTTGGGCAGACTCCTGGACCACTGTGCCATGTCAGCATATATACACAAAGCACTTGTAACAATATTGTCAGTTGGAATTCTGCCAGTAAAGTTATCCTTGACCTGTTGGAGGTGGCTGGTTGTTTACCAAGTAAGCTGTTATTTTAAAGTCAGTGATCTCTTTTTGTCTCTTAACAGTGATGATGACTTAGCTGGAAGCAAGGAAACAATTAGGTAATTTGTGTAAATATTCTGTCAGCTACGGACACTGTAGGATATGTACAAATGTAATAGCCCCAGAGAAAGCTTCAATATATTGTACATTTTTCAAGTTAAGTTTGATTTATGGTAGTAAAAAATATTTTGTTTTCCATTGCTGTCAACAGAAAAGTTGTGAACATGTGGAAAGGCTCAAACCCTGACTGTAATGCCAATAAAACAACAGCAGATGTAGTCCTAGCTTTGAAACAGTATAAGCAGATCACGCAGCAGCCTCAAAACAGTGCTTCAACCAGAGCACGGTACGATGCTTTTTTAAATAAATTTATGGAAAGATTTCCTCTCTATTTTAGGTTTTGGGCAAGTTTGCCATTTTAATAATTAATTGGTTTATGTAAGTGTGTCATTGTTTACTTAACCATGTTATTCCTTAATTTGTTTTTAGTTTTCGCCATGCTGCGTTGCGTAGTGTAACGCGAAAGAAGCAGGGAAACTTCACAGTACGCCAAGAACCAGATAAAGATCAAGATCAGCAGCAATTAAATCTTCTTTCCATGTCTTTCTATGGATCGAAGCTTCTAACAGGAGGTAATATATTACAGTTATGTTGGATACAAGTATTTTCCAGCTTCAAGGGAGAAATAGTTACCGGTAGATCTAGCCCTCGCGTTTAATTCATTCACTCATTTCTGGACAGAAAGTGGGAAATTTTGTTGAAAAACTCCTTTTAAAGCTGGCGGTAGTCAGGCTGTTTCAGCCAAATTGAACCAACCTAAGCTACCCAAAATGCTTATATTAGTAAAGCACTTGGCTACATTTTGTTCCTGATTCTAAAAACCCACTTTGGAAGTTCAGGCATGCACAGAAAGCAAAAAATGTGGTAGTCCCTTTTATTGGGAACACTTTATAATATTAATTTAATTCAGTGCATGTCCCTTACTAGAAACGATTTGAAGAAAAGAAGTATCTTAGGTCTGACTCTAATTAATAATTAATTATTGAGTTTTTACCCAAACAGATGAAAAATGTTTCAGCTTCAGTGCATCTTCATATTCTGTTGTGAAAAGTGCCAAGAAATTAACAGTGGAAGTTCAACTCAGTCAAAGGATGCCCAGGTTTGCATGTCATTCTTGAGTTAGTAATAACTTTAAGTCAAGAAACCTTGGAAGTATGAAATGTGACAGTTTTGTCATCCATAGTTTATTTTCTTTATGCTCTTTGCTCAGATCTCTTTTTAGTGTCAAACAGTTCCACTCTTTTTGCCTGGTCTAACTATTTTGTTTTGATTTGGAACTATCAGACTCAACTTCGTTTTACAGGTCACCCGCTGTTTCATGCCTGGTCTAACTATTTTGTTTTTAAGTAGAACCAACAGACTTAACTTCGTTTTACAGGTCACCCGCTGTTTCACGTAAACAACTCCCATTACCAGCTCCATATGACCCAAGAACACCAATCACTCAAGAAAATAAGAATCAACTTTCTATACCGGTTTGTAGTGTTTGAATTATTAGTAATATAATTACATGTACAGTGTACAATGTTATGTCTGTATGGCTTGTTGATTACATTACCTTTTAGTCTCTTCAATGACTAAGAATTGTATGTAGAAGAGTGTGAGTGATGATTTTGCTTAGAAATTCAAATTCTAATAACTTCAAAGGCCCAGTTCAGATGCCATACTTCACATGAACTTAGTTCATTGAATCCGATTGGGCTTATGTGAAGTAGGGAATCTGAAGTGGGCCTAAGCTCTAATTTGGCTCATTGACTAGTTTCAATGTTAAGCTCTGTAAGAGTGTACGTACTTCAAATAATCTGAATATAATAACATTTAATTTAATTTGAAAAAAAATTCCGCTCTTTCTTCACCAAGGTCCATTACTGCTCTATTTAGTTCCAATATTTTATGTCAAACTCAATAAATTTCTATTCATATAAAGTACAATATAAAGTCAAAAATTAATGTTTTGAAGGAAAGTAATGGTGGGCTGTTATCAAGTCCTAAACTTGGAAGGATGATACCATCAAGGGACAGTGCTTATAACACAGGAGATACAGCCTCTCAAGCAACTCTTAACAGTGATACCATGGGCAGTGACTCAGCACAAGCTTCCAGTATTGACTTTTCTGTTGATTATGAGACTCGTGATGGCTCTGCAAGAAATGGAAAGGACTATAACAGTTTAAAAGGCACACTTGTGAGTAATCATAGCAAAAGTACATTTTCCTCTGTTTCAAGACCTTTTGAGAGTTAAAGAGTTCATTTGTCAAATATGATTTAAGTATGTGGACTAATATTTGTACAGTACAAGTAGGTATTCTCGAGAGGAAATATGAAATGAAAGATAAAATAAAAATAGCATCAAAACTAATCACGTCACAAATACCATCTTCTTTAAGTTCATTTAAACTTTATTGTTTAGAAGTTAAAACAGTCACATCTAGAAATAATTATTATCATTAATATTAATTGCTTTATTTTGCAGACATTTAAACCAGGAGATACTAAAAAGGCATTGACAATAACTCTAATTCACCATGAAGGATATACACAGGAGAAAGACTTTTATGTGTTGTTGAAAAATCCAGTGGGAAAAGCAGAACTAGGAGAACCTAACCTGGCCAGGATCACAATAATTGATGATGATGGTAATGATCTCGATCTCTGTGAAAAGTACAGTGTAACAGGGCTACAACTAACAGTCAGTCATTGGACATTGGCTGACTGAAATTTGCTAATGTCTGACAGAATCCCACCTGTGTTCAGACATTATGTTTGGAGAATTTTTTTACGGTAAATCATTTTAGGGTAATGAAGAATAAAAATCTACCTTGGGTAAATCTTATTTTCTGTTAAGACGATCTCAAAATCACAAAACAACATTGACTTTGATAATGAAGTTTTCTTTTGCATCAGCATACTATGTCCTCTGTTTTACTCAAAAGATAGCATATGACATGTACGTCAAAAGGGAAAAGTCATCAATTAAATAAATATTATTATAACACTTAGATTTCAATTAAAACATTTTAGGGAAAGTTCATTTAATATGACAAGGGGGGGGGGATGAAGATATTGAAACTCGAAGCTTGAAATTTCAGCAGCCCCCTCGCTAGCGGTTCAATTTTTTAGGAGCCCCCTCCTTGGTAGTCGAAAAAATTTCAGAGCCCCCCCCCCCCCCTTCCTTCTTCAATTCCTTTGCTCCCCTGAAAAAAGATCGCTAGAATGTATTAAATATATTTACCGTTATTGTCTTCAATGGTTTATACTATGACAAACTTGAGATACAGTTGTGATACAATTTTCTAAAGCATTTTTGGGATGAACAAGAGTGTAATAATTACTGAGACTACATTTGTTATATCTGTAAACCACGTGATATAGCTGAGTTGCACAGGTCATTAAATTGTTGAGTTGAAAACCATCCGATCTGTATGATGATGTCATGTGTTGGTTTTGAAGTATACAAATTTTCGGAGCCCCCTCCTAGCGCAACAATTTTTTTTCAGAGCCCCCCCTTCGGGTGTCTAAAAATTTTCAATATCTTCATTCCCCCCCTTGTCATATTAAATGAACTTTCCCTTAGTTACCCTGTCAATTTTATGGCTTTTTCCAATAAAAATGTAGGTATCAGGGTGGGTTAGGTAGTTGTTCAGGTAGGTAGAGCATCATCCGGTTCATCGTAGTCCACCTACTTATGAATTGACTCCTGGGTTCAAACTTTTCACAGGATTGTTCAGGGTTAAAGGCAACACATAATTTAGAAAATTAGAAAGACCTCAATTTGATATACATAGAATCAATGGTGAACCATTTATTGGAATAAGTTTCAGAGTCCATACGTGCCATGCATGACATTTTGGGGTTAGTGTGAACACACAAGGGAGATATAAATCAACTTCTCTCTTATAACTTAAGTATACCAACTTAGTTGGCAGGGATCCATATCTTTTTCTTATCAGAGTCATCAGCCGGGCAAGTAAGCCTGATGCATACTTGCCTAGTTACATTATTTGTGTTGCCTGGACAAAAGTGCAGAATAATAAAAAGAATGGTGATAGAATTGTGTACCACTTAAACCTTTCTTAAGTGCATTTTATTTCCACTACAGTTACTAAGAAAGGGCTTTAATTAAACTTTAATACAACAGGCTACAGGCCTGAGGTTAAACACAGTTTATTTATGTTTTACAATTATTAAACTGTCTACTTGTCGTTCATCAATGTCACTGTCTATTGGGGCCAGGATCTGTCAGCTTGCCATGAAGGCAAGAAGGTGCAGTTATGTTTTTCCTTGTATAAGGCAGTGGCTATTGCTTCACTTTTTTTGCTGGAGGTGGCAAAACACCTTCTAAAAATGCCACATCTTCATGAGTACTGCTACGTTTTTTTGTGAATGGCCTGTGAATGCAATAACCTTTTTGCAAAATGAAAAATACTAGGCTAGTATTTTTCATTTTGCAAAGGTTATTGCATTCACAGGCCATTCACAAAAGCGGTTAAAAATATGAAAATTGAGCATCGGTCATTTCATTGCAGACAAAAGCTGCGTGTTATTCGCCATTATTCTAAAAGTTTTAAGTGGATGAGAAGTACCGTATTTATTTACCTATTAGTCTGACCTTGGCTATAAGCCGAGACCCTAAACTCGTGAGACATGATAGTCGGTGAAATCTTTAGGAAAAAAATCAGGAAAATATCGGCTATAAGCCGAGACCAAGGTTTCTTCACAAGAATTTACTTGAGCATTCATTCAAGAAACCTTCCCTCTCAGGAAACAGTCATGTTGAAAGTTATTGTGTAGAATAAGATCACACCTCTTAGAAACAATGAAAAGCGTTTTATTCGTTGTAAACAATTAGCCAATCGGTGCAAAACATTGTTGATCCTAACTGCACTATAAAGCGAAAAGTACTTAAATGAAAGCCACCAGACCGATTTTTATCGTCACAAATAACTGCTTACTGAAGTCAATAATCTATCGCTTGCTGTTTATCATGCCAAAGGCAAGACGTTCATCATACAATATGGGAATCGACACTTCCTATTGGTCAGATTTGCACTTCGTCATGACAAATTAACAATGCTTGTCAGCTCAAAGTAAACAAACTCTCGAATCGCTTGAATTTTATTCATTTACATGGTTTTTCATTTATTTTCATAGGGAGAGATCTCGTTGTTCTCGTTATTGTGTTTCACTGATTTTGACTTGGCTACAAGCCGATCACAGAATTTGTGTGACATTTCCATAAGTTCTCAACTCCTGAGAGAGGAAAAAAATTGATCAAACTCTTGGCTATAAGCTGAACCCCTTTGTTGGGAATGTTTTTTGTCGATACAAGTCCAAATTTCTGAAAAAATAGTTCGGCTTATAGGTAAATAAATACGGTAACCAGAACACAGGCAAAATGCACATGATAACATCATATAAGAATTTTTGGAAAGAAATTGTGGTTGAGCCCAAAGGACAACTTTTGGAGTTATCTTAATCATCTATGTGAGATTGTAGTCATCTGGAACAACCAGATGATTGCAAATATGGATCCCTGAGTTGGTTTTGATAAATCTAAGCATACAGTCAGTTTTAGCTGTCACATACTTAAAATGGTCAGACCAGGTCAAGTCCTTCTTGACATAAACACCGAGATATGAACTGGTGTATTACGTTATGGCTGTCTACAGTATTATCATGTTAAGGCTAAAACCTGCTTGGTTGTGTTTTGTTTTGTAGAACCTGGGGAATTTTCATTTGAACAAGCATGCTATTTTGCTAACGTGGTATCTGGAGATGTAACATGTAGTATCATTAGAAAGAAAGGCTGTGATGGAACTGTTACATTGACCTACAACACAATGTGGGTTTGAGTATACTTCTTATTATTTAAATAATTTTCTGCTTGATATTCAACCCTTTTATTAAACTAATGCATATTTGGTTTTTAGGAATGGTACTGGCTCAGGTGGTTCTGCAGACGACTTGAATGAGAAAAAGTGTGACTTTGAGCATGCAGTGGAGGGGAAGTTAGTCTTCCAGCATGGAGAGACGTCAAAACAGCTTATCATAAGAGTCAACCCTGATTGTCAGGTAGGATGTGTCTACAATGTACATTTAGATCAGCCTTTAATACCATCAGGAAACATGTTACAACTCGCTTTGACTCTGAAGGTGACTACTACAAAGGTTGTTGAAACGTGAGTTACTGTCAACCACAGTCCTTAATTCAGGACTATTTTCACCCAGTTGATCATGCTCCACCAACTTATGATTGATTTACTTGACAAACATTTTCCACTTCACATTGCGATAGTTGCTATAGTACTGATATTAATAGAAGAGTTCAGTAGCTTAGTGAACTATATTAGGGTTCAATAGTTTGCTTTTTATTATCTGACCAGTGAATACCTCATGTAATCAACTTTAGAATCCCAGCTCTTTGTGAGGCTATTAATTTTTAGGGATGAGTCTGTATTGTGTTAATGGCTGCAATGTATGGTTTTATATTTTTATTGTATTGTGCTCTAATTTTTAGATCATGATAACAATAAATTGCCAATGTCACTCTACAGTTTTGCTAATTTTTTTTTTTTTTTTAGCAAGTTGGTTTTCTCACTTAATGAAAATCAGGCTCTTTCACTGATTCGTTCATTCACACTTTGTGAGATGTCTTATTTGTATAATAAATTGTAAAATATAATTTTCTAAGCTACCTCTGTTTTTCCCTTCACTTTTACGTTATTGAGTAAGTTATTTCTACAGATTCCAATCCATATTAATTTTTTCAATATTTCAGAATAAAAACTTCATTGTATTGTTGAGTAATCTAAGTCCAGGAGCCAAACTTGGGAAGAAAAGTGCTGCAGTTGTTAACATAACCAATGGTAAGCTTGTTGAAAAAGATGCCCAGGCAGCCTGCGTTCCCTCATGGGCAATATCATTATTTGCCACTCACAGGAAAGAGGGCATGGTACATTTTTTATCAGTTAACTTGTGTTAAAGCCAGAATCTTGATTTCTTTTGGATTGGACCTGACACAATAGACATATGAATAGATTTACGTTAGTGTTGCGGTTGTTGTTGTGCCTCATCGAAATCTGACTCCTGTTATCTAATGTACATTAAATGGCTTAAATTCTAGTGCATTTTACACAATATCTTGACTGAACACCTATTGGCTTAATATACTATAACAAGACAATCAAACATAAGTTTCTTTAATTTGGAGGGCCACTGGTGACTCGCAATTTAAATAATGCATCAGTGTTTCTTTTTTGCCTTCTTTATAATTAAAGTAAAGAAGCAGGTTACCTTTGGGTGGAGCCTTCCCTCATGTCTGTCCCTGAGTAACTGCTGGTAGAAACAGTGTCATCAACAACAAAACTATCAGGATTGTTACATTTTATAATAGAGAGGAGAAGTTGTCTGGTCACGTTGCCATGATGGTAGCAAAATTTCCGGATGACAACAAACCAAAACGTCACTTAAAAAGTGAATTCACACTCTCTTGAACTCCATTGATCTTATTTAATTTCATTTAATTTGTAAAATGTTGGCGAAATTGTCACAGGTTGAATCCCAAAGGACTGTATAGAAAAAGAAAATTTTTGTGCTGTGTTCACCAACTCTGTAAAGTGGGCGTATGAATTTAGGAAGTTTGTCGCAGACTTGCAATGACAGCAAAGAAATGTACAAAAAAGCAGGATACACGTGCAAAGTTGTTGCTTTGCTAATATAAACTAATTGTTTTTTTGCCGTTCCCGTTGCTGTGATCCAGAAATGTTGCTACCATGGTAACGTGTTGTCACACTTCTCCTCTCCATTTGTAAATGACGGTTGATTTAACTTCCAAGATTGGCCCCAAATCCTTTATGTAAAATATTGTTGTTTCAGATGTGGATAATATTGTCGAGAGAGTAGCAAATATAATGACAGCAGACGATGAGCACAGCTTGACGAAGAGTTGGAGATCACAATTTGAAGAGTATGTTGAAAGCCCTGTTAAGGGTCCATTAATATTAAGTGCTGCTCCAATGCAACTGTTTGTTTCAGTGGAAACTGAGTAAATATGGTGATCTGGTCTTGCTTAAAATGTTCTGTATTACATTTATTTAGAATATAAAATCTGTGGGAAATTGTCTTTGAAGTTAAGGACAGGGAGTAAGGAAGGGGTCTAAAGCTTCAAAAAGCTGTTGTTGTTATTAAGGAAATTGCTCCAAATAAAATGATGAACACTAACAGTTTGTTCCTTCCTCATGGGGATGTATTCCTCCTGTTAGTCAGGAAACATTTTGCACATTAATCAGCAAAATGTGCAATCATGTACTTAAACTGATTCATAATCTAATTTTTGGAGAATTGGTAAAAGTGAAGAAGAGCTCCCCTAAAATTATGTTGGCCAACTGTCAGTAAACTGTCTGCCGACAGTGGTAAATAAGGAAGATTTGCATCTTAATAAACCTTGAATTCAAGATCGCTCATCTTGGTCAAGAAAAATTAAAAAGTCACACCTGTACTTACCTGCCTACCCTTTTTCTCACAGTAAAGTTGACATGTGTTTTATTTGTCTCTCATTGACCTGATAGGTCCAGTCAAAATTGGACTGTATGCATCTGACAGCTGTCAGTTCAATGTTGTCTGCTTTTTCTCAGGTCTATCATGTTCTTTCCCCCTCTTTTTGTTACTCTCTTCATCTCCCCTCTGTATGGCTGCATTGCATTTAGAGTGAAATTTATTCTTAGTTTTTGACTGCATGTTTATTATTGTGAAAAGGGCAATAGTTATTCAAGGAGAAGAGGATGAAGATGGAAAACAAGAGCCACTGAGTACCATGGACTTTGTGCTTCATTTTCTGACATTCTTTTGGAAAGTTCTTTTTGCCTTTGTTCCTCCAAGGTAACTTAAAACATTACAATATTTATTATGGTTCCTCTATTATTATATAACTAACAGGTGATCTCAACAAAGATCAACGAATTGTCCGTCCTCTCTGAATTCTGAAAAGCAACTTTCAAGCAGCTCTTCTCCAAGATGAATCTTGAAAATGTGACTTAAGAAATTTCTCCCCTTGTTCTCAAGTCATGCTTGACTCTTTCTCCCTTGTACTGCTATGTAATGATCAGACTTCAAGATGCATCACCCTACATGTATGTTATTTTCATCATTTTCATACTTTAAAAAACCAAAACAAGTGGACTTTATTATTGTTAAGAAAATGCTACATCAATCTTTGTATCCAAGTGCTGGTAGAACACTTTTTATAACAGCCATGAATGGTTTTCCTTTTTCACAGAAACTTTCTTGGGGGATGGCCAGCCTTTATCATTTCCTTGTTGTTCATTGCAGGTCTTACTGCTTTAGTGGAACAGGTACACATAAACTGTATTATCTTGGGCAAAAGATGTTTCTTCACACATGTTATAAAAATAAATGTATTCATTAACTTTGGGCACTTTGTTCACAAGCTAACAAGTCTTGCATTTTATTTTTCAGCTTGGTAAGCTTCTTGGTTGTGTAGTAGGGCTCAAGAACAGCGTTACTGGGATCACAATTATTGCAATTGGAACCAGCTTACCAGATACCTTTGCCAGTCGTAGTGCTGCTTTACATGATATCGGAGCAGATGCTTCTATTGGCAACATCACAGGTCAGTCCATCAATGTGCTGTGAAACCCATCAATGAAGGCGTGTAGTGCATTATTTTAGTGGTGTGCCTTTCATCAATTTAGTAGACTTGAAACTAAAGGAAAACTTGATGCTTAATACAACCTTGCTAAGGAATCGTAAAAATCCTGACATAACAATCTGACAAACTGATCTTTCACATCCATAATTATCTTGATTACTGCTGCCATGTGAAAATCTTCAATCATTTGTTTACTACAAACAAAACAGCTTGTTAAACAGGTTGTGTCATCAGTATGTGTCAATGTCAATAAAATCCTTCCTTTGTATAATGGCCCCACTCAAGCGAGGGAAGTCTACTCTTAAAAGACGGTCACCTGAACGCAGTGTCAGGTGTGGTGGGCACGTTGTGATTGTTTTAAACAGAAAGACAATTAATTTGTGTCTATTTACACATGTTCACTTCATTGCTCTCAGCTAGACTAAAAATGCAAAACCAAGTTGTTCCTGGTCTTTCAATAGAGGCAACAATCACCCCTAAAATGGTATTGGGTGACTGAAACCACTTAAAAGAGGTGGCCATTAAGAAGAGGCTAATAATATTGTTTACAGTGATTTACTGACAACTTTTTGGCGTTCTAGCAATTTGCCTCTAAACAAAGGGGAGCCAATTTTTTGTCCATTTTGGTTTGACTGTAACCCAATTATGTTTTCTTTCCTGAGAGGTAATTATGTCCTATTTTACAGGGAGTAACAGTGTGAATGTGTTTCTTGGTCTTGGATTACCATGGGTTATATCCACTTGTTATCATGCAGTGAAGAAAACCAAGTATATTGTGTACAGCGGAAACCTAACCTTCTCTGTTGTGATCTTCTCATCGTTTGGACTGGTCTGTATTTTGACCCTTGTTATAAGAAGATGGGTAAGTTCTCTTGCAAAAAAATAGTTCATTCTTCCCATTGTTTTTGTAAACATTTCTTGTTAAAAACTGAAAGGTTTGAACCCAGGAGTCATTTCATAAGTAAGTTGAGTATGATCATCTAGGAGAACATAGTCCTGAATAGGACTTTTGTTGCTGACAGTGTCCAGTCATTCTCTGGACAACTGACAATTTGAGTGACAATAAACAACTGTTTAACAGTGACAATAGATGAATCAAAACACACCAATGATATTACGAGTCTTCATAGCCAATAACATCACGGCTTAACTGATAGACGACCAGTAAAATCGTGACTTAATTGACCAATCAGATCAATAACCAGGGTTTGATACCATGAACTGACGTGATACAACTCTCTTTGACTCTGAAGAAGACTACTACACAGGTTGTCGAAATGTCAGTCAACAACAAAAGTCCTATTCAGGACTACGTTCACCCAAACAATCATACTCAACCTACTAATATTCGTGGATTAGTAAGGTGAACTTGTGAAGTGAATCTTTATCTTCTTTTAACTATTAGTGTAAACAACTACATGTATGGTAAAGCTTTCAGAAAAATGTTAGCAAATTATTAAGTTTGTACTTACTTTAGTGTAGCATTTCCCCTCAAGCAGTTCCATTGTTTTTATTCTATTAATTGCCATTAATTAATTAAGCTCCTTTTCCTTTTCCCTGCTGTAAATTTCTTCTATTTATTGTTATTATTTAAATAAACTTAGTCAACTGATTGTGGTCATTCATTAATAACAGATTGTTGCTACACATTACTGATTTAATAATATTGATGATAATTTCTTAGGTAATCAAAGGAGAACTTGGTGGCTCAGCAACATCAAAGTGCTTAACAGGCTTATTCTTGGTGTTCCTGTGGTGTAGTAACATTGTGCTGTCCTCACTTATGGCTTATGGAATATTGCCAGTGACATTTTGACACCATCACACATGAGTATGCTAGCCCAGGTCTAAGCTTGATTACCAGCTGGTGTTTAGGAAATGAGCCTACGCTCCTCCCTTAACACGATCAACCACCCATGCATCCAGCTGTCTGTTCTTGGGGAGGACCAAAAGAGCGGTGGAAATTGAGCCTAGCTCACATCACAAGGCTAAAAAGGTTTAAAGAAATTAGTTTTGTAATTTCTTTAAACGTTTTAAGCCTTGTAAAATAATAGTATTTTAATCTCCACCGAATATTATGGACATCATAGGTTATTTATTCTGAAAAGATGTTTAAATTGAAAATCATGATGTTTTCCAGTCTTCCCATAACCAGTAGTGATACAGCCTCTTTCCTGATTGCTGATTGTATAAGAAGGTAGTTTTAAAAAAATGTTTGTCTACCAGGCGTTGATGTTTTAGTGCAATCAAAGTCATGAAGTGGATTACCGCAAATGACCTAATAAATACCCACTTCCAAATATTAATGCCTCTTATCTAATAAACAGCCCCTCTACGTTGTTAAAATTATTGTTTTAGACACCCTTCTCTAATAAATGCCCCCTGTCTAATAGAAACCCCCTTGAAAATTTCTCCAAAATACTAGGAAATGGCAAAAAAGAGTAAAGTCAATCAATTTATTCATTTCATTGCTTGATAAATAACAGTTTGTGTATTTTTAGTTCAAAGTAAGAATAGTGCTCTTTGATCCTCTGATATACACCAATTTTAATTGGTGTAAATTTATGCAATAGCATTTAAAAATACATAATTTACTATACAGTAATCTACTTTTTAAAATGCTTAAGCAATGAAAACGAGTGTCAAACTATGGTGTGTAAATATTATCAATAGATGGACTGAATTTTTGCCGAAAACATGCTGTATAAGTTTTGTTCAGCTGTTTTGATGAGTTAAAATTACACGAGTAAACCGCTCTCTCAAATAAATGCCTCCTATCTTTTAAATGCCCTTGCTTAGACCCCTAAAATTAAATAGACACCCCGCGTGTTTATTAGGTCATTTATGGTATTACCGTAAGACAAACTAGTGTTAGTTGAGCTACCTTTTCAAGATGGGATGGAGGTTTTGGTTCAGCACTGTCTTACCATCTGCGTAGTGTATGTCGCGGTGATATGTTAATACTTTAGTAAAGAGGACCTGAATGCTGTTTATGGCAAGAACTTTATTTGAAAGGCTGTTTAGGGCTTTAAGGTCGAAACCAAAAATAAAATAACGTTATGTTAAATAAGAATTTGCAGTTTTAGTGTGGTTTAGAGTAAATAAATGTCACTGTAAATATTGAGCTATAACAAAACAGCTGAACCATATGTTACCATTTTGAATTCTTTCTGAGTTTAAAAGTTCAGAAAGAGGTTACCCAGTGAAATTCTAGAGGAAAAATGGAACGTTTTTTTATGATTGTACAGTTATAGAGAAGCATTTTTGTTGTGATGTCTTTTAACTTAGGTACATTTTTTAAAAATATTAAATATTTTATATGGGGTATTTGAGGCAAATCTGAATCATTGATTTTTGTTGCCTTCAGGAGAGGTCCTCTTCGCACAGGCACAAAATGCAGTGTGTGTGTTTCTGACTTACAATATATTCTGATATGCACTTGGACAGTGCCCCATAATGTAGATTCTATTAGTAATAATTCATTGTTATGAGTTTGTACTGAGTAGTTTTCTTAGTTGTCTCAAAGTGTTTCACTGTTATAATTAATGCCAATGTGATTATAGACTGTAGCACAACAGGAACTCCAAAGGGACAGATCGAAGTGTCCACAACAAAGTTGTCCTCTCCCATCTATGAATTCCCTTTTTTCTTTCTTGTGCCTGCAGTTCTACAGTCTTCTTATCAACCGACTCTCCCTCTTTTACTCATTCCTGACTCACTAGGACATAACAACACTGTTGTATGACACTGACAAAAGAACAAAGCACAGTTGTTAATGGTGCAAATTGATGTTTGCTTTTGCCTTAAACCTGATTCTGAATCTCTCTAACATGTGCACACTTTATACCAAATTGTAAATAATATTGCTGCCTAACAATATTATTGTGAAGTTGAAATAATCAGCCTTTCACAAGCGTGGGACGAACAAAAAAAATCTGAGTCTGCAACAGGATTCGAACCTATGACCTCCCAAACACCGGGCAGGCGCTCTATCCACTGAGCTATGGAGAACTCATGGAGGCGAGGCCATACACTAGGTTTATTATAATATATTAATTTTGTAAAGTGTGATTAAATAGTTTATTTAAAGACATTGCAGTTTGAACATAATGAAAGACCAAATCAGTCTGTTTGACAAATGAAAGGATTAAAAATTAATTATTTATTGAATAAGCTAAGGGCATTCAAACAAAGCACAAAGAGTACGGGATGTAAAGACTAGTTAAGAAGTTCCTATACTAGTTGTTGGTGATTTTTATGATGTGTAACTTCTATGAAGTCCTTTTTTCACAACTATTCTTTTCATATACATTTAATGCTACTAGTAGGTAAATCTCTGTAGACATGCATCTGACACAGAAGCGTATTGGGTTAGATGCCTTTGTCTGACGTTAATGAGCCTTTAGTTTCTTGTCAAACTTTTATTCATCATTTTAAAATTATATTGCTTACCAGGCCATCTGGTGTGCTGGGTTAAAATTTTTGATGAAACGTAATTATGTTATGTACCTCTCATTATTCTTAAGGGGTATTTTGGTTATATTTATCTAGCTTGTTTAGATTACTGTGATGATGAGAAAACATTATCATAAGCAAAAATTTGCTCATTTATCCCATCACCAGCATTGTTGAATAACATTGCAACTCTCGTAACAGGCTAGGGTGCAGCAATCCTTCCCTTCTCTTTTATAGTTCATTTTGTATTATTTTTAAATCTTTAATGCTGCTGCCTAGCACCTAGTTTAACTTAAGACAATTTTCCTTAAGAGAATAATAAATTATCATAAAAATGGAGACTGATTATAGTTTTGCAAGCACAGCAGTTAGTGTGTAATTAGCTCTCAAAAATGTTTTCAGAGTGAGAAGAAAGAAGTAATAAATAATTATGGCCCAAAAATTGTGTTTCATTTTATCCATTACTGCTACAGGCACAGAAATGGTGCAAGTAGGAGACTGACAGTTCACTGAAAGATTAACACATGCTAAAGCACAGGATATGGAGTGTTCCTAAGTGAATTGTAGCACTTTTAGCTCGATATTTATTAATGTATGTTTACAATAGGCTCGTTTCTTGTTTGTCTTAAGATTGTCACTGATGATGACCAGCTGTATGTGGTAATAGCAATGTGATTGTCGTGAGACAAACAAATAAGCGTATCATTTAGAGCTCTTGTTCTAATCTGCAAAGATCCTCTCTTGTATGTGCGTTCTGATTCAGACCAAGGGTTTAGAAAAGGGATGCAGGGTCCATTGGAAGACATATGAAAGGGGTACCATTTTTTGATAGAAGGTACACAAAAGGAAGGCCTTTTCTGTCAAAAATCAGTGGCGGATTCAGACCTTCCAATAAAGGGGGTGGAAAGAGGGGGGGGGGGGGTGCAGTCATCCAGACCCTGAGTTAAGGGGGCACCCCGGTTGGAAAAAAATTTTTTTTAGCCTTTTGGGCCTCAGTTTGGACTAAAAATAAGGGGATCCACCACTGAAAATAGTATACAAAAGGGAAAGGGTTTAGATCCAAGGGTGGAAACTCCTCCAAGGGGAGAGGGCAGCCAGATTGCTTTGAGTCTAAAACAAAACCACTGTGTCAAAACCAAGTCCTTTTGACAATAAGTTAGCCTTTTATTTACACTATGAAATAAACTTGCTGGATGTAAATTTCTGAGGATTAATATCAAATATAGTAGACATAAAAATAACTTACAAATATAAACTAGAGTAGATCTACAAACGGTTACAAAGATCTGTAAGAGGTACTCACTGAAGATAAAATAATGTGGGTGATTGCGGATGGAGATTAATATCTGTCTTCTTATTGTTGGAAAATTGGTCCATAATAGATTTGTAATTCATTTTGAAACTATAAGTATCTGACACAAAAGAATAATGGTACATTATAGCTATAACATTCACACTGCATGAATGGCATTGATATTTAAAAGACAGTTTACATCCTAAGCCTATTTGCATACACTTGAAAACTTCTCTAGGAAGAAGCTATCACACGAAGGTTAAAATGTGTAAGTGTTATTACTCAGTGTAGATACCGGGATCTATAAACTATTGATACAGTTTCTTCATATAAAAAATATACCATCCAAAGAAACAGATGTAAGTAATCGGTGATGAATGACATCAATGAGTAATAGATAAGTAATCATTGGGTAATCAAGTGATTAATCATTGATTACCCGCTACAATCAACGGGTAATCAATGACTAATCGATGGCCAGAAATTTTGTAGCCTGCTAAGCTATTTCTCGTGGCTTACGCCGCTTGTGACAACTTCGCCAACAAATCTCACTCGATTACTACAAAATACCTCCAGCTGCGCAGGCTAAAAATTTTGTGGCCTATCGATTAGTCAGCGATGACATCGATTACTCATTGATGTCATCAATTTCAGTTTCTATCATTTTTTCTTAACTTATTTGTCATCGATTAGTTATGTCTGGAAAGAAAAAAGTCAAGGAAAGTTGTTGCTACATTATTATGCCCCATCCTTCATAAGGCTCTTCAATAAATTATCATTGGCTGGGATGCTTTCTTAAGAATTCTTCATAAAAAATATTGGAACATATATAGAAATAACAAGACCAAAAGGCAATAATATGTGGAATAAATTTTTGCACCATTATAAGTAATATAGTGCTTGGTGTGGTAGCATGAAAGAAAACAGCAGATATACTTGCCTCACTGTCTAACGTTATGAATACCTTTGTTACCTTGTGGCTGTCATGGACCTATTTTGAACACTTATCACATGACAAAGAATGTAAGAACAGTTGAAGCTCTCTTAGAGACACTCTTTTAAGCAGAAAAAGTTACTAATGGCCACCTTGATAAAACCCTGTTTGACCCTCTGCATACAAAAACTATTTTACCTAAGCAGCCAGCTCCAGACACCTTTATCTGCTTTTAAAGGGTGCCTGCCTAGGGGAGCTTTCACTGCAACAAAAAAGCTAGTACAAAATTTAGAAAACAAAACCAAGGAAATCTCCTCTTATCTACAAACATGAACCTCGAGTTATAAAATTATCCATTTTACACAGGTCACAATGTTCAGGTGAGACAAAACAACCCTCATTTATTAATATAAACACTAATAAAATACCAGGTGAACTTTGTCCAAACATGTGATAATTATCTGCACGATAGATCATCACTGCTGTGATAGCTAAATGACAAATCGCGCCTTTCACAGCAAAAAAGTATTTAAGTGAAATGGTTTGGTATTTCATTTGGGTGTTTATTTAATAAAATATAGAACAGTACATGGCCGCTTGGAGATAAAAAATATTTCTCTTCTTGGGTTGAAAAATGCTTCACCCCTTCACTTAAGAGAAATGTTGTATCTCTATGTGGCCATGTTTTATATCCTCTATATATAAAACAGTTTTTGGGTGCTTAAATGGTGCAATCAACATGACCCCTGCCAGAAGAACCAGGAGATTTGAGGTCTTCGTCGGGAGACTGTGAGAAAAGACAAAAAACCGGGAGTCTCCCTGGAAACCAGGAGGGTTGGCAGGTCTGAATTTGTATGTGGATATTGGTGCTTAAAGAGTTCATTTACAACTCCTTAAATGATCACAATGAAACACTGATATTTACTGACTGAAAACTTACTCAAACTCTTGCTAGCCCACTGACATGATGGTCATAGAGATAAGAACAGTCGTAGGTAAAATAAACAGGACCAGAATAATATAATTGCCATAAGCAATGGCTTGAATTTGGAGCCTGTTCTGCTGTAGCCTGAGAAAACAGCTGACATTTCATGACACCACAAACAGTTTCCCTACGAAATGACGTCTGAGAAACAAGTGCAGAAATTTCATACTGATGAACCGTCACTACCCGGATCCAAGTATAAAGTGCTTCTGATTGGCTGAAGCAAATTTCCTATGTGGCATGACCAATCAGAAGCACTACTCAGATCTGCATAGTGACATGTCATCAGTATGGAATTTCTGCGCTTGTTTCTCAGATGTCATTTCATGAGGAAACGGTAAATGGTTTGTGGCATCACGCAATGTAAGCTGTTTTCTGGGGCTAATCCTGCTACATCCTATGAAATGTACTATGCCCACTCACAGATGTTTGGATGCCACACACTGCATACACTCAAAAATAATATTATGGTAGACTCTTTCCTCCAGAAATCTCGTAATTTTTAATATTAAAAAAATTTGTTAAAATTCTGTTATAGAAACTTTTTCATTTGAATCACTAGAGTAAGACAGTACCGGGCAAAAATGGGGTTCAGAGGTTGACTCTGAGAAGGCTTCACACTTCCTTCTCCTCTTAAACTCTTCACAAATTTATTTGGCATTTATTTTTTGCAATAACTTATTGTTTTTCTTTTTAAAAGTTTGTTGAAGTATTTAAATATTAAATAAGTGACTTTCATTTGCAGGTCATACCTGCCATTTGTGTGTGAGGAAAAAGACCTCAAGCGACATTGGTTAATCTCAAGCTAGGTTCTCCTTTAGTCCACAAAAGAGTAAAAGGAGAATCTAGCAATTGATAAAAATTTACTTCAGGATATTTTCCAGGCATTATGTCACATATAATTTTTTGGTGACAAACATTTGAACTGGCAAAGCTAAACCACAGTTTCCAATACACTAGATACAAACATCTTTCAGTGACCAGCCATAAGTTAAGGGTTTATTTGAAAAAAAATTAAGTTACACACCCTTCCCTCCGCAATTCCTACCTCCCCACTCTACACGAATACCCTCATGTGAAGATTGCTCCCACTGGACAAAAGGAAGACTTGTGTGTGGCACTGGTGGCACAATAAGTTCCTTAAACACAGAGTACATCTCACTCTGGTTACCTGTTGATTGAGTTTTCAATCTTTTTTATAGTCATTTTGTCCAGAGCACACAAGTCAAAATCCAGTGTAGTGTCTGTGAGTTCAAAGCGACCTGTTGCTTCTAAAATGTCCGCTACTCTTTGAAGCACACTTGAGTCTTTCAGCGTGGTAAGACGTCTGTAAAGTTGAATGAGTTCTGTTGATGGATTCTGCTGTCCATTGCTGCCTTGTTTAGTCTCTTTAAGTTTTGGTTTGGGGCTGAAAGTGAATTATAAAAACACCTTTATTAGGAGAAAAATGATAGCCAATGCCAAACTTTTGACTTTCCATGATTCAAATGACCTGAAGCTTGCCGTCACTGGGGTTGAAGTGGTGAATAGTTTTCTTGGAGGCTAGAAGAGCAATAGTTCCACTACTTAGCAAAAGAGAATGCATACCAAAAACCATACACCCATGTAGTTACAACAGGTCTACACTAGTTTTCAACATCACAACTTTCTCGAATTTCAAATCTTCACATTTATAGTTTTGCAGGGTGGCCATGATTTTCTAAATTTTAAGAAAATTTCTTAAATAGCAGCACATGCACCCTGTGTACATCCTTCTCTGCACAAGCCCCCCCTCCCCCCCCCACAAAAAAGAAAAAATTCACCATTTTTGGGGGGAGGACAGACAGGTGTAGACAGGCTACAGCACACAGGGTCTTCGCTCAGTACGGGAAAAAAAACTAAGTAAATGCATGTGCATTTAATGATGAGTTTAATACCCAACAATATGTCAAATTTATACTGATGCCAAATGCAGAGTGTAGAATGAGAAAAAAATCATGCATACAATGGCAATTTTGAATTGTTTGTTTGTCACTTTACAGATCTTTGCTTTCTTTTTCACATATGTTAAAACCATAATTTTGCATTTTCTTTCTTTTCACCTTTCCTATATTACTTACTTTCTAAAATTTAATTCTTTGTTTTGTAATTTTGTCAGTAATTTTCATGCGTATTAAACTTGTGCACCTACTCGAGTTTTTTAGATAGAGCGAAAGTCCCCTAAAAGTAACAAAAGACTTCTTAACAGCCCTTTCCACCATTCCACTCCACTTAGCACACATAAAGAAACAAGGTGCAGACTTGGGGGGACAGTTTGATACAAATTACTGTATTTTGTCAACCCAAGTCTTGAGTTGGTGCCTTTGTTCACAGGAATGCAGGAAAATTCTATAAGAAAACATTCAAAGGATTAAGTAGAGAGCAAAAATGAATTTCACCTTTGTTTAACAGATGGTGACTTGGTGGTAGGGCTTTTCAACCCATTTTTTCTCCCATTTTTGGAAGTCTCTGATTTCTTTGTCTGTGTACTGCCTTTCACCTTGACTTTACTACTGTCTTTACTGTCTTTACTCTGTGATGAATTATTTGGAGAAATAACTGAAGAACTTTTTTGTTTCTGTGTCTTTGCAGTGTGAGTTGAGCTGGACTGAAATGGGGTAAAAATATCAACCTCATCATCATCGTCATCATCATCATCATCTCCAATTTCCGCTAATAGTGCATTCAGTGCAGTGTTTTTGGTGCCACTAGCGTTCCCTAACAAACTTGAACTAGAAGTGCTACTTGACCAGCTATCACCAGAACTACGGCGAAAAGTAATCTTTTCTACTTTCTTCTCCTCCTGTTTAACCTGTTTCAAATCTTCCTTGGGTGATTTTAGCTTGGCCTTCTTGGTTGATGTTGAGTCTGCAGTCTTTAAAAGTTTATTTGCACTTTCACCAGTGCCAACCTCTGATGAGGACCGTCTGGTTTTCTTTTTGTCATTCCCAGCACTTTTTGAAGGCAATGATTTAATTTTTAACTTGACATCTTTCATCTCGTCCAGCTTGTCTTTGTTTTCATTCCCAGGCACTGGTAGCTCTAAAGGAATAAAACCAACAGGTTTGTTCTTTGGGGTTCCTTCATCTGTTTTCTTTTTCTTCTTTTTCACCGTAGGTTGTGACGGAAGATCATCTGCACCGGATGTACTAGAAGATCTTTTTAGTCCTGGTGTAGTAACAGTTTCTTGCATTTTAACAGTCTTGTTACCTACAACTCCATCGTGCCTTTGTTTTTTTACTTTGTCAGGCTCTTGCAAAGAAGTTGCATGTTTTTGTGTATTATTTTTATCACTGATGTTGTTTGTTTCCTTGCCAGCATTTGTGTCCATGCTTTGTGGATGTAAGGTCCCTTTTCCTGGGGAAGAGGCACTAAAGGAACAACAAAAAGTCATCAGTTTATTGCAATTTTGAAAACACGCTTTTAAAAAGAGGTTATGTCATGCTACTTGCCATCTTTTTGAAACGCTAAAATATGTCTTTACATCAACCAAATTCTAAACATAATGGTCCAGTTTTGTTATTGAAGACTATATTTAGGTTTTGACAAATGTTTACAGAGGACTGTTTTAACCCTTTAAGTCCCAATATCCACATACAAATTCTCCAAACTGATCTTGATATATTTCCTTAAAGAATCAGTTGAGAGAATTTGATAAAAGATCAAAGCATTTTCTCTTAGGTGATCATTTTACTACTTCTCATAACCTTATCTCTTGACTTTGTATGGATATTGTTAGGAGAAAATTAATGTTGGTCTCTATTGGGACTTAAAGGGTTAAGGATGGCAAGGATGGACATGATTGAAACTTAAAAAAGTTGGCCCAAATTTTATGCCTGCAAAAATCACCAAAAAATTATTATGGTTAGTGCTACCAGATGAAATCTGTTTGATATCTTCTTTAAATCTCTAACAGAGCATTTTGAATGTGTTTTAAGGCACAAAGTAATGACTTCAGCACAGAATTGACCTAAAACAGTAATATCCTCTTGACATTAAGCCTCTTACACAGGAAAAAATAACCGATTCCCATTTTTGGATATTTTAGGGAATTTAAATTTAAATTTGGAAGAGTGAGACAAGTCCCAATCAGGGAACTTGGTTGGGAATTCCCTGGTTGGGACTTGTCTCACTTTGCCAAATTCGGGATTTTTATGGGTATTCTTTAACTACCCTAAAATATCCAAAAATGGGAATCTGTTATTTTTTCCTGTGTTAAATGTTGCACCTGCCATGAATGTAATCAACCCTTGGGCAAGATATTTCCCCAGCTCCTGTTTGCACACATTTGTCATTAAAATGTGGTAAAAACAAACAAAAAATGACCCACTAGCAATTACACCCAGGGTTGTCAGAAAGTTTTGAAGTAGATGGCTGTGCTGTCAAAGTAAGCGGCCCATCCAGGGATATTTTATTTAAAAAACGTCACCCACAAAGAAATGGCAAGCAAAGTAGCCGGCTGATACTAATCAAGTAGGCGGCGATTTTCGCCAGCAGCTGGCTACTTTGGACAACCCTGTACACCAAACTTCCTTTGAACAGCTAAATATAAGAAAGGGTTCTTTTTAAATAACTTTTCCAAAAACTTCTCCAGTCCATAATTTCCCTTTTTGGTGCCTTCACTTGCTCAATCTAGAATTATCTTGTGCCAATTGAACCAAATCTTCATCAAGGTTGCTTAAGCTCTTGACTATAAAGTTCCTTGTGAGTACCTGTGAAGTCCATTTACTGTTCCCATGCAGGTAACAATACCTCCTCCTTTAACAAGTTTTTTCTTAAACTCCTCTGTGGGGTTCCTAAATGTGAGTGCCTCGCTGCGAATATTATCAATTGGCGGAGAACCATACACAGGCAAAAACAGGTCATAATCAAGTTTCAGTTTCCTTGGCTCCTCTTTGTTTTTAAAATAGACTTCAATTGGAAGATAAAAACTCCCATATCCTGCTTCTGCTACACTGTATGGGGGCTCCTTCAAAACTGCAAAAACGACAACATTTTCATGTCAGCAGAGTCATTACTAGTTTGAACAGGGAGGGATAAAAATAACACATGCAGAGATAACTGGTTTCCAGGAGTGCAGAGAAAATGGCATTTCTGAAACTCATGACTTAGAAAAACTGAAGGATACCATTAATGAAAATAAAAGTTACACTTTCGTTGAAACTGAATTGATAAAGAGTAATAGTTTAAAATCTGCTGTGGTTCACTTTTATCCTTGGTTCAAAAATTTTATTTTCCTTGTTTGTGGGTATGGTAATTTCTGATGTTAAGTCTGGAACAAAGAAAAGTAAAATTTGAACCAAGCATACAATTTGAGCATCACTCCAACAATTGTACTTCTAGCACTTCCAGACTTGTTTACTTCTAGGGTAAGCAACTGAAGCAAAAGCCCTCTTCCAACTACTTCCTCCCGCCATTGTTTACAAGGCATTTTCAGTTTATTTGCATTTTTATTCTTACTGTTTGATTTTAAACAAAATTCTAAAATTTCTGGGAGCAATGTATACAGCCACTGTTACACTTGACAGTCCCATTTCCAACCAGATTATTGCTTATATAATAAATATTATACTCTAATTGAAATTGCTGAATTTGTTTAGTCGAACACAAAGCAATAGCACATCCTTAATTTGCATAACATCACAACTCATGACTATTTGCATATTAACCTTTCTGACACTTGGATTACTGACGCAATAAAGTATTACAGTGTTCATACAAAAATTTCAACCGTTTTTCAAGGACTTTTCAAGGACCACCTACTAGGAATATGATTTCACAGATTCTAATAAAAATACACATCCCCAGTCTATTCTAATAAGGCCTTGAGGCTTGAATTGTTTGCTTCACCAACTTTTCTACATTCTTCAGTTCACTTGTCTTAAACTGATAGTTAATTATTGCATAAAACATTGAGCACTTTGTGTAAATAACCTTTAAATTCTCTGAGCTATGATTCATATTCTGTCTTGGACAACCAAAAAGCATCAAAAACACTTTCAAGGCCACTATATTCAAAGCTGAAGAACATTCAAGGAGTTTAAAAATTTAAGGATTTTCAAGGAAAAATGGAATTCAAGGACTTTTCAAGGACTTCCCGTAAAATTCAAGGGCTTTTCAAGACTGTGTGAACTCTGTATTAGCCTGCTTGACAGATGTAATCTAACCCAGGCTAGAAACTTCTGCAAAGCAGTACTGCGATCCTTACTCTTAATAAATAAATAAATACATAAATAAATAAATAACAATTTGGAGGTAGCACATCCACAAAGTGGTTCTTCGTCTACCAGATTCCTGGGCGAATTGGAATTTCGAAATGTTGGTTTTTGAGGAGAGGGGAAAACTGGAGTACCCGGAGAAAAACCTCTCGGAGCAAAGGAGAGAACCAACAACAAACTCAGCCCACATATGGTGTCGATGCCGGGATTTGAACCCGCGCAACACTGGTGGGAGGCGAGCGCTCTCGCCACTGCGCCATACCTTGCTCCCCAACACAATGCTCTAGGCCCCCAACAGACTCAACAAATTACTGAAAGTGTCTTGAATTTCCCTTCAACCTGACTGGCAAATCAACCATAACGTTTTTAATAGGCCAACCATGAAGTGCACTCAAATCCTGGAACACAGCTGGGGGCCCAGACTAGGATTTCAGCACCGGCACGCAGACGAACTTAACCAAAGGTTTAGTTTCATCTGCAGCCTTGGCTATAAAGCATCTTTTGAATTCATAGATTTTAAAGCATAAAAAGAGTACCGAGAGAAAACTTCATTTATCCATTTGTAAATTAAGTACACTTCAACCTTGGAGACACATATGACATTTATTTCTAGACAATTGTGGAAATCCATCAATCTTCAAAGCATCAAGGTATACTATTGTTTTACTACTGTTTACAAAGAATGGAAGGATCAAAGAAAGGATCAGTGGAACAACCAAGGAGTGACAATTCACCCCACCATTTCGGAAACTGGAATAAGGCTATTCACATTAAAAATTATGTTGGAGGTTCCACATGGTAAGATTCTCACAACACTTGGAGCAAATGCATTCTGTCAAAAATTATCCGTTTTTCACAGACATAGCCTTTTGTACAGCTGCCCCCTCTCCTTAAACAAAACCAGGGCTCAAGAAAAGTGCCATCTGGTAGTCCGGGACTTATTAATCTTGGTAATAGGACTGAGCAGAGTCCAATTCGGTCAATAATCATAGGAGTGATAAACAAAATCGGACAACTTGTCGAACGATTTGTTTAATCACGAGTATGATTACAGAACGAATTGGATGACATGAAGTTCTGTTACCAATTAATCATAACTATAACAAAATTTGTGATATATAAGGCTTTTTAAAATCGAAACACAAGAAATTCCAAGAGTTTTTGCTAGCAGTGAAAAAAAAAGGCCATTTAAGCACACACGTGATAGTGCGTACTGTCCAATTACTTAGGCATGAAGCATACTGTCCTATTACACTGTCCTATTAGGATGAAACCAGGACAGTTTGATAGCCAGTCAGATTTCAGAATTTTGCTATAGTTATAATTAGTAGATTTTCTTGCTGGGCAAGTAACTTTTAAAGCTTACCTGCCCAATGAGCAAGGGTTCAGGTAAGTCATCCTCCAAATAAATCATAAACTACAGATTAAGACAAGCAAGTACATTGCTCTGCAGGGCAAGTAAAATTTCACTGAGGGCTGCTTGCCCACAGGACAACCTGAAATTAAAGTATTTTTCGAGCCAGGAGTGATTACTTGAAAAGAGGGTTGGCTTTATCTATCACTTAGGTGACGGTTACAAGGCTAAGTTATACTAATTTAAGTTGATTTAAAGAACAACGAGATTTTGACTATGCAAAAAATGGCAACAGAAGTAAATTTTTTCATACATACTAGACCTGTTTAAATTTTGTATATAAAGAATATTTATAATAACCATTGGCAAATACAGTATAGGCTTTTCAAACCAGTACAGACTGGTAGCATCAATCACGATCAACAGAACAGAATAATTATAATTGTTGCACCGTGATATTTTCCTAAAGGACTGTTTAAAGATTTTGTTTCAATGGTTTTAGATATGATATTTGCTTTTAAAAATGGACATCAACACATCATGAAAAAAAGAGTAAAACGTACTAATTATACTAGTCTCATTGATCTATTTTAAGGGAAATATTACTCCCCAAAAGATGTAACTTGTTAAACAAACATCTACACAAGTAATTCACAATGTAATTTGCATGATGAATCGATCGCGATCTCGCTACCAAATGGATTTCTGCTGCAAAAAGCCAAGTTTTTTTCATGAAGATTACAAAATGTAGTGAATTTAGATCGAGAAGAAGGTAAGGCTGATATTTCAGTGCTATGATATCCAGGAAGGTTAAATGCATTAACGGTCACTTATCTCAGAAGGGCTTATCTTGGAAAATAAAAACACGTTGCGACAATTGTCTACAGATGATGAGGAAATAATACTACCACAAAAGTGAACTTCTAGCAAATCTGTAGTTCAAGAAAAGTCTTTCGTGTTGTTTTCCATGTAGGGAAATAAAAAACAAAAACCTTTCTAAGCGAATATTATAATAAAAGCACTCTGTTGTCAGTGTTTTATGTAGACAAGAAAAGGGATAGAGGCCTAAGCTTAAGATTTTGTATTATGATCGAAGCACAGTGAGTGTTTCTATAACAAACATAATGTACTTTTTTCAACTTCACGGAATTTTAAGTGTCTAACTCACAGAAAATAAGAAGATCAAAATGAACGTGACCTTTTGGTGAAATGCAAATTCTATCAAATGTTGGAACGATTTTCCTCCGCGTCAAAATGACAAGTCAAGAAATAAACCATCAACGTAAAACGCTGTGAAGTAGCTCTTAATCTTTTTTAGTTAGAGGAAAATTGGCCATTAAAGTGATAGACTGTGGTTAGAATGATATAGGAAACAAAGGAAATCTGTCGAATCACACCATAATAGTTCTACAAGTACATGAAAAATCTGAAAATCGGATTTATGTCGAAATGCTATCTATGTGTACCCGCTCCAACGAAAATTTGATTTTACACAAGAGGGGAAGCAAATATTTTGGCTCTTACCTCGTCTTGGCTTGGCAAAACTCTCATGTAAGTAGAAGACCACCTTCTCCACAAAGTGGGAAATATCACAGCTCTCCGGCCCTCGCACAAAAACAGTCCAGTCGTGTGTAAAGCCTTCAGGACTCAACGTTTTTTTACAAGAAGCCTTGTGCCCAATTTCAATCTTAACTTCAACCTGCACGCTCTCCATTTTAGAGGCTATGCACCGAACACGTAAAATCTCAACACAATGGCAGCAATTTACGAGCTAGTGTGACGCCTTGAACGTCTGCACAGATCTAATTCATCGCAGAAACATCACTTAAAATTCCATGGATCTAACAAACATTCGCAGCCACTGGAAGGTTGCAAATTGTCTGATCAATGACAGTTTCTAATGCGCTTGCGTCCCAGTCTCACTCCAAATATGGTTCTGTTCCAAAAAGTTACAAAGGGGGTACAGGACAGGGTTTCAGTCGTACCCATAATTTTGCTGTGAACCGAAATTGGAAAAGTTTATTTATTTTTATCTCCCAAGCTCACATACAAAAGTGTTATTTTACTCTGAAGTAAACACCAAATTGACCAAATTAAATTCCAGCTGGGTTACCAAATTTTGCTTCCACACCATTTTAAAAATATCCTAACTTTAGAAGGCTCCTTTGCCCTTTTCCTTTGCCAGTAAAAATCTTTCATCAACTGCAGAATTGTCACTCCTAGACATGGCTGTCAACTTTCTATGTCATCAAATATTAAGAATTGATAGGGAAGGGATGATAGATGACGTCAGATGTATATCGCATGTCATTTGCGCAAAAGATGCTTGTTGACTCCAATAATAATTGATGTATCACAGTATGTGCCACATAAACAGTTTTATATATTTAGCCATATTATTGCTTAAATTACAATGGCATACTGGAGTTTACGAGGAAATGTTCCATGTTAACAGTAAAATAGCTGAAACAATGCAAAATATTTGAAATTTTGTGGTGGGAAAGTCAAGTCTACAAGAAAAGGCAAACTTCAATATTTATACAAGAGATTTCAGACTTTGATCTGGAGACCAAGAGGTACGGTCCAAAATCTGGAGTCCCCTGGATTATTCAGGAGAGTTGACGGCACTGCCTCAAGAACTAATATTTAGAGAATACTCCTTTGTACTAGCTCTCACTCCTCCCATCCCAATCCTTCACACTCAATTATTGGCCTAGTACCTCCATCCTTTTTGTCATGGACTTAAACTGGTTAAAAGTTGTTTGGATTGAAGTAGTGTTTTGGGTGATCATGATAACAATATTTCTCATCTTCTTCTGTTAACTCCCATATGACAATTTCATTGTTTGCAATGAGGTGCTGGCTGGCTGGCTGGCTGGGATAAGAATTGAGTGGATTTTAAGAGAAAGTCTAGTTTGTTTGTTTTTTTGCACTATATGCTTGGCTTTCACAATCTGACATGTCAAAATTTCTGGCAGTTTCATATGTAAAAGGAGGGTGTTCTGGGCAAAACGCCATCATATTCAGCCATGAAGGTCTTGTTTAGGGACGCATGCAAAAAATATAAATATATATATATTGCCTGTGTTTCAACATTGTCTCTTTTAGAGGTCAAAAAAGGCTTGGGCCACGCCCAGATTGGTCTCCTTCAGGGGTTTAATTCAAAATTTCCGACGAGCATCCACACCCCTTTCATATGAGGATTCCCCCCCCCCCCCCCCCCGGGTAGGAAACTGATCAACTGGTTAAAAAATGCTAGTTTTAAATAAAGAAACTGGAAATTGACACTTACAAAAATGAAACCACAAATTTGAATTTAACCCAAAAGTCAGTTAAGTGAAAAGGTGTCATACTTGAGCTCTATCATCTCCAAAGAGTGATTTATTTTAAGGATAAAATAAAAGTCATGCTATACAAGTTTAGCCTCTTTTAGGGATTTGATTTTTATTTCCTTAATACACTTCCATCCCTTTCAGAATGCATTGCCTCCCTGGTTGCATTTACTTCATAAAAATTGTCAAATCATAAATCATATACACATCCACTCTTGGACTTGGCTGACTCCATCTTTCAAACTTTTACACTTTGGCACTTTTACGTTTTTTCCTTACATCAATGACTTTTTGCAAACTATTTTCCTCTACATCTCTGTAAACTTGTTTTTGTCCAATGACAAAGATATGTAAACGCTCCAAATTTCTTGGCAACAGGTCCAATTTATTGTCTCGCAAGTCAACATGACTCAAATTAGGCAAGCTGTCAACTGAATTACTGCTCAAAGATTGAATTAAGTTTGACTGTAGACACAGAAATTCAAGTTTGTTTAAGCCACGCAAAGCTTCAGGGAATTTATCAAATTGATTCTCTGAAAGATCCAAGTGCATCAAGTTTATGAGGCGATGAAAATTATCTGGTAAAGATGAAAGTTGATTATTGACTAAGCTTAGCCATTTGAGAGCTGTCAACCTTGCAAAGTTTTCAGGCAAAGATTTGATGTTATTACAACCTGCACCGAGTTTCTCCAAATGCGGAAGGTTACAAATTTCCGGAGGCAACGACATTAGCTGAATATTGACGATCCAAAGTTCTTTGAGAAACACTAAATCACCAATTTCGGATGGCAAAAATCCTAGATTGTTGTGACTCAAGCATAAAATCCTCAAGTTTGCTAGTTGCCGAAATCCAGAAGGTATTAACGTCAGCTGGTTGTGATCAAGCGACAAAACTTGCAGATTTTTCAATGTTACAAGTTCCATCGGAGGCATGATGATTCTGTTGTCATTCAGCAACAAAGTTCTCACTTTAGCAAGCTTCTTCAGCGAGTCTGGAAGAACCGTTAGATCGCGATGACTTAGATTCAGAACCGTCCACTTGGAGTTTATAGCACTCACTAACAATTTATCCACCTCTTTTTGAGTTGTTTGGTACATTTAGTAAACCACCAACGATTCCAAGACCTTCCAAGATCCCAAAAAAATTTCAAAACAAAAAAGTTTTCCACCAAGGAGCAATCGTGCGCATTCCAACTTTAGTGTCAGTGATAGTTATTGCAGGCTCAATATTTGAACTTAAAATGGCGGCGGGAGAGCGGCGGCACGGCGAGATAAAGAAAATTCCTTTCTCTGGAAATAGTACAAGCGAAAATATCGTTTGATGGAACCTGTCAGAAGGAAAAAGAGGTAAAGAAAATCTATCCATTCATGTAATTTAGCTTAAGTTCTTCTTTGAAGAAGTCCTTCCTTCTGTCCTCTTCTGTCCTTCTGAATTTCACTCTAAAACCTGAAAATCTTATTTTAAGAACAAAATTTCTCAAATTAAACTTCAGATTAAGAGTTTTTTTTTTCTGAAATGAAATTTCTTATTCTAAGAAAAAAAATCTTATTTCAAGGGAAAATTATTAAAATAAGAAACAGGCCTTATTTTAAGTAAAAGCATTCTAAATCTTAATTTAAGAAAAATGATTCTTATTATGAGCAGGTATTTTCTTAAATTCAAAAACTATTTAAGAATTTAATTTTCTTAAGTTAAACTTCTGCTTTTAAGAAAAAATTTCTTTTTTCAAGAAGAAAAACCAGTCCTTATTTCAAGAAAAAGGATTCTGAAAGCTCAGAGCCGATCAAAGGCCCTGTTCAAACATCAAACTACTAAACTTGTGACAACATTGTTTAATATACACCAAATCAATGTTCTCTTTTATTTCTCCACACTTGAAGTTTGACATATTTACAAGACCTCTAAAACCTTGTATTGTGGTTGCTCATGATCGATAGGCATATCACACCATCTTTGATTCTGTTTGTTTTGTTTTTGGGAAAAAAGTAGGACTAAAAAGGAAAGAATGGTAATCCCATTTTGGGCATTGTAAAACAAAATAAATATATTTTTTCACAAAAAAACCCCACCTGCCACAGGATAAGCAATATTACTACAAAACTAACACTTATTACAATAAAGATTGCACTCGGAATAGAACATCTGAACTAAATAAACTTAATTATTCTAGATAGCTATTTTTACTGACTACAGTAGAAGCTCTCGAAAGTGACCACCTTGGAAATTTGAAAAAGTGGTTGTGACTATATATAGAGGTGCTTGCTTCTCAGATCATAAGCGACTGCATGTTAAAACAATAGAGGGTGGTCGCTTATACGAGAGCTTCAAAAACTCATTAATAATTCTTAAAGAAAAATAAAGAAATCAATGTTTAATTAGTATCTTTACATCTGATATAGCCACGGCTAAACTTTATGTCTAAGTGATCACTAAGGAAATGACCTTCTACTTTGACAAAATAATACAATACTGCACTGTACAAGAACCATTAGCACAGAGTGCAGTTTCATTTATTAATGTTCATTTATATAAATAAAACTCTGAGTGGTAGCTTACGAGAGCCTAAAAACAAAGGAAAAGTCCAGTTGGGTTATGGCCCAAAAGTGGTTGCAGTCGCTTCTGGTCGCTTACAAGAGCTAGCTTTTCAAACAGGGTTTCACAATGGTGGTTGTAACTAGATCTGGTCAGTTACAAGAGTGGTTGCAAAGAGTGCTTCACTTCAGTAGAAACAAAAGCTCATTGTCTCAAATTCTGCAATCTGATTGGCTAATGTACGCACTAGTCAGTGAGTAGCAATGTAGCAATGGCAACTTATTAAATAAACCATTTACAAGTGGTGTTTCAAAGGAAGTACTAGATAAACTAATTAATGATGTTATCTCTCTAAACATTTTGTTACTTCATAGGTAAATGCAAAAATGTGATTGTTTATTTGTGACTTATGATGATCAATGTTGTTAGTCAGTGCTACTGGTTTCTACTACAAAAACTGTGCTTGAAAACTCTGTTTCAAGTTATTATGATGTACTGTTCCATACTATTATTGTATGGAACAGTACATCGTCTAAATAGTCTCCTAGCCACAGAAAACTGAAGAAAATTATTGAGGAAGTGGGCACAGACTTCTTACTGCTGCCTAATGCCTTCACCCAAGTGACCCTTGAAATAATGTCAAAATGGAAGGTAGACACCAACTAATTACCCTGTCTGCCCACGGAGGGGGAGAGAAATTTTCCTAGTCACTTCAAGCTATGGAAACTGGGATCAACTCCGGCATGATGTGCCACTTACACCTGAGATTCTACCTCACCTACTCTTACCACTAAAAATCACTATTAAATTCTTGGCTAATGTCTATACAGTAAAAACATGCTCCTCTGAATGCGAGGTGGCACATGTACACCATCAAATACAAATCAGGCATCAGTATAAAACTCAGACAAAATCATGAAAATATAGGGAAAACAAAGAGTATTATTGTATTGTAAGCATGTACAGCTGTAAATGATGCTTAATCCAAATCAGCACTCCTAAAGCCATCAGTAGGAAAAAGTCGTTCTTGGATGTTATTCCATCAGATGGAATTTAATCTTTTAGACTTTTGACAAATAACATTCCAAGTTCCTAAACTCAAAATAATGTTTATTTTCACTTTCCTTTTGGATTAGCTTTTGCCAAATTTTGAACTCAAATTTCACCTAACTGATAAATATAAAGTTCTCTTATTTTTTGCTTTGTCAAAAGATGTGCATAACACAAGGCTGTGACTGTTTTCCTCTCCCTTGAAGTCTTTAATAAATGAGCAGGTTGTTCGAAGCAGGGTAAGGCAGTTAGAGTGAACTTTGAAATTCAAATCTGAACGTTCATGGAACATTAATTCCACTTCTAAATCCTTTTAAAACTATGTTAAGATATATTTGGATGCTCTGAAATGACTGGGTAAATTTTACAATTGAAAACGTTTGAAAAAGAGAAACAGAAACTAAGTTCCACATTATCTCCAGGTTAGTAACAACCTACTCTTGAACAACTGGTCAAACCTGAGAAACCTCCCAGTCTCAAAAAGTAAGATCTAAGATCACTCCCCCCAAATATCAAGAACAACTAAGACATCGATTCCCTCTAGAATGTTAATAACTTAAAGTCTAAGACCCTCTTCTAATCTCAAGAACTAGGACCTGACCTTGCCCAGTTTGAACCTTGCAATAAACTTTAAAGGGGCTGTGTCACGGCAGTGATCCAGTTCATTTTGTTTAATTTTGCCTATAATTACTCGCCCTCAATCACTATGGAACTTAAAGTAATCAAAGAAATTACATGGAAATGACAAAATCAGAGATTCAAGACAAACAAATATGTCTCCTGAGCATTATTTTTGAAGTTGCAAACAGCAGAGATCAACTTTGAAAAACTGTTAGGCTGAACAGTTTTCAAAACCCCTAATTTCAACCTGTTTCAATCTTCCTTAGTTTTGCCCATCCATGACATCTGTTTAATGTTTTAAGCGGTTATTTTTTTGTTTCTCTTAATTTAACGGGCATTTTATAATTAACTTATTTGGCTAAATTTCGTGACACAGCCCCTTTAAACTCACACACTCAATTCGAAAGAACTTTTAGCTACCGGTAGTTCACATATTTTATGTAGAGATGCAAATTTATATTTACTACATGGAATTTTTTGATAAGAGGTCTTCTATTGTGTACAACTCACAGCTAATACAGGCTGATGAACTTCATCAGCAATGTTCAAATGTCCAGATGTAACAGAAAGGTTGTTACTCTGTAAAAATGTATTCGCAGGTGAGGATTGAAAATAATATATAAAATCAAATGATTACATTTTTGTGTATCTTTTTTAAATAGTAGTCATTTGTCATAATATAAGCCTGTCATAGTGGTGAGTTATGCAAGTAGAGACCTTGATCAGTCTTGATGTCTTTTCCAGTCATGAGTGTTTGTTTTAACAGGTTAACACAAATAGGCCTTTTACATTAGTTGATCACGTGGTCAACTTTCAGTAAACATGAAAACAGCTGGGTGGCAAAAAGAGTTTTTTGCATACAAATCCTTCTAATTTACCGCAGCCATTGCAATCGCCACTTTTGAGATATACGGTTGAAGATTTACAGGTTACAGTGGAACCCTGTTAATATGGACATCAATGGGACATGCCACAGTGTCCGTGTTAACCGCGTGTCCGTATTAAGTGGATTAATTTTCGAGAAAATATGTGAGCTTCTTTTTCGCCGCAACAAACGAAACCGTTCATTATATCCAGGTGTCCATATTAAGCGGGTGTCCATAGGGCGGGGTTCCACTGTACCTAATTTTAATATGCTCTTTCAGCTTGGCAAACAAAAGTTTTCAAAAGCGAACTGTTTTTGTGTTTACCAAAAGTTGATCACGTAATCAACTAATGCCAAGGGCCTTTTTACATATATAAATCATCTAAAAAACTTGCTTTTAGTTTATTATTTAACTTTTTAAACATACTTTTGACTTTTTAGTTTGATGTTAATCAATTCACATGAAGATTTAATTAAGTATGTTTCTTTATCTTAACAACATTGTTTTAAGGGATCATACCAGGCATGATTTACAATACATTTTTACATGAAAGATGGGTTTTTTGTCAGGCCTGACACCCTTACCAAGTCTCAACAATTTTCATCAAGCTTACAAAATTACTGTAATGGCCCTTGGTGATGTAGAAGCTTGCTCCAGATCCTCCTTGTTGTCATGGTAACCAACTATGTGATGGTTATTTTACCCTAGTCCTTTCCCTGCTCATAAACATTTTTCCTTTAACCTCCACCCCTCTCTCCCTCTATGAAGTCAAATCCCTTCTAATTGCTGACCATGCTAGGTTATCAGGGGTTATTTGAGAGTTCTTAAATGAGGGGAAGGTAAAAGATGGAATAAGAGAAAACGCAGCCCCCCCTAAAGATTCAAAGCCTAACAGCATCATATCATAGTCTCATAGTCTCATAGTCTCACAGCCTGACAACCTCTCAGCCTCACAACCTCCTAACCTTACAGCTTCACACAACATCACAATCTCACAATGCAAACTCACAGCCTGTCAGTCTCAAAGCCTGAAAACCACTCAGCCTCACAACTTCACAGCCTCACAACCTCACACACTTACAGTCTCGCAACCCTGCACAGCCTCACATCCTTCCAGACATAGTTAATCAATAAATGATATGATCGATATTAATCGATTTAATCCGCCGATTAATATCGATTGATATCAGAAATCGATAGAAATCGAAGTCACAGAAAAAATAATTTATCGATTATTATCGATTAACAAAATCAATAACAATTGATAGAAATTGACAGTAATTGATAACAATTTAAAATATATCAATAAAAAATCACTATTGATTTCTAATTGATATTAATCAAAGTCACAACTTTTGTTCTTTATCGATTTCTATTGATTGATATCAGAAATCGATATTTAGAGATGATTGATATCGATTACTATCTGTTATCAGTTTATCTACATCTGACATCCTTACAGCCTGACAACCTCACAATATCACAGCCTCGCAGCCTTACAGCCTCACAACCTCAAGGTCTCACTACCTAATGTCACAGCTTTACAGCCTCACAACCTCTCAAACTCACAGCCTCACTGCTCATAGCAAAATATTGCCTTTTGCTTATTCCATGATAAGTGGTAAATGTATAAAACAGTATGCATGTTAATACACAATACATAACTTAAGCTTATTAAGAAGCTGTGAAAGGAAACAAAGAAACAAAGATCGATCAGGATCATCCTGTGAGAAACAATTCAGCTGACAATTCTCATTCAAGCTACACTTTCCTAGGCCTCACCTTTTTCTCACATATATGATTTCAATTTATTATTGTTCTCCAGTCCGTTTCTTGGAAAAAATACAGGCCACATGAGTGAAGAGAATTTCACATGCACCAAAGCCAAAAGGTTTTTTTTTGTCATTAGAAATCACACCAGTCAAGTCCTCGAGCTCTCATGTCGACTGCGCACCTGAATATTTGAAGTGCAACAGAAATTTCATACTTTCTCTGATTGGCTCAAAGGCGTACCACGTGACATGTTCACATGAATCGCAGCCAACAACAAACAAAAAATATGGCGGAGGAGTTGTCGAATCGATAAAATGGTCGCTTCGAAAGAATAGTACAATCGTTTGACGCTCTTTGCAGTGTATTAGTGGCAGGAGGAAAACTTGCCATTGTTGTTGCAGGCGAGGAAAAGACCAACAATGAATACGATGAGCGAGTGGTTTATGAAACGCAGTGAGACGACGAGCTGTGATCTTATTGAAACACTGCTGTGAGGATTTTAATTCTAAATCGCAGTAAGACTTCTTAACCACTAAACTAAGCTCCAAAAGTGTACAAATTTTGGTCATTTCGTCTACTGTAAAGCGACATTTTTAAATTTTATCCAAAATGTTTAAAATAAGAACTTGCGTTTATCTTGAAATGAGAATCCATTTCTTGTTTTAAAATTTTGATTTAAGAACGATGATACGTGCTCTTAAATTAAGATGATAGAAACTTAAATCCAAAACAACCCCCTTAAAATAAGTTCAGTTTTCTTAAAATAAGAAATAAGGCGTCATTAAATTAAGCAGCCTCTCCTTAATTGAAAAATACAGGTTTTAGAGTGTTTAAATACAGTGGATCCCGGTTAATGCGGAAACCAAGGGGACATGCCATATTGTCCGTATTATCCGGGTTTCCGTGTTAAGCGGGCTCTTCGAAAAAACGTCACGGACACAAGATTTATTAATATTAGTCTTCAAACAGACAAAGAGGAAAAAGGGAAGGACCACAGACTGAGCATAATTAACCCCAAGGAAGTTAAACTTGTGTAGTAGGAGGCAACAAGGCTTTGTACAAGGGTCAAACACAGAAAGAAAGACGGGTCTTGAGCATGTCACGCTATTTTGATACTTTTTTTAGTGATAAAATCGTATTAACTTATGTAAATCTGTCATCTCTTTAACTGAGCACAAAGTCTACAATAAGACAAGTACATGATTGTGACAAGGAAAATAGATAGTGCGCCGGTAACAGTGTCCGTAAAGTGGGGTTAACTATATATGAAAGTTTGTGACTTGAGACACAAAAAGTGTCCGTTGTCTGTATTAACTGGTGTACGTATTAAGCAAGTTAATTTTAGAGAAAATATATGAGCTTTTCATTAGGAAAAATGAAACTGTCCCTTATGCACCGGTGTACACGTGTCTGTAGAAAGCGGGTGACCATAGAGCACGCTTCCACTGTATTGGGCTAGATTACAAAATACCTGCTATACCTGTCCACTTACATTTATTTTAACCTCAAAAAGCTGCTACTGCAGTCCTGCAGTAGTCTAATTTTTTTTCTGATTTTAATTAAGGTTCAACTTCATCCGTTAAGCAATGAAGCGAAACAAGCAGACTATACACATGTATACCTAGCTCTTTAATCCAAAAATCCCAACCAAGCCAGTTTAAAATAAAGCAGCCATTTTAGGGGGCATTCACTTTTTATGCAAGTGAGAGCAAGTTAATGGTGAACTCCCCCACCTCTATACATGTACATAACAAGGGATGACAAATATGATGGTAGCCATCAAAGAAAACATTGAGTCTGGAGCAGCTATCACAACACTTGCAAAATGGATCATAATTTTATAAAGCCCTTATCACAGCCTTTTGGTCAATGTATTGAACAACAAAAAGAAAGTAAGTTATAAAAAAAGTGATCCTCACTTTGGTATCAAGCTAGCCTGCAGTGCAGGCGTATTTTGGGCGGGCGAAAGCTTGTTTATGTCAGTGTTGTTGTATCCGCAATCTTTGATTTTATGACAGAGGAAGATCGGGGAGAATAGAAATTGTAACCCTTAGGACTCCCCCCATTTCCTCCTCTCTTCGGGAGTTTCAACATGGTACTTTCCTGAGCAAAAACATTCATGCGCCCGAAGAAAACATCTGCACTCCAGGCAACATCTAGCCAAGTAGCACAAAAGAATGCATAATTTAGCAAAGACCCTGATTTCCATCATATCCCCCACCTACCAAGGAACAAAAATGGAGTGAACATGAAGTGAAAGGCCCCTCATGCCCAGGGTGGTGTCTGAGGGTTTCAAATGACTGGAGCATCATTTAGCAAATTTAATTGGTAGGACTGCTTGTTAACATTCTTATTTAATGAGTAGGGGACCGCCATGTCAACTGAAGGTAGTGTTTCTACTTGTAAGTGGCCAGTTGTTCAGAAATTGCCAATTTTCTGGTTTTTTCGCTGTTAGACATAAAAGCCCTGATACAGTATTTTAAATTGGAAAGCTGAGAATGAAACAAATTTGCAAAACACAAAAAAATTTTTGAGCCAAAATAATTTATTCAATTGGAATAAATGGGGTAAATTTCATGTTTTATTTGGAAATTTAATTACCAGTGCCAAATAACTTGCAAGTATGCAAGAATAGTGTGCTCTTTACTAGTGAAGATATCAAAGGCCACAAAATGTTCAGTCAGTGTACCTTTGCAAGCACCAGGTGGATAAGTTATTATTTTGTTTCAGAGGAGATCATTATTATTATTTTTATTTTTATGTGTGCATTTCACCTCTTCGCTTTTGCTCTTATAAACCTATTTCAGCATTTGGCATTCAGTCCTTGCTTTTTCATTTTCAGAGTATGAGATTTAGCTTTCAATATTGATTTACTCTTTTGCCCTATCAATATGCTTTTGGCTTTTGAGTTTGCTCTGCTTATTGGCAGCAGATTGAGGCTCCAGGAGATGGACTCCTCTCTCTGCTAGGTGTAGGGAGTTATGTAGAATTCCACTGTGATTATAAAGATACAATAACCGACAATGTTGTTTAAACATTGTTATTTTAACCCCCATTTTCTTCTGCTTCTATCTAATTTTCGTTTCGTCACGTTCGACTTGTTTAGTCTGGCAAAGTGCCGGGATTTTAAAAGCTGACCAATAGTTGGGTATAGGTGAGCCACTGAGGGTTTAAAACCCTGACCCTGTTAAGGACAAAAAAAATGCCTATGGCCTTTAGTATACTTGGAGTACTAACAAAATGCATCTTGCAAATTAAATCAATCGTGTAGGTAATACCCTATTTACAGACTCGCACGAAATTATACACCCTGTCTAGGACAGACTCACACGAAATTATATGCCATGTGCAGGGTTCTATCTAGGGTATTTGAGGGGTAGAAGCTTCCCCCCCCAAAATGCCCAGCTTCCCCCTCAAAAATATTGCTATAATATATTACAATATATAAGTAACTATATCGGAAACCCAGACCCGACGAGGTCAGTGCACACATTGTAACATTTCTCAAAATACACCAGATTGCATCTCAGCACATATTCATTTCAAAAATTTTCCGGGGGGCACATGCCCCCGGACCCCGCTAGGAAACCCAAACGATAAATCCTACATAGAACCCTGATGTTTAGGACAGAGAGGTCAAAAACCATACCCTGTGCAGCAGTACATCCCCGTACTAGGCCAAATAAGGGAATATTCCACCCGCCCCACGGGTAAATACCGTAAAAAGTGTATCGTGATTCACGAACGGTTCTAGGCAAAACGTAGCCTGCGGAGTAAGCTTTTCTGCTCGAGTTACTGCGCGAAGGCTGGAACGAGAAATGCTTGCTACGCATGCTAGGCAAAAAGTGTCCATTTTTCAATAACTCGAGTACTGAATGCCTTTACTAAATGTTTTTAAGAACAAATTAAAAACATTTCTTTTTAAAGAAGCTTTTTATTAGTTATGTTTTATAATTTTTAACGATCGGTAAAGAAATTTTTTTTAACATTTTAATATTTACCGTCGTCAGAGAAATTGTAACTGTAATTTTTTTATTTTAATCTTGGCGTTTTTACTATTATAAAGCGCCATGAGCTTTTCGGACATGTTGCGCTTAATGCTCTATTATTTATTATTTATTTATTTGCCTCTAGTCGACCTCGTGGTGCTTAGGGCTTACACCCAAAAAAATCTGAAAGTTAACTCCGGTAATTACCATTTCCTTTATTGCTGATGCGAGTACAAGACGTCAACGGTTCAGTTCTGTCATTCCTTGTGAAATCAAAGCATTGAAATCCTTTATGCTGAAAGCAAAAGCAAATTCTACACAATGTAACACATGCTATAGGTTGCTGGATTGTAGTACAATGACAGCCACCCAGCAGAAAAGGTGACCGGTCTTGTAGCGAAACGACTTAAAACACCTTTGCTAAACTACTTATGACACGTTGACGAAACGACCTAACATGTGGCGAACACGACGTAGGCGAAACGACAGGAAACCGCTGACAAGCCAAATCAAAATGCCTAAAATTGATAGGAAAACGTTGAAAAGTCAAGGTATAAGTAAGTATAAGAAGAAAAAATCGGAAGGTTAAAATACTGGGCAGAATGGAGAGGTCGTAAAAACTTGATGGACAGGAGGGGGAATTCCACTTAACCTGAGGTGCACTAATACAGTCCCATCTCATGCCTTCTTAAGAAAATTCGCTGGACGTGTTTCAACTTGCAACGTGTTATTATGCTGTTTAAGCTTTTTAATCGTTAAAAAAAGAAAGAAAAACATTTTATAATAGGGAAAATGAAAAAGGCGCTCGTAGATAAGCCGAAAAGCGGTGAGGCGAAAATCTCAACGGAAGAAAGAACAGAAGTTCCTATGAGCCGAAAGAATTTCCAAGGAAAATGGATTTTATTGCGACGCAAAAAATTGGGTATGTTCCTATCAATGTACCTAGTACGGGATATATCCTTGTTTACGGGTATAGATAAATTCTCATATCAAAATTCCACGCTCAGTCATCCAGGAAACAACTTTAGCTCTTATCAGTACGAATGCGGTCTGACGTGGGTTTTACTTACACAATAAAGGGACCGTGTCACCATTATTATCGAGAGTCACTCGAAATTCCACCACAAGCGTTGCAGGAAAAAATTTGATTTCTTTGAACTACTGAGGAAATATTTAATACATCACATAACTGCGGTGATCTGTCACTTGTTAGATATTTCTTCGGCAGTCTGAGGTCGCGTTCTGTCAGTTCTGTTGGGGGAAAAAACCGTTTTTGGTTGGTTTGGTTGATCAACTTTTTTGTTGAAATGGTTGAAAATTATGGGCAACGTCCGCTGATCTTTATCGTTGATAATACGTGATTCAAATACACATATGCACATAAATAAACATGATACATGATACATATTTGACAAGGTGGACCGCGAGGTTATCCCTATAAAAGATCCACTAACTGAACTTTAAAAATATTTTAAAAATTATAAAAAATGCGCGTAAAAATCATTATTGCAGGTACAAAATGGTATAGTAAGAATGATATTTAAAATGAAAATATATATATTAAAATATGAGCTAGTTTGTCAATAAATCTTCATCCATCTTTTAAGCCTTTTTTAAATTTGTTAACGTTAATTTCGTCAGTGGAGAGATGGTTTGGCAAACTGTTCCAGTCTTTGACGATTCTCACGAAGAAGGAGTAGTTAAAGGAGTTAACTTTAGCTGATTTAGTTTGTATTTTGTATGGATGGTTGGCTCCAGTGTTTTTACTTCTACAACACTCGAAATAGTCATTGAGGTTTAGGCCATTAGGCCACTTGATCTTTATCAAGTTTTGCGTCATTTCCCTGTGAATTTCGTGCTTAAAACTGGCGAAGAGCTGGCGTAGGTCTCCCGAAAAACTTGCACGTATACAAACAACGACGGCGGTCTCAACTCTTCTTGAAATCTAAATCTATTACTGTGCAAAGCTCCTACATGGGATATTTGTGAACAGGGAACGGTCAGGGCTTATTCAGTCATAGACGACAGTATGGCTTTTAATTGTCTTATACAGGAAGTATTCCGAATGTGAAGGGGCAGATGGTTCCTCTCTGGGACTGTGCGCGGAAAGAATGATGCTCTATAACAACTCTTACGCGCTAGGATTATCCTAAAGAAGAGTTCACCTTACTTTATTTATTTATCTATTTTTTTACAAAATAAATCGATAAATCGGATATTTCTTCCTTGAAATAAATAAAATTTCGATTATTCACTCTCAGCTCAAAATTCATTTTTTTCTACGGAAATATGCCGAACTCACATGATGTCCAGCTCCCAGTTGCCTTAGCTCAATCTAAGTTTGCACTACAGGAAATTTTTTACTGGATTCATAAATGTTTCAGAATTTAATAATAATAATAATAATAATAATAATTATAATAATTATAATTATATAATAATAATAATAATAATAATAATTATAATAATAATAATAAATGATCGAGAACCCCGAGAAGGAGGAACTTAGATGTTAAGGACAGGGATCTAGAAATAGAGAAGGATCAAGCAGGACTTCCCTAGACTCAACAGCTATAGTTGCTTTATTAATTGTCTTTATTTTATTTTATTTTTTTTAAACAGTTGAAAGAAACTTTTGAATTTTAGAGGCTGACAGTTTTTTTTTATTGAAATGAAATGTTTTAATTCGAATAAATTTTTCTTAGTTAAATTAACTCTTTCTAAGCTAAATTAAGTGCTTTTTAAATCGACAGGAATTGTAAATAGTGTTTTGAATGAATAGGTTTTTCTTTTTTTCAAGCAAATTAATTGTAAATAGGATTTTAATAGTTAGCATTGTTGTCAATAAAATTTTTTCATTATTTTTAATAATAATAATAATAATAATGGATTATTCACAGTATATCCATAAACTAAAAATATGGCTCTTCACCTGTGACTAACTACTAAAACTACACTATCTATAACCCACTAATCTACTCTTCAATTGGTTATAAATTATCATCACTACAAAACTATGAACACTGAAATGATAATGAAACGATTTATCTCATATATCAACCGAAAGCTTTCACAGGAAGCTAGGAGGCAAGCAACTTTACCAGGGCTGTCACAACCCCCCACGTCATCAAATATTGAGAGTACATAGGGAAGAAATGATAGATGACGTCATATCACACGACAAATGACGTCATTTGGGCCAAAAAGCTCGTTGATTCCGATCGACGTATATAGCACATAAACAGTTCATATTCTTTAGCCACATTATTGCTTAAACGTTAACGTTCCCGCAGTGGCTGAAACAACGCAAAATATTTGAAATTTTATGGTCGGAAAGTCGAGTGCACAAGAAATAGCAATTTTGGCGATTATCCGGGAGATATGAGACTCTAATCTGGAGACCGGGATATACTGTCCAAATACGGTCCAAAATCTGCAGTCTTAAGGTTAACAAGGTCTGCCGTACTACACAATTAACACACGCCTCTGGCACGGCAGTACATTGAAACGTCGTGCTTATTCCGTTTAGGGGTAGATTCATAAATTTTGGAAAAGTGTTTTCAGAAATATATACTTTTTTCTGTCACCTACCGCTGACTTGATTTTACGTTGGCACAACGTCTCAATTGACGTCATACTTCTGTTGACGTCAGTTCGGCACGGCAGAAGCACGACGTATGAGCTGTGTCTCAGACAAAGACGAGAAATGCCATTTACTCAGCCATTGTTGCTGTCGAAAAATGAGATAGGAATTAAACCATTTCAGTGCCCCACCAGAAACTTCATAAAGCTCACGTTTCTCTAGTAATTACAAATGATCAATTAAAAGGCCTTTTTAATATCAAGAAAAACCTACCTTGTCAATTTTCCCGTATCCCTGTTTTAAAACCAATTGTCGCACAGTTAAATTGATGCTGAGAGGGTTGAATGAAGAGAGCAGAATCCTTACTGGATTTAGAGAGAATAGAATTTTCCTTCACATGATGATATATACAATCAGTTAGTAAGAATAAAATGGAACGGCAAACCCCCATCCCCCACCAAATCAAGGATGAAGCCGCATAAAAGCCAAAACGCGCCATTTTTCCATCCTTGATTTGGGGTCTAGATTTTCCATCTGTTTTGTCCAACAATGTAGCTTCCGGGAAACCTCTTTCTTGAAAAATACTCTTGCTATCGGCGCAACTGAAATCGAGTCTACAGTTTCCCTTGCCACGTCGATCGTTTTTTTTTTTTTTTTTTGTATATAGGTCGTATACGCTCATTCATCAATACAGGCTCCAGTGGAAAGTAACAAGTTAAATAATAAATATGAAATATTCGTATGGTGGAATTATACCAAAAGAAATTTTTAAGACCTTTCTAGGGATCTTATCCGGCAAGATCTCTTCTTGTCGACACGTTTACATGTGTAACTATATAGCGTGGTTAGTAGAAAAAAAAGACAGGCACAGATAAAAATAAGGCTCTCAGTCCTGTCCTCGCTCGTTTTTTCTCGCGCCTTCCTTTCTTTTGAGCCGTCACGCCTAATAGTCAGACGCTGGAAGGAGCCATCTGGGATCAAATGAACAGAGAAAACTCCTCGAAACTACACTCAAACTACCCCGTGGCAGATAGTTGCGTGGATAATTAAAACAAAAACGAGAAAGCACCAACAAAGGCGCGGAAAAACGAGCAAATATTTGGTCGCACGTTTTATTGAAAACCCTAAAATCCGCTGCCTTTTTTTGTCAGTTTTTGTAAAGCTGTAGGTTTTTCTGACTGTGTACTAGTACGTAAAATCTTCAGGACTATCCTTGTACTGGAGAACAAAAAGCGCACGTTCTAAAAAGTCGGCTCTCATCAGTCTGCTTAGCATGCTAGAATTATCATTTAGCGATTGACACATTTTCATTAAGTCATCGTGGCGATGTGTTTGCTTTGTTATAGTGGACAGTAACCTAAGCGACGCATATAAGCGATAATAATAAAATATGCCACCCAAACCTTAAGTGAGTTTTTCTTGTGTGGCAACCACCTGTCTACAGCGACCAGGCGAATACCATGCAGGCGTCCTTTTAGAACTACCCAATCAGGGAAAAGCCCATTTCGAAAGTGAAGTAACTTACTCTCGATCTCCGGTCGCCCATATTGGATTTTTAGAGCCTTTTACTGAAATGTTTTAGCGGATTGTAGCCTTTGAAATTTCCTTTTGGTCAGTTGAATTGGGTATCCGTCACTGCGGTAAGTTTTTTCATCAACAGTAATTTATCTAGGGTGCTTTTGATCAATTTAAACTTTAATGGCGTCAAGTTTGGGTTAAAAAATATCCGCTAAATTTAAATTTCACCCAGATACCATTTGGTTTTCTAATTTCTTCGATTTCTTTAAATTCGTTATTTCTCCGTGAATCATAAACATCTTTTATTGGATTCTTTAACTGAAAATGAGCGACCTATATATCAAGTAATAATATTAAAATAAATAAAATCTTCTGACTATCAAATGTAGATTTGAGTCACAGAAAGACTGAAATTTTACGGCTGAACCTTTGGTGTTGAATATCCAATATATTTAAGAAGAACATTAAAATATTGAACATGAAACTGCAGTTACAAGAGACTCGTATAAATGTAAATAAATACACGAGACTAGTGCAAAAAATGATTGCCATGTTTTCCGTGAATGTCGGGAATATCACTGTTTTGTCTCAGCGGAAGTGCGTCACCGTTGTTTGATAAAGGTGAAATCGACGGTGAAATCATATTCCACGGGGAGAGCGTGATTGCACACACACACAATGTGGTTAAGTGGGTTATTTCTTCCGCGTTGCTCTGTAAGTCTTATAATTGCGAAGTGCACGGGCCACTTTATAGTAAAAGAGGTTTTTATTCCAACATGAAACTTGCTCTACTCTCGGTGAAGGTTTTCTATCGAAAGAAACCGAAGTTTAAAGAGCGGCGAAAAAGCAGCAAAAGTAAGATGCGTTACGCCAGTTGTCACTACATAAATACTCCTTTTAATACTTGTAAATTATCTTGTTTATTTTTTCAATGCAGAAAGAAAAGAGGCTCGCTCCAAATCAAACCCGAATCTCGCTGCTGCAATGGACAACACACCTGGCACCGAGGCAGAAATCAACGAGTCTACGAGCTCGATGAGTTGTTCCATCAATGAATTCGAAACGTACGTATGCTTGCCAAAACTTTCTGGTATTAGTTATTTTATGCATGATTACACTTCACGTTTTTGCTCAATATTGGGTAATGCTCTGCTCTGGGTTTTATAAGATTTGCAGATGAAGTGAATGGTGAGATTCCCGAAGTAGACTTCAGAGGGAAAATAAGAAGGTTTGTCCAATTATTTCGCTGTTTGTTATTCACACTACCTGCTAAATGTATCTCAAACATTTTTATTTTCGAAATGACTCGCGTGGAGAAATGGCTTTTGAAATGAAAAGCTGGTGATAGTGTAAAAGATTATCGATCCAGAGGAAGTTTTAGGGTTTCAACATCATTTTCTGTTTGTTGTGCTGCATCCCTCACAGCGTCATAATTTACGCTATGTTGAGCTTTGTTATCAACAAGCGTGTTTTCTCTTTGTTCTTCCAGCGAAAAGTCCTTGTCAGACCTGGATGAAACTTCAAGTGCACTCACTCAGGTAAATTCCTTTCATTTGAGTAATTGTAGTTCTTTGTTGAAGTGTTTCTAGGAAAAGACTCTCTTTAACCGGAAGTTAAATATCAGCCAATGCGCTCGCGCGACGTTCGCGGCTAGCTAGTGGAGTGATCTTGACGTGTGATGAGCTCACGTATGAGCCTATTTGTGATAGGCTCCTGCAATGGGTCACGCGAATATGTGGTCCGATTGAGACCGTACTTTGACCGACCGTAAATAAAAGCTTCGAAACCACATAATCTTGCTTTCTTGCTCGGGTTAATCTTCTGGGAAGGAGCGATCACGGAATGGAAGGGGACATTTTCTTGTACCTTTCTTCTGGCTTGCTAAAAATGTTGTCGATCAAAGTTTCGCGCCTGGATGACTGTTAGTTCCCTCATACAAAACTTGCGGGATTATGCAAAACGAAGAAGAGAGTGAAAATCGGGTCAAGAGAACAAAAATGCGATTTTCCGTCAGATCAAAGACTAATAAAAACCTAGCTCGAAGAAAACTTTCATATCTACCTTGGATTTTTAATCCAATGTTGAAGGTTAATAATCAGGTAAGGTAGTTTCAAAACAAATATGTACAATTATGCAAAATCAATGCGTTGAAACAGGTGTCTAAATGTTTAAAACGTGTTAATGTGAATTAGTTGTCATAGTGAGATATACATCAGACACCGCTGGGGAATTTGTCACGTATAGAATTTCAATAACCAAAATGTGCCCTTTACATCTAAGACCCCCATCTTAAAATTGTGCAAGGTGGTTCAAATTGTTGTTTTTCCTTTTTCATGCTAGGTTATAGTTATTTACAGAATCTTATTCTTGCATTAATGTTACTCTGATCATAAAATTTTGCTTCTTCACTTTTAAGTTTGTAATCCATAAAAGCTGAGTAAAAGGGATAACTAGTGTCAGTGAATACTCTGCCGATAATGACTTTTAAAGTGTTAGTGACAATATGGACTGATTGTCAGTTGTAAGGCGGCCGGGCTGGCCTGCTGATTAAGAAGTCACCTCTTCAGTCCTCGGGCATGATCAATACTCTGGGTCTTTAGTTACAAGGGAAGAAGATACTTGCTTTGCCAAAACAAATAGACCTCTCATGGCAAGGATGGCTATGGAGAAATGGTGGTCCCATCTTCTGTTAGATGTGTAGAATAGTGTCTTTAATTAGTACTTACATGCTAAATACACTGACACTTTGATGCAAGGACAGACTTTAAGTAGTAGTAGAAAGTTATTCTTCATTGGCTTAGTCTTAATCTAAATCAGGAACAACCTTCATATTGTTTTACTTGGTTACCCTCTTCACTATGGGGCCAATCCATGGTGTAAAAAAGTCACTAATTAATATTGTTTAATAAATTATTGTTAGAATTCACTATAACAGACCATAAATGCTGAGAGAAAGCATGCCCTCCATATTAGTTGAGTCACCAATATTGGTCCTCGAAGTAACGTTTTTAACAATACATAATTAACCTGAAAACAAACTGTAACTAGGTAAGGGATAAAAGGACTCAAATTTACAAGCTCAAATTGAACTGTATAATATTATACAAGTTTAACTTTATATTCCCAGCATCATCAAATTAGCACTTAGTTGAACACCGTTTAGTAGCTTAGTAACACATCAGTCTAAAATTGAATTTTAATTATGTGTTGTTCAACAACTTCCTGTTTTATCACAAACAAAATTTGAGGTATGATATGAGATTGAGGACTTAAATATCTTATAAGTTATTTGCTGCTGCACACAACCTTTTCCCAGGGTTAACAATATAATAATATTTGTCTTTCTTTGAAAAAACATTCGATGTCTTCTTATCAGGTGAGGTTTTAGCTGAGACCTGATAGGTTGTTTTGGATCAGTAATGTTCCTTATTTGCATGTGATTCATGACTTAGCATTTTTTAATTGTGTACTTTTACTAATAATAATTGCTCACAACGTGACACAATTTTTCTGATTTTCTGCTTGATTTATTTCATTTATGGAATGTGGTTTACCACCAAGTAACATTTTTTGCAACTTGCCTCACCAGAGCTAAAAATGTGGTCATTATTATTATTTTAGAGGGGCTAGGGTAGCAGAAGATCAAGAAATGTCATGTTCAAATAATCCTTACTACTTGTGCACCTTCCCCTCACGCTCATTTTCCACACTCAGTTCCCGTCTTGTGTGTTTACCCACTCTTAAATTGTCCAGCTCCTTTTTTCGTTGCAGGAAAATTAGCAATCTTCCTTACCCTATAGGTTTCCTACAGCTTGTTTGGCAATGTTGTGTGCAGTTAAATAGTACAATTTACTGTGTTATGTATGAGACTACCACATCATGGGAAAGAAGCAGAAATCAGTTTATGTCACACAAAATTGTAGCATACAAACATTGTTATCAACATGTAAAACTATTTATTTGCTTCAAAAACTCTGGTACAGGGTTGGGTGACTTATTATATTCCAGATACTGGAACTTATATCTTCTTTTTATAATGCCTGTGCTAAAAGAAAGAAATTGTTGTTTTTACATTACCAGCACTAAGCATTTAAAAATTTGAAGACAAGTTCCACGACTTAATTGCCTATTTGTGTAACAGGGCCTTAAATGAAACTAACAGAAACTCACTCCTAAGACGAAATTTGTACAGTGGAAACTCTCCTAGCGGACAGACTCGTAAGCAGGCAGCTCTACTATGTCTTACGGCCACCTTCACAAAACCCTATTTTTCTCAATTCCTATACAAACTCTGTATATTTACATTCCCATAAGCAGGCAGCTCCAGTTATGGAAACCTTTTTCACATTCCGAGTATGTCCACTTACAAGAGCTCCACTGTAATCATTTAATGACCTAAGTTCAATAATTTTGTCTTTAATCATTATTTTTGTTTCTTTTTTTTTTTTGTACAGTCTCAAATAATAAAAGCTGACAGGACTCCAAACTTTATCAAGGTGAGATTTTCCAATAATTCTCTAATTTTCCATTTAACTGTTACAGCAGTGGGACAATTAAAACGTTGAATGCTGGAAATTTTCTCTGGAATGGGACATACTGTTACCGTGTATGCCCTTCATTGCCTGTGTTGTTTTGGTTGTGTTCATGGCATGTTATAATGGTTACAGTATAGTTTTATACAAATGTAAGGACTTGTGAATATTACCAAACTGTTGTCTGAAATTAGACTGGATTACTATACTGCCAAGTTGCTTTGCTATAACGGGATATAGCGACTTTTCAGGTTCTTTATAGACAAGCTTTCCATTTCTTTTGACTCGATGGCTACAGTTGAGCTCAAAAGCATTCATTATTTTCATTGTCACCATTTCAAATTTTTGAATCATTTGTTGGGGAAAAATTAAACTGTTTCCAAGAGTGTTGTACGTTCATTCTTTTTCATATAAATTTCCTAGCTGCTTACTAACTGACAGCTCTCAGCTTTGAAAGGTCTATCTTTAGTGTGAAATGATTATTCCAAGAATTTCTCTTTTATTATTATAACTTATGTGGATTTCTAGTGTAAATGTTTTATGTCAGTGAGGAAAAATGTATCAAAAACCATTTCCATTCTAACAGTTCATACTTTAGAATTCTGACTGTACACAGCGAATCAGTGGACTCCAATGAGCATCATATAATTAGGCATTTTTACTGGTACAAAATTTAAAATATTGCATGAGAGTAATTTTGTTCATTTTAACTGTAGTTTACATTACAATCTTGCATACATAATTCAACATGGAAAACATTGTTGCACTTAGAAAGCAGTTCTGGTAATCTATCATATACATGTATCTATTTATAACATACTGCCAATTATAGCTTTTCTTTGATGACAGGTTATTCAAGTAACATCTTCTCATATTGCATAAATTTTTGCTATTCCAAAAATCTGGCAAGCTATTGCTAATTAAATGTTCAACTAAAAAAGATATTTATTTCTTTCTCTGTGTGTATCATGATTAAACTCTGGTGAATTGTTGCAACTACTTGATAGAAGTACCACAAGAGTAATATAATCTGAATATTTACTGTAAGTATTTAACCCCTCAAACCCCAACGTAGTATCAATATACAAACTCTCTAGACTGATTCTCATACATTTTCTTACAGTATTAGTTCAGAGAATTTGATAAAAGATCAAAGCATTTTTGCTTTGGTGATCATAATTTTATTATTTCTCATAACTTTCTCTTGATAATGTATTAATATTACTAGGAGAAAATTGATGGTGGTCAGTGTTGGGACTTGAAGGGTTAGTAAATTATTAACAAAAAATTAACACTAACAGGTGGAATTGGCACCAGAAAAATTGACATTTTTATTATGCTCATTCTGGACTTAATACTTTAGTAGATGCCATGTTCATTAAAACTTTACAGTATCAGTGATTCAGTGCATCTGGAAGTTAATGATTTCTCCACAATGATGTGTTGTGAAAAAGTTTGATGCCGTCTTATTAAAACGTTTTGCTTTGAGTTTTCATTGTGTCTCCTCAGTAATTTGCCTGGATGTAGTTTGCATATCAGTTGTTTATACAGACGTATCATATCTCAGTGTATTTTTTTGACTCTACATGGAAACTCCATTGAAAGAACATAAAATGAAAGATCGCTGTTTTGTTTTTCACAGCTCATTTCTATTGTATTTTCTCACAAGACAAACCATTTACTTTATGGACCTTTCGAGGATTCACCTCTCCACCTGCCCTATTTAGCTGACCAATCACATTGTGTTTTGCTCTCCCTGTGGTCTCCTGTAACTACACAAAGGTTTATTTTGAACTATGAATATATTATCTGCTGAGAAATAATTTCAAAGGACTGGTCCTTCCTTTCAAGCGATTCAGCAGTATGTTTCTTGCATATTTTAACATGACAACCCTGAGCAAATTCAGGCAAATTCTTTAAGAGTCATGAGTCAAGGAAAAAGAAAATTAAGAAGACACAGTAGTGTTTTTGGGAGATCTAAGGATGATACCTTTAAAGCAACAAGCAAAGGAAGACGTAAAGGACAAATCTTACAGAACAGATGGGTAAAATTTCCTTGTTTACTTAGAACCACCTTAGATACTTGGAGTTAGAAATGTTGCCTCAATAAGTTGTGAGATTTTGACAAAATTGATTTTCTCATAGTTAAAATGTGATTCTTTCAGAATGAATTTTATTGCACCCAGTGTTGTATTTCTCAATAATCCAAATGCCCCAAAAAAGAAAAATAATAAATAAATGTACTGATTTTGTTGAGTGTCACATGAAGTATGACATTATTACCAGTACCTGGTGGATCACACAGAGAATTTTGCCGTAACTGTAAAACTTTAAGGAAAGGAAGAGTGCTTGTGAAATGTAACAGTGGAGTTGTATGAGAAGATCTCCAGTTATTGACTTTATACATTCCAATTGGAAATTACCTGACAGTGTCGAATGGTATGTTAATGAATATGTGTCACTTGCAAAATGTCTGATGTAGCTCTAATTCAGATGCCTTGTCACACTTTGGCTCAACTCATTCTCGGGATGGTTTGGATATCCCCCTGTTTGGATTGTAGCCCCATTAATTATTTATTTACGTGGAGGAAACCTGTATGAGTGGAAATACCTTCTAGCACGTTTTTTAATCCTTTTTAGTTTTTCACTATTTTTTTCTCTCTTCTTTTAAAAAATGCATCCAGCATACTATGAGTTTAATTTTTTAGTTATTTTTATGGTACACAAAACTCTTCAGTCATGAGACATTGAGCATGAAGTATTTATGCACAATTTGTTGCAATAAATGCATTGTAGGTCTTGGATCCCTTTAATGCCATAATTTTGTTTATATTTGCAGTTTGACCAGTAGGAACAGATTTACTTTTCATTTAGTTATGTGAAAATTAATTATTTGCCAAGTTTTTTCTTTTACACAGACCTGCAAAGTGTAACTAAATGCAATTCAGTGACTTTTAACGCCAACTCGTGTAATGATTATTAATAATACCTCAGTACTCATTGTTAATTCTTATATTGAAGCTATTGAACAGTAGTTCTACCTGTCGTTTCTTATGTAAACAACTTTTCTGCTTTGACGTATGATTCCACTGGCTTCTCAACAATATTATTATTATTATTATTATTAATCTACTCGTCACTTCTTGTGTATTCAAGTTTTCTGTTTTCATTGGCACTTGCACATTCTTGAACACTTGCTTGAAAATGTACATTTCACAAAAATGTCAAGCTTCATACAGCAGCATAGATTAAATAAGTCTTAGTGAGGTTATTTAAAAACACAAAGAAAAGAAAAGAAAAATTCTAATCGCCTAAAGCTGTTTGCTTTGAGGCAAAAGCAGTCTTGTGCGGGAAGAAGTTTGAGATTATTTTTTACACACGTGACTGTGGTGTCTTTTCGTTTTTTTGTTTTTTAAACTTAATTGCAAGTTTGTAACATTTACCATAAAAAAAATATTAAACACTTTCTTTATTTTTCTATTTTTTCATGACTATGACCAAAAAAGTCATAATCTTCAAGTAATTTAGCTTGTCAGTTTTGGACAATCCTTTGAAATTGCATATGATAATTAAAGGCAAGCCACTGTTGTTTATTAACTCTTACCTTTTAACCAACTCTTCTTTCTCAGTATATCTAGCGCACATTAGAAAATAACCTGAATAGGCATATTGATTTCTAAGAAGATACAACTGTGAAAAAGAAAATTCAGCTCCTCATTTATCTGTTATTTTGCTCATGTGTTTCAGAGGTGGTAATAACCGATTTGAGATAATTTTTAGGTTGGTGGAGTTTGTTTTCAGAAAACGTGCTGTTTTAAATGTCAACATGCTCTTGTTCAAAACAAGAATGCATGAAATGTTTTTTGTGAATAGCAGAATTTTAAAATTGTTCCATTGTGTTGAGAACTATTTTAGGGTGAAACTGTTGATGTGTCACATCACTTCATTAAAATGACAATGAGTTATCAGCAAACTGTCCCTGGTTTGCTTTAATCTTTTGATTTTTACTCCTTTTGAAGTGATCAATATCTATGTCTATTGTTGTAGTGGTTATATAGTGTATCACAAGTTCATACTAATTATATTCATATTGTTGCGTAAATTTTGAAGTTAATTTCTGAATAGGCTTTTTGAATACCCAGGATCTTTGTAATTGATGCCCATTGATGCCCTTGTCAGTTGGTTCTCTCATAATAATAACTCACATCAAAACATGCACTCAAATATTTAACTGAACACTAAATGGTTTTCTGACCTGCTGCTGTTATAACAAGTTTTAATTGTTTTTCTCTTTCTTCTTCAAGAAGAAGGGTTGTTTAGTATGTTGATTTGTTGCGTCCACTATGAGCAATTTATTGTTGGTGTGAAAAAAATGATAAAGGCAATTATAACTATTATTTTTAAAAAAAGTATAATGTTTCATGGGAGAGTCTAGGCAGGTAAAATTGTTTATTGTTCTGCAGATGATGTTTTTTTTTTCTGTGAAAGTATGCTAATATAAATGTTTGCGAAGTTTTTCTAACAATTAGTTGAGCTTGCTTTAGCAGAGCGAGAGTCTAAAATTGCAAGCGTTTATTTTTCTTTTCATTTATTTTGTGTGTGTGCACACCAAAAGGGGAATTATGGTTCTAGGTGTTCCTAGTGAAGACTGTGGAAACTGGGGATAAGAATCGCAACATGTCAGTGCTCCACAACAACAGAACAAGTGGATAGTTCAGTGGTTGAAAAAAAAAAGAATCTTTGTGAGCAAAACTTTGATGGTGACTAAAGGCTAACTGGTCGGGTTTGGTCAACTTTCACTGTATGCAAATTAAGTCTTGTGATAAGCTTGCGGTTCATTTTCGGCGATGATTGAAATAACATGCCAAGTTCATCACGTTTTAGTTCTTTGGCAATTATGTAATTCCTCTCATATTGAGGCCTTTGATTTTCGTGTATTTATGCACGCATACAGAAACAAATCGTCAAATCTGATATAAAAAGTAAATATCCTGAAGAATACTTGACTGTTGATAAAGTAGGCTGTGAAAAACTTTAAGCGGGGAAATCCTGTTTCTTGTAGAATTAATCGACTCCTCGTTTCTTGTATAATCTCCAAGCAAGCTTAACCTAACGCTATTAAAAAGCGTTTTTGTTATTTATGAGAGAAAATTTCCTCTCTGTAGTTTTTCCTTCTGGAATGTTCTTCATTTTCAATAAAAAGAGGCGAAAATAACAAAGTGTTTTTTTAAATACTTAGAGAGTGAATGGAAGAAAGTGGAACATTAAGACCTGCATATTCAAAGCTGCACAATAGTTTGCAAATTTGCGTATTTAACTGTCATGATCTTCTCTGCATTTAGTTTCAAGGGGGCGGGGGGGAGGGGGCAAACGATAGGTGAATTTTACATTTTAGACGGTTTGCTCCCCATGTCTAATAATTTATATAATTTTTATTAGAACCTTCCTCAGTGGCAAAACCAGCAAATAAAAAAATATATAAGAACTTTTATTTAATGACTTCATGTGTCAAATGTGAAGAAAGATGGTTTAGGGGTAGATATGTGAATAGCTAAAACTGAAATGTAGCATGTTTGCTGTGCTTTCACTTGCAGTCACTTCTTTCTACACGTTCTCCTTATGATGAGTTTCATCGTCTCTTTAAGACTGTCCCTATGGACCAATTTCCAATAAATGGTAAGCTAAAGTTCTTTTTGTTTTCATGATGGTCCTATTCTACATTCATTCCCGGGGGCGGGGGGGGAGGGGCACTCTGGGGCTCAAGTGACAGAGAAGATCGCAGGAATTTTTTGGGTTTGAAGTTTTCGATTCCGGGATTTATTTGGGGAGGATAATTTGGCAAGTATTTTTTTGGGTTGCTTGATTTAAGAAGGGATTTAAGAAGGTCATAGCTTCAACAGTGTTTTAATATTACTTATACAGTCAAACCCCTTCAATATGGACACCAAGGGGGCCATAGAAGGTGTCCATATTAATGGGGTGTAATACAGAAAGTGTAAGCACTTCCTTTCCCCAGGGACAAAGCAAACTGTCTGTAATAATGAGGTGTCTATATTAAACAGGTGCCTGCTGTAAAGCACGGACACTGAGGGGCCATAGGAAATGTCAGTGTTAACAGAGTGTTCATTTAGAGAAAATTTAACAACTGTGTTGCTTAGTGGAGGTGGGTGCATGGGATGTCCAGGGGCTTCCACTTTTGGCACAGCCAGCCCCTAGACAGAGTTACGCCCCCATGGCTGGCAAACCAACGCCCTCCAGCCATGAGCCCCCACGCCAATAGAACCAGGCACCTGTCACACTGATTTATCAGTGGAAAAATAAAGTGGGGGAGGGATGAGGGTAAAAGAATGATCCAAAGGCTAAATGAAGAGAATGGCCGCCAGGAAAACACTGTACTGAGCACATGGAGGTGATGCAAGCAAGGCTGACCGTGCTTAAGCCAAACGACTGACCGCTGACCATGCCCTCGCTCCTCGTTGTTAACTGTGTTAAATAAATTTAACATCATGTTAGGGCTTTCTCTCCCTGGGGGCAAAGCAAACTCTCTGTAATAATGAGGTGTCCGTATTAACCCTTTAAGTCCCAATATCCACATACAAATTTTCCAAACTGATCTCTATACATTTCCATAAAGAATGTGTTGAGAGAATTTGATAAAAGATCAAAGCATTTTCTCATTGTTGATCATTTTATTAATTCTCATAACCTAGTCTCTTGACAAATTATGGATATCGTTAGGAGAAAATTGATGTTGGTCACCTTTGGCACGTAAAGGGTTAAGTGAGTGTCTGTAAAGCGGGGTTTGGCTGTGTTAAGAAAAATCAAGTGCAAAAATAACCTAGACTGATCAGGTATCCTGTTCAGGGTGATGCAGAAACCATTGCATCATATTCTTTTTTATTGCTTTGATTCATAAAACCAACCTTTCATTTTCCTTGTTAGATTTCACCTGTGCTTTAAGTCGTGAAATTTTGCTCCAAGGAAGAATCTATGTTAGCCAAGGATGGGTTTGCTTCTATTCAAATATATTTGGCTGGGAAACACAGGTATGGACCTTTGTCTTTGTCATGTCCTTATTGGTCCTCATGGGCCACAATCTAGAGTTATTTATTTATTATTTTGATCAAATTGGTTTTTTTTTTCAAGCCGTCTCTTAAAATACAATTTTAATGTGAATGTGTCTGTTTAATGTCATTTGTTTGGCTTATTCAATTTAACTACAGGTAACAATTGACTGTAAAAAGATCCAGTCCATCACAAGAGAGAAAACTGCCTATGTTGTGCCCAATGCTATACTGATATGTACTGATGAAGAAAAGGTAAATTTTTGAGACAAGAAAATATGTAAATAAAAAGGTGAACTGCCTCCTTGAACTTTGCACTTTTCATGCATATTATACCAGCATGTGGTTCTGACTTTTGATGGTGTGGATGAAATCGTACCTTAAAACCTCTTCAGATTAGCACTTTCACTTTGTACTACTGCATTAATGTCTTCACGATCTTTAGATCAGTACATTTTGGGATTTTTCTTTAGTTTGAGCTTTTGAGAGGTTATTACTATCAACACTCCACCCCCCTTACTGTTGTTAACTACAGTACAGTCACTGTATTTGGGAGAAATTTTATTTTTGGAAAATGCACAACTTTATTTAGTTCATTGGTAACAGTGTTTCCAGTATATTTCTTTTCAAAGTGACAATCATGTGCAATCAGAGCAAACATCTCATATTCCTAAAATAACATGATGGTAATTTCAAACCACAGAATTTTAATAAGTGGAGTGTGATATCTATCCTTTGTGTCATGTTTAAATTTTTAAGTTTAAAATAACACAAATTTTTCAATTAAAACTACATGTTATTGTCTTAGATATAAGACCAGTCAAAATGTTACATGTAATGGCATATTTAATTATGATGGGTCACAAACAATAATAATTTTTATGCAATCTAACAGTTTAAAACATATTGCTGATAATAATCATTTTGGATTACAGCACTTCTTCTCTTCATTCTTGTCGAGGGAAACTGTATACAAGCTTCTTGTTCAAGTTTGGGATGAAGTGAAAAACAAACAACAGGTTAGTATTAATGATAATAATAATAATAAAGAAATTTAAGAAGATTAATAACTACTCGGACCTGGGAGTAGAAATTGCTAGAGTATCAAACATGTTGAGAGAAGTAGTTCCTGTGGTGATTGGTGCCCTTGGCTCCATTCCTAAGAATTTGCATCGCCACCTTGAAAGTCTTGGGATTAAAGTGCATGTCTCGATGATGCAGGAATCAGCATTGCTTGGTACAGCTAATATCTAGCGAAAGGTGCTTCTTTCTGAGGTCATTGACTTGATAGACAGAACACTTTATGTCAAGAGCTCCAGTACCAATTAATGTTGAGGATAATGATGATGATGATGATGATGATGATGCTGATAATAATACTCCAAAATTTAAATTCATACTTGGCTCAGAGGCTTGCAGTAATAAAGCAAGGGTATCAACTTGTGTTTCAGGGATTCTTTTGTTTTATTTCCTAAAGCCTGAAAATCAAGTACTAATAATATGTATTTTAATTTATCAAAATTGAGCCAGTCAAATGTAGGTATACTCCATGAATTGGGCTGAAAGACCTTGCTGATTATATTATTATCCTAAAAGATGAAAAACAACCCTAAAGCAAAATAATTTTGTTGAGTGATGTGTGTGTAATGTTTAGCATTAAAACAATTGAACAATTAAATATTATTTAAACATTCCTCAGTACCATGTTTGACAGAAAAATTGAAGATGCAGGCAACAAAGTAAATACAGTGTGGTTAAAATTAAAGGTTATAAGATCATCTCATATTGGTATTTCTGTAATAAAGCAGTATGTAAATGTTAAGTGCATGTTTTTCATTTTTTTAACCAAATTAGAAGTCAGATACATCAAAAGAAGAAATTCAGGTGAATATCATCAAATTATGACAGCACTATAATCATAATAATAAATTTTGGTTAATCAAAGCCTTTTTTTTTTTGTTTCACTTCCCAATGGATGCAACATCCCAATTTGTTTTAATCTAATCTTCTCATTGAACCTTTTAAACCCTAATGTCAAAATTTAAATTCTCATTTGTTGCCTTTATAATCTTCCCAATTCCCAATTCCAGAAAGTTTGTAAACATGGCTTTGTGTGAAATTTTAAACAAAAAGTGACAAATGTCTTTATTACTTTACATATTATTAAAATATGACTGTAAAATTTTCTAAGAACTAACAAAATCATCTAACGCTCAGTAATTTAATATTATTAGGCCCTGTACAAAGAAAAAAGAAAAAATGGAGTCTGCTATTGGCAAAAAATGTGAAAATTTGGGACTTGTTTGCACCTGAGACACAAGAAAGTTTTCCTGTAACCAAAAATGTCACTTAAAGGACTATAATATATTATTGGTCACATTCACGAAATAAGATGACCCGATGAAGGATAGCTGTCAAGGAACAAAGGATTTTGAAGCAAAAAAAAAAATTGTAGGCCTCCAAATCTTCTCGATGCCAGTTTTGAAGTTTGGTGACATTTGAGAAAATTTTGGTAGGTGAAAAAAATTGTTTGCCCTAGAAATGGCTTCCCGTTGTTTTGCAAAACAAATGAAATTTTGCATGGTGCAAACAGGGCCTTAATGGCAAAAAGCTGGGCATGATATATGTGGTTGGTAGAATTATTTGCCAATTTTATTACTACCAAACCCAAAGGGAAACAAAAATAACAAAAACCATGACTACAAACAAGCAAACAAGCAAATTTTATTTAACACGTTCAGTGACTCCCTTCCAATGCAAATGCCAAATTCAACTCAAAGCAAACTTCTTCTATTGGTAATTTACTGCAAAAGAAATACTTGTATACTTCCAAGAACATCGTAACGACACCTAATTTAGATGAATTTTTATGTAAGCTTTTTGAACAATATCACATTGAAAATTGTGGCAAACAATATTAAATATGTGTGGCAACTGACAGGTTTTTTATCCTGCAATACTTTTTGTTTTTATTGTAATTTGTTTTGTTAGTTACTGACTTAGTTATTTAGTTATTCTTTTAATTTGTGCTGTGTATTAATGTTGTTAATTTGTTGTCAATAAAAAAACAAAAAATAAATTAAATAAATAAATAAAGCCCAACTACTTAAGGTGTAGATGTTTTCAAACTTGTAAGGTAATCAAAAGAGTACAGCGATTGAAAGCCAAGAAAGGAAGTGTTACATTAACTTTCATCACCAGCTTCAAACGTCATGTCTCTTGTCTTTTATGGTCTGCACTATATAAAATAGCTGATTGTAATGAGTTTGCATATTTTATAGATGAGTGGCCCATGTCCAGATGACCAGCAAACACAGGGCATAGATGGTGAACCTGATGCTAGAGAGGATGATGGTGAAAATGATGGTAATTTTTAATTATTAATCTCTTACTTGCTTATTGGCTCCTGTACAAACCACTTTAACAATACATGCATCATTAAACTAGCTTGAAGTCAAATGCCTACAAATTATGTCAGCAGCAAACAGCAAATGTCAGATTCAATTTGAGAAACTCGCTCAAACTAGAAAATGAACAGTTTAAAACAGTTCAGGGCAATTTTTATGGATAAATCTAACATGAATCCACTGATTTCCATGAAGTTATAATGAATGGAAAATGACAAGTAAAGGGAAAACTTGGTCTCTTGGTACAAATTCACGTTTTCCATTTGCCATAAACGTGACTCTTCATCTCTCTATTGACAAAAATACAAAAAAATTAGCCCACGAAAACAGCCATCTCTCCTTGCTCCAAGGCAAGAGATGTTTTACAGGAGTCACATCTGCACCTCAACAACAGAAATTCCCTAGTGGCGAAGAGCAAGGAGTGATGGCTGTATTTGCAGGCTACCAAAAAAAGAGCATAAGCTGAACATGACCCATGACCCATTTCGTTCTTGTGGGAACAGTACAGGCAATTCCCAGTTGGCAAGCAAGTTCTATCTCCAGTTTTTCTACATCTGGCACCTTTCTGTTTGAACATGGCATTGTCAAGAGTTAGGTTTCTTTGACAGATCAAATTTCCTCAGTCACCACAATTTCTTTTGAGATTTCATTGATGTACATATGGGCCCATTCTAACATTGGTTTGACAGGTTTTAATCAAATTTTATTGTCAGTGTCTGATCGGTTTGGTGTCAGCAGTGAATAAACTTTGCTGAACTTATTACTTCCAGAATGTAATGAGGACCACTTAAGCTGCTCTGCGGAACATGGAGAAGACACATCAGGATGCATTGAGTGTCAACAGGCTAGACAAACACCAACAGACAAGTTAACATATGATGAGACAGACATGGTGTTAAATACATCATCTCTCCCTGATAAAGACCAGCTGAACCCCTCGGAATCCTCGAGAATTTCTGGCTGTGGTAATAAAATAAGTTATTATACTATAAAATTAATGTGCAGATGAGTCATAATATTTGGAATACTGATACCTGTGGGAGGGTGGGTCCCAATAGGTTTTTTAGGATCTGGGATATGTCTTTTATCTGCCCAGGATTTGGGATTTTTTTTAGAGGAAAGGGAAAGAACAATTTGGAACTCTTCTATGGATGGGATGGGATTTCATTTTACCAGTTTAGCAATGTGGATAAATACACCGAAGAGCATTTTGCACATTTGGCTCAAAAATTCAACACAGGCTTTTTTCTCCAACCCTTCAATATTGTTTTAATCCAGACCACCGTTATTAATGTCAGGAATCATTTATAAATCATTGTTATTCTTTGTATAATAAATTTTTCTGACAAAGAGTAAGAACTGATGGTATGATTTACTTGATAAACTATATTATTGAGACCTTGCTTTTGAAATGAATTTATTTTTGTGTTTCAGCTGGTATTGCAATGTTCCTAGCTTCAGTCGCTGAGACTGTGTATTCATACTTGCAAGTCAGTTTTAGATTAGTTCAAAGGTGAGTCATGCCAGATATAATTGCCAGAATTAAAAAGGTGGTGGACAAAACACTGACCCCCAGTCCATGGACTACCCATATGCAGGGGCGTAGCTCCCATATGCACATACACCCGTGCGTACATGTACAGCTGAAATTCTGGAAAAATACACATATAATATATGTTTTATTTTCTGAAAAAGCATTTTTTATGATCAAATCGGGATGACTGATACATTTTTTGTTAGGGGTGTTTTGTTTTCTTTGTTTTACGTCAGCTGTGAGTTATAAATTATATTACACAGAAGATGAGCCATATTTTTTGCCAGGGCAAATATCCTTATGCTAAATGAAAAAATGTGTTTACTAAACAGTACTTTTGTCTTTAATTAATGTTTAGGCTTTCAAGAGAACAGCCATTTTATATAGTAACTTCTATTATGTAAGTATCTACCCGAACAAGTGAATTTTGTAGTACTCGCTGAAAGAAAATAAATAATGAAGGCCACAGTTTTGTTGTCAGATGCCATTTAAACAGATCAACCACAAGTGAAATTTTGTTACATATTAGTGGACATGACAAAGAAATTTAAAAGCTGACGTTTTGAAGACTAGCTTTTTGCTTACCCTTTCCTTTGCTTGCCTTTTACTCCTGTAACTCATTCTCTAGCCCTTAAAATGCAAGCACTCAAATATTGCAAGCATCAATCAAGCTCTCTTTTTGAGCTCTGTTAAAAGCAGTAGTAGTGACTTTTCGTGCATACAGACGTGTATCAAAGTAAGCTTGCCTAGTGGGGTTGGCCTTTAACCTGGAATCCGAAGTCTGGAAAAAACCCACGCTGAACGCTGAAATGACTCTGAAGTTTAGTGATTAGGGTTAGGAAACCGAGTGAACCTTTCAGGTCAGTTAACCCAGTATAATGACCCAAAATGGACCTATTCACTCAGTGTCCTAACCCTAATCACTAAACTTCCATCATTCAACATTCAGCGTGGGTTTTTTCCACATTCCGGATTCTGGGTTTTAGGCAAACCCTGCGCGGTAAGGTAACTGGAGTGGTAGAAAAGATTTGCCTCTATGATCAGGGAATACTCAGTTGCCCCTCAGAAACTGCTCTTGCCTATGTCCTCTTGGTTTGCTTTGCTTGCCAGTTACAGCTGAGATCCCTACCACACAGTTAATGGCCCAAAAAGATAACTTACATCTCCTTGGTTAATATTCCTAGGGAAAACCCCATGCTGTCTGCCAGCTGGGTGTTGACTGACATCTTCTTGTAATCTGATCATTTGTCTTGCTCAGTCGCTTGATTTGCTGTTTCAATTCCCTCCCTCCCGACCTTGGGGCTTCTCTCAAGTCCTCAGGGCCTTGGTTCCTTCATTGAAGATGCCCAAACAGATTCACTGTCTTGTCGTTCACTAAGGTGTGTGGGGGACACAAGGGATTAATATTTTATGGACTAAAAACTAAACTTCACCCGTATTATCTCCTCCTTTGAAACAACAACACCACCGACTGAGTATTTTCTAAAAGTTATTTTTTTATGTTGGGCAGTTTAGTCTCTTTTAATTGCCATTCTTAGGACTTTGAGATTCCAAATAATGATGTTGCTGTTGAAAATTATCCTCTCCTTAGCTATGCTCTGTTGTACTTGGTATGCTTAATATTTTAATCACCTTTTGTCATTTCAGGATACTCTGTTTGATGATGTGTAGTTTTTTCCTGTTGTATCGTATCTCTTTACTGGAACCAAAGATCATGGCAAAAACAGCACATCCCCCTGAAAAAATTCTCCTGTGAGTTCATCATTCTGTTCTAAAGTAAAAATGTCACATGGGTTTTAATTGAACATTGGTTTCATTTTTATAAAGTCAAGGAGCATTGTGTACATGTATAATAGACAGATTCACGTTTAGTTTACTATTTGAATTATCTTGCATAATATTTTCAGAGGCCCACCGTCTTACAGAAGTAAAATTGTTCCATCCAAATCTAGCCTAAGAATACATCCATAACTCTTTGCTCCTTGCAACAGTGGGTTGTTTCATGAGAGCTCTGGGAATGTCCCAGTAACAGGGAACAATGGGAGGCAGCAAAGCTGATCCAAATCCATTAAGGATCTTTTTAACAAAATATGTTCATTAATTAATTATTGTCATGATTTTTATTATTTTTACCCTTTAATTTGTATTAAAGTTAGCTTTTTTTTCCAGTCATCAGTCTATGTATCAACTTTGGAAGCTCCGTCAGGAAGTTTTTGATGCAGAGGTTCTCAGGTAGGGTTTAAAGTCTCTTTTTAGGCTACCAGAGATAATGACAAGCCAAGTTTTATTTACAGAAAGTACAATATTCAAAGTTGATGACTTTTACTAATGCCTTTTCTTCTTTTACAGATTTAAAACAATAGTAGCTGCCAATTTAAACGCTATAGCACAGGTACAATTTTACTGTAATTTTGCCTATTTAAGGGTATGTCGAATTAAAGGCCCCACAAAAAAGGGTATATAAACAAATGGTAACCTTTATGTTATCCGTTAGTGGCACTTTGTCTACCACACTGCAGATCATGTTCAAGTCATGGTCCTTTCTCTTGCAGGTGCGAAAAACACTAAAGATGTTGGAGGATGATCTAGGAGCTCATATAAGTAGAAATTGCACCTTACTAGATGACAATTTGTGTGTTCAAATTTAAAAAGATATTTTAGAATTAATTGGTTGTGGAAACACCATGTTCAAAATGACTTCATATCCAATTTCACTCAAAATATTCATTTCTTACTGTAAGACTGCATGTTTGCCTAGCAACAGTGTGAAAACTGCAGGCTCACATTTATTTGACTTAATTCATTCTCTGCCAAGTACTGTATAAAGATTTTATTCCTTGACGATGAGTAGTGTTGGACTAGAATAAGGTGAGAGTGACACCCACTGGTGATCACCCCCTCCCCCTTCCCATGCATGCATTACTCCTCCTTGCACTATCTCTGAGAAAATAAGAGACAACTGTTTCTATCACTGTACTATTATATCTTTCAAAAAGAAAAAAAAATACTTCTGATAATGGAAACTGCTTCAATTGAAAATCACTGTGGTTTAACAATCAAGGAAGCAACAGTGACGCTCTTTAAAAGAGCAGACGTATTTATTTCCATAATTTTATACACATATATTTAATCAACATGAACGTATTTTGTATTTAAAATTGAAACAAACTCTTAAATATAATTTGTATTTGTCAATGTATATAATGATACAATACCTAAAAATTAATGCCAAGTCTTCAAGTTTTTGGTCAATTTGTTAAAATGGAGTGTTGTTAAAACAATATTAACCGAAGAAAGTATTTCACTGAGAAATGGTAATGCTGGCGTTAGCATCTCTTAGTGCAAGCAGCCATGCTGTCTAAGCATTATCCTTTCATTTTAATTTGTCATGAAATAGTTGCAAGTGTTACTTTTTCATAATTTAGTATTTTATTACATATTTAGGTACATGTACATTGCAGTCTCATATTGAGTTAAATTTGCCCATGTTAATTTCAAGGTTTCCTAGCAGGTCAATAGGATTTAGGACAGTAAGGAATATAAAGCAGCTTAGCAGATTTATGATTCGATGAACAGACCAGGCGCATGCTGGTGGTGGCTTAGCCTCCCACACAAATGTTCTTAGGCCTGCCCCATGAACATGTTGGAGGAACAAGTGACAAACCCCTAAGAACGTTTGCTAGGGAGGCTAGTGGCGGCTCTGCTGCCAAAACTTTTTCCCCAAAATCGCACAAGTGAGCTTGCTCACAGACTTACGAGATAGCTCTCTCGGCATGAAAACTAATCCAGCCTGGTTTGAATAAACACCTGTTGACTCTGCCACAAAGAGTGGCACACAGAAACCTGTCCAATATGTAACAACCCACTTTTAAGATCAGTGCAGTGCAGCCTTGCTCTTTTGCAGGAACTGCTCCAAAATCTTTGTTCTAAATTGAACAAAGGCCCCATGCAATATCATGGTTTTCGTGCCTGCGCAAGAGCTATCGGGTGTAATGTAGACAGCCTTATGGTAGAGGTCTTTGTAAGTAACTAGAAGAGAATTTTTGAAAGCACTTTAGAATTTAAAATTCTCTAGGGTGTTATTTGTAAACATAAATGAAAATAATTAGAATGATTGTTTGTATAATGTGCAAGAGCAGATTTTTTAATGGGCAGGAAATAGTCTCAGATTGAAATGTACACTTTTATGAATAGGAACAAAAGTTAAAATTAAAATTATTGTTTAGTAAACCACAGTTATGTTGTGACTTGTCTGTAGTGTTTGCTCTCAAATAGCCTATTTCTAAGTTGCCCTAATTAATAAGGCCTGGGCCGGGTTGTTCAAAGCTGGGTTAGGATAACCCAGGGTTAGGGTTAGAGCTTAGAAAGCACATTCAGTTTAATTCTCTTTGCCTACAATTTGATGATTCGATACTCCGAAAAGAATAGAGAAAATTATCTGAGAGAGTGGTTTTGATAAAAATAAAAAGAAACCCGGATTTAAATTTAACCCCGGGTTAGCGCTATCTGGAGTTTGAACAACTGGGCCCTGGCCACAACCATTCACATGAAAATGAACACCAGAACTCAGCTTTGAAAAAGAAACAAAAGGTATTTCGAAAATGGCTTATCCCCTATAACAGCTTTTTTTCACGTTTTCTATGACTCACCAATTATTTCTATAATTTGCTTATCAAAGGTCCACACCAACAAATCCTTGGAGTTTCTGATTGGTCTTTTTCAGTCTAATTAAAGCTGCTATTGTTACTATTAGTATCATTATTATTTATTACATTACAATTTATTATGTTATTACCATTGGAGTAATTATTGTTTTTGTTAATACTATAATTCATTTTCTTTATTTCTATTTTTTTTTTTTTTTGGGTGGGGGGGGGGGGGGCGTGGTGGCGGAGATTCTTTGTCATCTGAAAGTGTTAATAAAGAACACACCCACTCAAGTAATGGATTAATTTGTGGAAAGATACATCAAGAATATTTGAGTGGGCTGAAACATACCCTGCTCGTTACCTCACCATCATTAAGCGACCTGGCATTTGAATAGTTTACTTCGTTTTTTGAAGAGTATTTTAATTTGAAAAACGGGTAAGGAAGTAAATACCGTAAAATTCAGAAAATAAGCCCCTCCAGATGCAAGTCTCCCAAACCGGTAACGCAAAAAACCCACTGTTAAATCGCCCATCCAAATATAAGCCCCCCGGGGGCTTGTGCTTGGAAAATTGCCCTCGAATACAAAGTGAAAGAAGGAAAAAACGGTAAATTTCCTTCCAGCTATAAGGCCAGCCCAATCGAGTTTGAAACGCAAATTTCCCTCCGTAGATAAGCACCTCCCTATATAAGCCCCTCAAAAAGGGCCTTTTGAAAAATATAAGCCCTGGGGCTTATTTTCAGAAATTTATGGTATATAAAATAGACAATGACGTTATTGGAACACATTTACATTTGCAACAATGTCAAGACAGCAGAGGGGAAGTTCTGTGTAGGATGGAATGCGGGACTCTTCAAGATCTACATTGTGCAAACATGTATGCATCCACTGTCTTTACAGGAGTGATAGAGGGTCTGCTAATATGTCTCCCTAGGAAACTCAGTCAAGGGCTTCAACTAAATCTAGTGTAAAACAACTAATGTCTTTATATAGCCACATCTGATCGATCACTCCCTGTGGTTGGGGTGTATCCTTGAGAAATGTCTCCTGCAAAATTAGAATGGGAAACCATGACAGGTGGTTTTATAAGCAGGCTAACTGAAAAGTCGAAGGGCTGGCCTGAAAGCTGGGCTGGGTTATTTCTGTTACAAAGTTTTGGAAAGGAAACCACAGTTCTGGAGGAAATTCTTCTTTCAAAATTTTAAGTGAGTTACCTGGCAAAACCTTTTTAACAAATTAACAAGTTAAGAAAGAATAAATGTAACGACAAACAAAAATTTTAAATTGCATTATGCAATGACAGAATCTTTATTCTTTTTCACCTTTAAAAATTAAAAAAAATAATAACCACAACTCCAACCATCAGCCAATACATTAGAGTGTTACTATGTGACACAAATAATTCAAGCTCTGACAAACCTAATGTATTTATTTTATATCCCAGAAGATCAAAAGAATGCAGTGATTATGCAACATTGTATCCAGAAAACGACTTTTTTCAGCCTCCTTATTAGCAATGAGCAAACTTATTATTGATAATAATATATTATTAACTTTACTAAGGACTAATGGACAACAAAGAGGACGAAATTAAAATCTCCTTGTAAAGAAAAAAAAAAGTAAAAAAGCATCTACTTAAATGAGACTCAAATTGACCTTGTAACAAAAATTAATACCTTAAACTTAAAAAAATTGAGCTATTTACATCTTTTTTCCCATTAACTTAGGGAGTTCAGCCATTTGAATTACATATCAGACAACTGTGTCTCCAATAGAGTAGTATAATATGGCTATAGGGTTGTCCCATTCCATTACCCCAAATAACATTCAGGTGAATCACCTTGGGGTAAGGGAACCCCACGTGCGGCAGATATTGAAGTATTTAAACTTTGAGCCTCAAAATAAGAGGAGGACCATTCCAGTAAGCAGCCATCTCCAGTTATGGATACTTCTTCTGCTTTCCAAGAGCATCCATGACTTACAAGAGATTTGACTGTTATCTAGTAAACAGTTTGAACACAAGAAAGATGTCATGAATGCTGTAGCTTCTGGGTTCTGCAGGATTGTTGATGACAGTGACATTATTTTAGGAAGCCACGCAGAAGTCTACGTCAGAATCAAAGTTAAAAGAAAATGTAGTATGTCAAAAACCAGGGAGTATTTTAATACCATCGAAGGAAGAGTATTACTGACTGGATTTCATTGACTTCAATGAAGACTTCTGTCAAGCTAAGCAAAACATCAGCCATGGTCAACTACAACAATTTTGTTCAGTATCACCCTACTGGAAAATCACTGTTTTTACTTAAATAACTCCCCATTCATACATAGTAGTTAATACAGCAACTGCATTTTAGAAAAGCAAAAAATTAGTATTAAGAACATTTATTGCATTCCCAGACTGAATATCATAATATCGTCTATAAATGCAGAACTTTGTAGAGAATGTTACTAATGTTACTGTCATTCTGAAACATTTCACAAAATTTAGCTCTTCAACAGTATATTATATAACAACAAAAATGTTTCAGCACAGTGACATCATATTATTATATAAGAGACAATAAGAATAGTACCTGGACTACAATGAATAAGTGCTATGTACAATTTAAAGTAAAAGGTAATATTTTACCTACAGTCCATGTATCAACTTCTTTACATTTAATACAAAAGTGCAATATTGAAGACAAGATGAAAGGAAATCCCCTTCCATAAAGACAGCTGTCATGTCTACCCCGGGGTTATATGCCTCTGAACCCCCAATAGGAAAGGCAAATTACCTTACATTATAATATGAAAAACAATCCATAATCTAGCCCACCGGAGAAATCACTACACAATGAATACTTTCTTTGCGTTTTAAAATCTACGAAAAACTATCAAAAACAAAAAAAATGGCTGAATCCCAAGCTACCTCTAAGAATATTGTATTACCAGTAAATTAAATTATTCTAGATTTAATCATAATATTATGTACAAAGTGCCATATTTACCATCTCCCACCAAATACCAGGCCCAAGTTGCTTTAACAAATCAGTAACATAAAACCATCGTCCATATGAAGGAACTACAGCTGGTAAAAATTTCATAATGTTGAACATTCACTCAGAGATTTGGTTATGTTTATCCACAATGACGATAAAAATATCACAAAATAAAACCCCAATAAATTGTGGATCCAGCACCTGGGCCCAGGCATTTACTGGTCTGCTAACGCCAAATGTTTCTACTATACTAGAGATAAATTTGATAATCTTTAGAGCATGCAAACCTTACATACTGGATTATTTAAAATAATGCATAAATTTCAATCTTTTTTAATAAATATATAACAAGGTAGCTTAAGCCACTGCTGCAAGAGGTCTGCCTCTGCCAAGACCGTGATGGAACCCTTTGGTGCCATCAGGTCCCTTGGGAAGTCGTTCCACTCCCTCCAACTGGATCATTCTGTGTCGCGGGCTAGAGGACTCAACGAGCGGACTCGTGTGTTGCGAATGGCTAAGATTTGGTGACGCAAACTTACGACGCTGAGACCATGGGCTGTTTGGAGCACTACTGCTGCCTTCTTTTACACCAGTGTTTGCCATCTTCCTGGACATCTCTGGACTACTCTGAGGTGACCGCCAGTTACCAGCACTGCTACGAGGACTGGGGCTGTTGCTGACAGGAGATGTACTCCTATCTGGGGTATGGCTTCCCCCACTGTTTTGTCGACGTCGGCAGCTGCTGAATGATGAGTAGGAATTATCGGTATCGGAGGAACACGAGCTTGAGAAGTTATCATCAGAATTTTTTCCCATCAGTTCCTGTACTCGTTTGTTCTTCTTTCTATTCCGACGTTTCTTTGAGGATTCGTCGTGTTCCTCGTCAGAATCTCGCACAACATCGCTTCCTCTGTCCTTTGATTTTGACTTGGACTTCGATTTTTCCTTTTTGGGTCCTTGCTTGCCAAGTTCAACCACTTTCATACCGCCCTCTTTTGACATATCACTGCAAGCTCGAGCCGCCGCAGCCATGGTTTCAAACGCCACAACAGCACAAGTCTCCGTCTCTAGTTCTGGATGTTTGGAAAAATAGGACCTCAGATCGTCTGGAATCGTTTTCCCTGGGCGAACGATGCGGATTAACTCAATCTCACCACATTTTGAAAACATTTCGCTCACGCTTTCCATTGAAGCATTCTCAAGTCCCGTTACCACAACGGTTCGGCCAGGATTGCGTTCGAGAAGTTCAGCTGGCAGGGCAGTATTCCTTCGAACTTTCGTCTTTTCTGAATTCAGTGAAAGCTCCTTTGACTTTTCCAGGGCTTGAGCAACGACTCTGTAATCTTTAGTTAGGGTCTTCACTTTCTTGAAAGACGTTATAAGCTTTAAATTGACATATCCTTCTTTGTTTCGACGGACATGCTTCAGAAGAAAGGCATCTTTAGCCAGATTATCGTCGCTTAAATAAAATTCGACTTGGGTGACGATTTTGTCAGAGAGTTCTTCACTGGGAGGTTGAAAAGGTTCAGTTCCATCTTTTACATCGTTGTCGGAGTGAGAATCAATAGGAGAGTGGGTATATTTGCGATCTACTTCATCTTCTGAGGGCGATGATCCCGCTACGTCGTGATCCGAACATGCGGTGAATTCTTCGCCATTTATCAACAGCTTAGGTGATGCCTCGACAGCGACAGTTACGGCGACTGCTACATCGACAGACTCTTCTTTCTGATCGTCAGCCATCTTAAGAAATTAAATTTACACACAGATGGCCCGTCAGATCCGACGAATCTTATATGCCTCGCTTTCTCGCACGAAACTTCTAACATAAATTATTTCCGGCGTCAATTTTATACGGCTCACGTGGCTAAATGACGCAATACGACAACTATATCTGACATTTCCGGTAATTCTGAAAAGCCAGTCGAAACGAATCATACAGTTATTTTTGTCGTTATAGACATCTACAACTATAATTATAGTTTGCTTCCTCCTAATCTGAATCGACTATAACATGTTCAGTTAGTCTAACAAATATTCTGCGAATTTGATCATGAGGAAATATCGGACGAACGTGACATCATACACGACTGCGCTGCATATTACACGTAGCGGAAAATGATTTCTAACACGTTTCTTTCGCTATCTTTCGACTGTCATCCAAGGTCAGCAGAAATTGCTTCATTACACTTTCAAGAAAAAGAAACTGGGAAATGTGTTGTTTCTTCCTAAAATAGAAACACATTTTTTGTTAAATTTGGTTCTTTAAACCAAGCGGAAAATATTTACTTATGCAACAGGTGATTAGTTTGTAACTCGGACTTTCACGTGTTTTAACGGTAAGAGTGAAACGGTATATTTGCCGATGAAACGATGTATTTTTGAAATTCGATTTAAAATAACTGAATATTATTTTCAACATAAATAAAAAAAAGTTTGTTACACGCTCTGCATGCTCATCTGAAAGATCTACAAGATTGTTCAATTCAGGCTGTTGACATCCTTTCTGGGGTTTTCCCTGAAACCTTGTGTTTGCCTTCTCTAATGGCACACTCTTCTCGGGCACGCGGAAAAGGAAATGGAACAATAAGGATATAAATTTGACCTTTGTTGTTTTCAATGTGACTGAGAATAATATAATTTACAATAAGTGCATTCTTTGTAGACTGAGCTAGGTCTCAAGATAGACGAGTACAGCGTAGAATAAAAATAACTCATCAAAATTCTGTCAATCAAGGGAACTATCATCACCATTATCATTTCGAGGAAGTATTCTGAACAGGAAATTAACTTGACTGGTTATAACCCTGAAAGTTACTTAAGTCCCATTTCTTTATTATTTAATTTAAAAAGCTGTACAGCCTTTTTTAACAGTTTCAGCTTGTCCTACTAATTTGTCTGCTAAGACTCCAGTGGTCGGAAAGATGCACATCCCGTTTTTTAAACCTAACCGGCCCCTTTGACATATTTTGTGAGAGTTTGATTTCCCATTCAAAATCCATTCCCTGTGGTAAAAACAGTGAAAAGCTAAAATCTTAGACAAAATAACCGGAATATTAACCTAACCCACCCTCCCACATCACCACCTCTCCCGAAAGGATGTTTTGGAATTCGCGCGGTTTCATCCTTGATTTCGCGATAAAGGTGGGTATTTTAACCGGCCAAAGGTCAGGAAATAAATTGAATCGGAAATCCTACATCAATTTTTACTGAGCGCAGTTCCGTATCATGACGCCCACAGAGTGGTATCCCACAAAAACAAAAAAAATATTTGGTATTGGGGGTTTGGTGGAGGCTCCGCACGTTTACAACAGAATTCGGTTTATAACTCATTTCAAACGGCACTGGTCTGTAAAGTCACGAGATATGCATGTGCAATATTGTTATTCTAATACAGGTTAGGTGACGTTCTTATGTGATTTTTTTATGTGCCGAGTAACACAACCTTCACTGAGACATCGAACCGATTGGAAAAAAACTCAACTTTTTTTTTTATTATTTATGGAAAAAAAATCTTAGGCCTTTACGACACACAGACCCTCCTTCTTTCAGTAGGATATGAAAATTATACAAAAATACCCATAGCATCAATGGCTATTTTAGTTATCCGTGCTTCTTTTTTAAGGGAAAAGTCACCATGAGGTTTATTTTCTACCAAATTGAAAATGATTACCATTAGATATTGAAATGGCTGGAATAATTGTAAGAAGAAGTAGCAGACTGAGGTAAATAATACTAGGGAAGTAGTAGAGTATGGGAATAGGGAGGTGGAGTGGGGGAGTTGAGCTAGATATCGCTCGTTATTTCCGTCAGTAGAAAAGGAAGTTTAATAAGAGTAGACTTCCATTTCCTTTTAAGCTCTGTAGACAAAAAATTTCTCTGACCGTAAACAAAGTGATTGTATTACTCAAAAATGCTGCAGAGAAGCCGTATCAAGGAAGGTGTAAGTGCTTATAGGTGACTGCTGCTAATATTACGGAAAAGTATCTGTTTTCATCGTAAGGAGGAAACGATCGGCATGATCAGGACTCGGGCGTCAAATCTAAAGATTTCAAAACTGAAAACGTTTATATCAAGATCAAACAATACAGTCGCAAACTGGTCGAAAGTTGAGCTTTATCAGAAGCGCCGTAACCGGCGAATCACCCCATGATGATTCGTGGAACTACTGACCATGAGAGTTTCATTTGAAAAGGGCGTGTGTCGAGGTCGTGTCTAGTTCAGTTTTGAGAAATTCTGCGAATGGCATAATCACAGCTTCGTGTCCGTAGGACCCTATCGGTCTCTCAAGCATTATATCAAACGTTACAGAACTTTGAAAAACTGTTTGGCTAACAAGTTTTCAAAAACCACAATTGTAATGATCCGTTTCAGTCTTAATTTCTTCATGTTTGTCCACCTGTTTATCCTCTTTTGTATTTGCTGCGTTGTTTACCATGTTTTATACCATGTTTTGAGCGTTAAGTTATCCCTATGTTTCACCCAGTTTGGTAGCAGTTTCCACTGTTTCGATTTTGATTAATTTCATGACACAGCTCCTTCAAAGGTCATATCTTTTCATCCAAAACTTTAAATATTAGGCCCTAGAACTACGGTCGGATGTCTCTCAACAAAGTATCGCGTAAACTTAAATGGACCCCGGGCACTTATGGAAAGAAATCCTGCCGGGACAGTACATTCCAAAGCTTTACTGACTTGACTCTTGCTTTTAAAACCTCTATAAAACATAACAACGGCCACCAAGTTACGTCCCAACTGGCAGCAAAAGCTCTCCTCAAGGAAGATATAAACTTTGTCGACCTTTCTGTTCTAAATGTATAATTTCTCTTCTCTCTCGAAAAAGTTTGGCCGTTCTAGGAATTAATATTCCATAATAGGCATTTAGAAAAAAGAAAAACAACTAGACTGTTCACATTCCTCTATTTTTCCGTAAGATCGTCGAGATCGAGCGTTTTGCGTTACTGGCTGCCATCTTGCCTGAGTGCAATCGGCTCCTGATGAGTGTCAAAACTACTTAGGGGGCGGGGGCGGTTTGGGAGCTATAATCCCCGGCGCCCGCCCCCTTGGTACATTTGAAAATCAAGATACCACCATTAGCGAAAACGGCCACTTCCCCCATAGTCGTCCTGACGTCCTGTTGCATAACTTGAACTCACTTATATTTCGTCAATCTGATTAATCATCATAAGCTTTTCTTTCATATGGAGTATGCATATTGTAAGGAGAATATTGATATTGGTCACTCTTGGGAATTGATTAGAATTGGGCGAATCAGGAGCCTATCCTTTGGAAGAATACATACTGCTTTAAGGATAAAATTAAGTCATTAGGGCCGTAATAACACCCGTCTTATACAAGAGGTGTCCTAAATAAGAGTAGACTACGAGTAGTCCCCCATTTTTCCTCAGGGATAGTAGAGCGAGCGAAACGCGAGCGCGCGTGAAAATCACCCCACGCGAGAAAAGGCGACACGCGGCGGGGAGAGAGAAATCTACTATCCCTGAGGAAATATGAGGGACTACTTGTTGTCTACTGAACAGCCGACGAAAGTCCTTTATTCTTTATTCTCTCCCCGCCGCGTGTCGCCTTTTCTCGCGTGGGGTGATTTTCGCTCGCTCTACTATCCCTGAGGAAAAATGGGGGACTACTCGTAGTCTAAAATAAGAGGCAAACTATCCCGTTCCGAAACGGCACGTGTCGTTTAAAATTTAGCTTAGACGTCCTTTGGGGTTCGAACCCCAAAGGACGTCTGCGGGGAGGCTAGCTAAGACGTGTCTTATCTATTAAAGAACCCCTAACACCTGTTCTTCGATAAGACGAGTCTTAAGGCCGATACACACGAGGGGTTTTGCTCCCGGAGCATGCTCCAGGCTCATTTTGCACGTGTCAGTACACACGAGGGAGCGTTTTCAAGTTCGCTCAAATTGCCCCGGGAGCTTGCTCCCAAATATTTAACCTGTTAAATATCGTGGAGCATTTTGCTGGGTGGAAATTCTGCTCCCGAGGATGAAGTATACCCATGAAATCGTTGGTACACACGGAGGAGCTTTTCTCCCGGAGGGTGCCCCTGGAGCATGCTCCGGGAGCAAAATCCCTCGTGTGTAGCGGCCTTTAGCTAAGTTCCGTCTAATGAGCCGTTTATACGAGATAGTTTGCGTCTTATTTTTCCTCGTATAAATAGCCCTATTATGTATGTTGCTTCATTCTTTAGAGATGCTGTAAAAGGCCTGACATTTTTGCATGTTAGCGTCATCATTTCGCTTCACGGTCCAGTAGGCCAAGCATGAAATCATTACTTCTTCCGTATGAGACGTAGGAGAAGCGTTGCGTGACGACACTAAAAATTGCTGTGTATCAGACTATTCAACATGTTGAAAGTTATTGAACGAGAATAAAGACAGGGTCTATTTCGTTTTACAATTTGCAACTTGTACAGTTAGTCCTTTACAAATGTCAGGAAAATCGCTCACCGTTTGTCGCGCAATTATTACACATAATCAGAAGCATATGGTCAAAGTAATTTCAACAATAAATTTTTCTCTTTTGAAACCATCGAAAGACGTCAGATACCTTTAAGGGTTATACTTACGGCGTAATCAGTGATTGATCTTAATTAACACAAGTCTTATGAATAAAGGTGTTGTATGCGCAAATGCTTTTGGATTATTACATGATATGATTACCTGTTGTTGTTAAAGCAGGTATGGAAAGATCAAGTCACGTTGATGTAAAGAAATGGTGATTATATTATGTCAGAAGCACGTAAGCGATTATTACATCAACAGCAATTGACACTCAAACGTTGCATCGACATTTGCAAGGCTATCGGAGCCTAGCCTCAAACACACAGATCAAGTCGCTTGGTCAGTCCGTAAAAGACGAGGTCTAATAGGCTTATAATTAGTCTGCTACACAGCCGTTTTTAGAGCGTTGCGTGGCGACACAAAAAACGGCTGTGTTGCATACTAGCTTATAATGGACTTTTCTCAAATGTTTAGGGCCTCTACTTTAATTTACACAAAGAAAATAATCTCTGGGAGCGCTGGGGGCAAAGTTTTGGCCATAAACGCAAAGGTGGTGGAATTGGCTATTTTCACCCAATTTGCTTAAGGGGTTAACCTTACCATCTAGGCCGAAATCAGCAAAAACATGACCAAATTTAAAAGAGTGTAAAATTCCATGAAAACGGGGTCTAATAGGCTTATAATGGACTTTTCACAAACGTTTCAGGCATCTAGTTTAATTAAATCCAAGAAAATAATCCGCTCTGGGAGCTCTAGAGGCAAAGGTTTGGCCATAAACGCAATGGCAGTGAAATTGGCTATTCTCGGGTAATGTTTTAGACTGGTGCCATGTTTGGTATTTAAACCTATAGTGGAAGCATCAAATTCAATATGGAATGAAAATGTCTGATAGGGAATACATTAAAAAACTAGATGATATATTGAAATTCCTACCAAAAATAAAAGACATCCTAAAAATAGGTGAAAATAAAAAGACTAGAAAAATTGAAAGCAATAAAATTACATGGTCCCGAAACGATCTCTCAGCCATCATTCTTTTATTCCTCCTTACCAGCATTTTTTAAATTAAGAAAAAGAAGTATCTTATGCACCTATCAATGGTAAGCCCCAGGGTGGGGGGGGGGGGAGCTACCCACGGGAAATTGACTCAGAGAGCCTTCCCCTGAGCAGGAATTTTGACACCAAGTTGGGAATTTCACATATGCCCGCCATCTTGGAAGACCTAGAGAACCTGGAGATGACTTACATTGTATTCGCCATCTTGGTATTGAAAAGACTTCTCTTTCTCCCGGGGGGTGGTACTCCTGGGAATTCTTGGTACCCTGTTTCAGACCAAAAAGTGCCATTTTCCAGACCCGTTTTCAAACCTGGCCTTTAGGCAGAAATTCTGTTAGTATTATTCAGATTAGAGCGCAAACAAAAAAAGTTCCTCAAATTCGTTTCGAATTCGCATGTATTTCTCTTTCTTTCTTACTCATAAATTTCTTTCTTACTCATAAATACGTTCATACACTCCTGTAGTTCCCTCGAAAACCATACTCGATTCCAGACTAAAATGGGCAAAGTGTATACCCGTTTTCAGACCAAAACGGCGCAAAAACCCCACCCGATCGCGATGGGGCGGCACATACCTGTATAGCTTACATAAGGGAGTACCACCCCGGGATTTTTCTGGACACCACGAGTGAAAGAGGAGTAAACGAATCTGTCTTATCTTTTCGTTCATATGGACCATCACCTCTTTCAGTATTTGCTGGTGCGTTCCAAAGTCGAGAGTGTTTCTTTCTATTGTTTCTCGTGATTGCTTTTTGTATATTTCTACATATTCATGATTTTCTACTCTATCGTTGGGTATGCGTGATCGAATACGAAAGCTGCTTAATATTGTTCATGTTGTTTTGCTCAATTTTAGGTGCCCGATTTAAGGTTTGAAAGTGCCCAGGGGTGGGAAATTTCAGACCTCTCACTTCTCACGATTTTGCCGTGATTCCGGTTTCCAGAACAATCTCACGAGTAAATGGACTCACAAGAAGACTCCCGATGTATAAAATAAACATTTTCCTGTATATGTGGTTTGCTTTTTTCTCGTAAAAACAGACGTATCAGGTCCATCTCCAGGTTTTTACTTTAATATCCCAGTTTTTTTACCTCCCCTTCCAGTTTTATGGTGCCCGGAGGTTGAAAGGTCTGGAATTTGACAGTCTATAGATGCCCGGGGGTGGGAAATTTGAAGCTACAATCCTGGACACTCATCAATGTTAAATATTTAAGCACAGCTATCGATACAAATGTACGGATTTAACCATATGCTTCTCAATTCAAAATACCAACTGAAACTAACCACTCTCGTCATAAACCTACTCAACCTCGTCTCCAGGGCTTTTCCCTTAAAAAATGGGTGGGACCTGTCCCACCCATTTTTTAAGGGAAAAGCCCTGGGGACGAGGTTGAAACCTACTTACATACAGTAAGATTAACCTTATTCCTTATTTTTACTAGAGTAAAACAAAATTCATATTTTTCTGTCATTTCTCGGTCCCCTCTTAAAACGGTGCATCCTTTTCGAAAATTTGTTGCAGTTCTCCCGCCCCTTACCCTATACAAAGCTGAAAGTCAAAAAACATTCCGGACACAAGTGTCCAACATTTTTTGTGTGGTGAGGGGTTGAACCCGTGTGAATTGGAAAACGCCCCAGAAGTGCAAAAGTGTCCAAGACTTTTGTCCATGATTGTAGCTTCCATGAAAATGTCAAATTCCCCTGGGTCCCCCTATCTATTCGTACTCATTGGCAGGAGATTGCACTAAAAATGAAGGTAATTTACCTTTTTTTTGGGGGGGGGGGGGCGCATAGTACCGAAGAAATACGACTTCACCCGCACTTCGTCGTCGATTTGTACTCGAGGACGAGTTGCAATTGATATTATAAACAATCGCACAACGTTAAATCTCCCACAGAACAGATTTCACTTAAGGAACGTTTCACGGGTCCAAACGATGCCAGGTCACGTGGTCATACACTTACTCTCATCCCCAAAGGCACTCCAGTTTCATGTATTGTCTGGGCCTGATAGTTAGCACCCGCGCAGAAAGGTCGTGACTGAGATGTTCTGATGGATCGACGACGACGACGACTACGACTGGAAGGTAATTTCAGACTTGGATTTTCCTGTACCAAGACGCCCAAGTAATTAGCATCACAAAACGTTCGCACTAAGACTCGCTTGGAAAAATTAAAAAAGAGGCAGACGCGAACTCGGAAATGGCCTGTCGCAAAACCAGTCCCCGGAACGCCTCAAATAGACATGGGGACACAAGATTCAGCAAAAAATAAGTTATTTTACTAATTTTCTCTGCTATGAGCCGAGATTGGACGATTGTTTTTTTGTTTTTAGTTTTCGTTACTTTATCTTTCCCATATAAACCCTATAATTCAGTACGACAACTGTGAATCTGGTCTGCCTGTGGTCGAGTGTGACGTAAACACAACAATTATTGACCTAGACAAGCCCATAGATGATTGCGCGCCCAGTCCTGATACCACAGGGTCCTGGTGACGAATTTGTCAACGTGCGAGAAGCTACAAGCAGGAACCGTTCCATTTTTAATATGTCCATCGATTTTCGATCCGGTGTGAAGCTGGGTGATCTGAGGAGGAAGCTTTGGTCGCGTTACCGATCCAACTTAACCTTCCAAGTCCCTGGAGGTCAATCAATTCTTGGTTTTGGCGATATCAATGCTCGGTATGAAATAGACAACTTCCTACAGAATGAACTTCCGGCTAAAGTGAAAGAGCTGGATTCCCGTTTCGACTTGGAGGTTATTCAGTCTGGAAGTTTCACAGAAGGGGTCTCTTTGTATAGAAAACACTCTCAGGATGAGACGGTTGAACAAGAATACGATTTTCTGTTCTTAATAAAAACACTGACGGTCGACTGCAACGAAAATATTAGACGCATTTCCGTCGTGGAAGGGGGAAATTCGGAGAAGAATGGAGCGGAGATAAGTCAGGGCCATTCGTGGATTCGTCTGAACGACATCAATCTTCAATCAACTTGGCAAGACTGCGTCACTGAACGCCAAGATGAAGCTTTTCTGTCCTCGACGAAAATAGTCGAGGTGCTCCATGCCAGGATCGAAGAGGTTTTTGGAAATAGCTCGTTTGGAGAGAAATGTGTTTATAGATTTGAAGTCAACGGGCCAGCGGTTACCGTCGTCATGGATCTTAGAGACAGCAGCGGAACCCAAGTTACTTTCAGTTTTGATTTTGTTTTGGCGTTGGACTGGAAAGAATGGCCAATCTCTGCCAAGGAGTGGATCACGCGACCTCGCAAGTGGCCAGATCAAACGGTCGTAGCGGAGGTATCCAATGGTGGCGTATACTTGGTTCCAAAGGCCTCAACGCACGGCGATCCAGAATAAGAATGGAGAATCTCGTTCTCGAAAGCTGAGAAAATTCTGTTTTCCCGTTATCCGAAACCACGAGGTGACTACACATTTCCTGATGGAAGAAAAATCACTTACGATCATCTTCTGATTCCAGACGGCAGCTGCCGCATTGAATGCTATCGCATCCTGAAGGAGATATTCAAAGAACACCTGTCGACTCCCAAGATTCTCAGTTCTTATCATCTCAAGACCATCATGCTTTGGGCGTGCGAAAAACATCCTGAAGATTTCTGGGAAAGTTCCAACTCGGCTATCTGTTTTCTGGGTCTCCTTGACGACCTTCTTCACGGCTTGGCTACTCAGCAGCTAGAACAGTTTTTCGTGCCGTCAATCAACCTCCTCTCTCATCACGACAATGCTTTCCTGTTGACATTGACGAGAAAGGCGTCCCTCATTCGCACTAAGCCACTGCAGTACTTAAAAACGCCCGAAGACGACTTGGGAATACAAGTTACGTACAGTGACTCCTTCATTGAAGATTCCGAAAAAGCCCAATTAGAAGCCATGAAACAGTGGTTCTCTGGGGCTCAAAAAAATTCAGGAGGTGAAGTCGTTGCCCAAATGAGCTACAGTTATAAAATGACTGGAAAATTTGATCCCTCCAGAGTTGACAATTCCTATCTTCGAGATAACCATTCACCTAAGCAGTGAAAAGTGTACGCTTTTAATACGTTCAAATCTAGCGGTGGCGACTTAAAGGTTTTCATTAGCAAAAGACACTGACTACAACTATTCCTCGGGTGCGTGAACTCGAGGACACAATTTGTGTACACGAGTGATGGCTGTGAATGCTTTTCTCTTATAACTTTTTCTTCGGACATAATTTTTGTTTTAACATTTTACAAAAAAGACGATTAATCATGTAAAGGAATAAAATAAAGTGTAAAAAACAACAGATAGGTCACAACGCTCGTTTGGGAGAAAATGACCCGTTCTTTGCCAACAATTGTTTTTGTTACATACGTTCAAAACATTTCCGATCCGGAGACCTGAAGATCTGTATCGACCCGAAAGAGCTCAATAAAGCCCTTAAAGCCCTTAAGCATCCCAGTGATAGAAGATGTGTTGCCAGAATCCTGAAAAGCTAGAATATTCACAAAAGTTGATGCTCGCAATTGATACTGGCACGTGGCACGTGGCCAGTGCCACACTAACGACGTTCGACAGCCCCTTTGGACGTTACTACTGGCGAAGACTGCCTTTTGGTCTCAGTGTCTCCTCTGAAATTTTCCAGAAGCGAATCCACCAAGCTTACGTACGTGTTATGTACGTGATGACATGGTTATATAAGGGGTTGGTGGCACTGATGAACAGGCTGATGCAGATCACGACAGAAATTTAGAGAGGTTTCTGCAACGATGCAGAGAAAAAGGAATCAAGCTAAACAAATTGAAGCACAAACTCAAGTGCACAGAATTCTCCTACCTGGGACACCTTGTCACCAACGAAGGCCTGAAACCAGACCCGGACAAGACAAAGGCTGTGCAGGAAAGGCCGAGACCGGACAACATCAAAGCAATCAGACGATTCTGTGGATTCGTCAATTACTTAGCAAAGTTTATTCCGAAACTAAGTGAAGTCATGGAGCCTATTAGAAACCTCACTTGCAAAGAGAATGAGCGAAAATGGACCCATGAACATGATGCAACTTTCAAACGAGTCAAAGAAATGGCCACCACATCGCCACTTCTCAAGTACTACACCCGGAAGACGAACTAACAATCCAGTGCGATGCCAGCGAGAAAGGGCTTGGAGCAGCAATAGTACAGAAAGGTGAGCCTGTGGCTTTTGCAGGCCGTGCCCTGACGGACACAGAATCCAGATATGCGCAGATTGAAAAGGAACTTCTCGCTGTGGTCTTCGCACTAGACAAGTTCGAGTAATATGCATATGGCAGACCTGTCACAATCGAGAGCGACCAGAAACCCTTAGAGGCCATTGCTAAAAGGCCGTTAAGATGTGCACCCAACAGACTACAAAGGATGTTTCTCAAGATTCAGAAGTTTGACATCAACATCGTCTACAATCCAGGATCTCGAACGTACCTAGCTGAAACACTAAGCCGAGCGTACCTGCCCTCAAGTAAGAACACTCAGGAAGACTTTGAGATTGTTAATGTGCTGAACCATGACGAAATCCTGAGGCACACCAGCAAAGATGAAGACTTGCAGCTGCTTAAAGAAGTATTTCTAACTGGATGGCCAGCGGACAAGAAAAGCCCTCCTGCTGTGCTGAACCCCTACTACAGTTACCGGGATGAGTTGTCCGTGTACGATTGTAGAATGGGGCTTTGAGCACAGGACAAGCAGTCCTCGTCATCAACAGGCAAATGGTCAAGCTGAATCTGCTGTCAAGGCGGCCAATAGCATCCTCAGGAAGGCAAAGAAAAGCAAAGGTGACTCCTACCTCGCAATACTTACAGCACGAAACACCCTTACAGAACAAACATATAATCAGAAGCATATAACCCCACATAACCATTTCTTTATATCAACTTGGCTCGATCTTTCCACACCTACTTTAACAACAACAGGTAATCACATCCTGTCATAATTTCACTACTCTAAAAGCATACGACAATTTTTTTTGCGCATACAACACCTTTATTCATAAAACTTGTGTTAATTAAGATCAATCACTGATTACGCTGTAAGTATTCCCCCTTTAATGGTATCTGGCGTCTTTTGGTGGTTTCAAAAAGGAAAGATTGTTGTAATTACTTTGACCATCAATTCGCAATGGCAAATTAAGTACATGTATGTTTCTATTCAAAATGAAAAAGTGAGTGACTCTCTAGTTTTACCTCGCCGTAATGCGAGATAATATAAATAATTTGAAAAAATTCGCTCGCACAGCAACATGGACAAAACAAAAAGAACGCTAAGTCTGCCAGGTTCATCCCTTCACGTTTGCTTTGGGTCTGGATCAGGCTTTGTGATTGGTTAAAATAAAACCACGCGCTGTTTTCTTAGCCAATTATCTTCTAGCCTGAATTTTAGACATTATAACGAGTCGTATACTCCCGTTGAAGATATGTCTGAAATTCACGCTAACTTTCTGCAGGCTACGCCCGTAAATTGTCTCGCTATCTGCCTATAGTTAGTACTTCTTTCAATTCAAATTCATTAATTTTCCGCGCGCAGTTACGCGTAGTCTTTCCGTAACTATCCACCAGTTCTTTGAGCCTCAAGGCTCCACACAAACTCTGTAATATGTTTGTTTCTGAGATACTTGTAAGGCTGTAAAAAAATCGGCCAGTTTATAAGGGGGACTGATAAGTCCCTCATAAGGATATTTGCTGCACGTTCTGGACAAAAAGGCGACGGCGTCGTCCAGATGCTGAGGTCCATAGTTATGAATTCCTAAAAACAAAACGGTTGAAAAAGGTTTAAAACGTGAACCTACAAGTGCGATCACTTCTCACAGGCTAGTATGCTCATAGCGACAATTCCCAGCTATCAGTTCCAGCGATCATTCAGTTCTGATCAGCTAGACTACGAGTAGTCCCCCATTTTTCCTCAGGGATAGTAGAGCGAGCGAAAGGCGAGCGCGCGTGAAAATCACCCCACGCGAGAAAAGGCGACGCGCGGCGGGGAGAGAGAAATCTACTATCCCTGAGGAAAAATGGGGGACTACTCGTAGTCTACTGAACAGCCGACGAATTCGACTTTCTAAAAGTCCTTTATTCATTTTTCCTGGTTGGTTATGACCCCGAGAGTTCGTCGCTCGCTCGGTCGCTGCGCGACCTCATGCATTAAAGCTCGTTTCGCACACTTTTAATAACTTATGAGAGGTCTACCTACGAGTAAGCTCTCCGGGCCCCTCCTTCTTCGCCCCACTGCCAGACCGCCCCGGGGAGCTTGCCCACAGGATAAGTTCTGACAAGCGATCACCTCCCATAAGGGACCATCAAGCTTGAGGAAACAGCCGACATTTTGCGACCGCACCAATAGTTTCGCCGCGGGGAAGCCGATGGCTGTGTCGCAAAATGTGGGCTGTTTTCCCAAGCTGAATCTTGGCATTTCGGGAGGCGCTTACGGGAGATTCAGCTGTGCAGCCGAACCCGCTTTACAGACACCCGCTTAATAAGGACACTTCATTATTACGGACAGTTTGATTTGTCCCTGGCGAAAGAAAGTCCTTACATTTTCTCTAAATTCAAACCACTTAATACGGATACTTTCTATGGCCCCCTCAGTGTCTGTATAGACAGAGTTTGACTGTATTTATAAACTAGAAAAACTCAAAGAAAAACAAAGAGAAAAAAAGCGTGGTAAACCTTTGATGGTGATACACTTTCTTATTATTTGCTCGGCAGTGACATCCATCTTGGAATCTGGATGAACCATTCCAACTAACACATAAACCCCGCCTGGCCTAAGGAGTTTTATTCCTTCCGGTATCACACTACGGATACCACAAACCTGTACAGTACAGACCAGAAAATAGATGAATACCGTAAAGGATCTAATAGACACCCGGGGCGCTTATTTATTTTTAAATATATAAACTAGCTCAAGCTCAAATAAACTAATATGCTTTCAGAGTAGCGGAATATCCAGTCCATCATAGTTGATACATCTAGGCCGTCTAGCAACCTCGTCCCCACGGTCCTTTTCCCTGGCTTTGGAGGTGGGGTGCCCCACCTCCAAACGCGCCCTGGGAACGAGGTTGGCCGTCTAGAGATCCATCGCTCTTTTAAATTTCAACATCGATGTCAGAATCCTCACTCAGGATCACTGTGTTGTCATCGTTAGTCTATCCTTACTTTGAACTCAGTTGACATTGATCGAGATATAATGATTTTGCTCTTTTTTGCAAATTCCTAGTATTTTGGAGTAATATTGTCATGGGGGGGTCTATTAGACAGGGGGTGTTCATTAGAGAGGGGCATCTAATACAAAGTTAACATTATAGAGGGGGCGTTTATTAAACAAGACGCGTTTATTTGAGAGCATGCGTCTTTCACATCATTTATGGTAATGTTAGTGGAGAATGATGCTGGCAGCATGTGATACCGGTATATAAAATGAATACCGCTTACTGTCTGACTTGTGTCTGACATAATGAGCAAAAAATTGAAACAAAGTGCAGTAGCTGTTTTTAATTAAAGTCCAAGCAAAATAATTGATTGCTTTGAAGAAGGCTGATACACTAATCATGACTTCTTATTTACCACTCCAACATTTTCAAAGAATGAGACAGGCAATTTCTTACAGGGTAAGTATCTGATTTTCAGCTTTCTGTGTTGCAATATGTATCTCTTGCCAATAGAATATATAGACTATTTGTTGAGCGGGTCTTAGGTTCTGAAGGGCTTAACTCAAGGTTCCCTGACAAAAGATGTTATTAGTCAAGTAATACACCGCTTCTCATAGCTGAATATATTAAAATCCCCATTTACCTCTATTACTGCATCAACAGAATTGTCTTTTGGACTGCTGGGATCCTGCTGGCCTAAAAAATATATAATTTTAAGCGTTTAGAGTAACCTCAGTTCCCGGGCTTTCCCTTAGAAAATGGAGGTGGGGGGTGGGGGGTGGGGGGTGGGAGAACAAGGTTGGGTCTAGAATATTGTTCAGTAATACAAATTATCTGATGTTACAATTCACCCCACATAAGGGAATCTGGATTCCAGAATCCATGCAATGTTTGCTTCTAAAATCCCAAATTCTGGAAAATTGTGCTGGTGGAATATGGAATCCTGGGCTTTGGAATCCGGAATACAGCTCAAGGAGTCCAGAATCCAACTAACTATTGGAATCCAGAATTCAAGTTCCACTAACAAAGACTGGAATCCAGTCTGAATCCAAGACTGTCTTGTGCCTTATTGTTGTATTTGCTAAACCAGTGCTGTGCATGGAAATCTGGTGGAAGATGGTGGTTTCTTTTACAATGGAAATTAGACCCTGCAAATGAGTAAACCCCCAATTGTTTTTCTGATATAATTTAGGTGTGGAAATTTAGAAACTCTTAAGACCCTGCAAAGCAGCTTATTTTGTAACAAGCTTTGGATGAGTGACTAGAATGTGTAAGAAAAAACTTGTAACAACAAAACTTGGAATGGATCAAGCCCCGTAAGTCACTAAAATGACCATTGGTTAGGGATGGATGGTGGTCACAGGGGTGCTTGATGAAATCCAGGTAAATATTGTCAATGTCAGTAGAACATTAAGGCTTCTAATAACGATTGTACAAAAAGTGCTCAACTTCCTGGTTAATTACCTGCGACAAGGGGAATACCTCCAAACTTGCTTACCATTGCCAGTCTCTCAGGATTGATATCAGAGCAGAATACTTTGTTAAATCCAGCTTCATGAAGAAGTGCACAGCCATAAATGCCCAGAAGGCCACAGCCCTGCAAAAGAAATCAGGTAGGCAAAGATCTGCACAAATAAAAAGCTACTGGTTTCATAATGGAAGTATCTTTTTAATATGTATGAGCCAACAGGTTTGCCAAGTATGTAAAAAAAAAAATGGTTTGCCTTGTTTCAGTCCTCTACTTCTCTTTAAAAAATAAATCGCTGATAATAATATTCAAAAGCACATTCTTAGTACCAGTATGTTCAAATGATATCAGTCTACCAGGCAGTTTATATACCATTCTCATACCTGAATGACAGCACTTGTTTCACGATGAGGGTTTCTGCCATCAAGTCCAGACACTGCATTTACCATGGTCGCCAGCGCACAGTTGACAGGAGAAGCTATTCTGTCTTGAACATGGTCAGGAATTTTTGAAACATGTGTTCCACTGTGGAGGATGATATGTGATGCATAACATCCATTCAGTTGGGAATCACTTGTCATGGGAGCATGACCATACTAAAAGAAAGTAATGCCAATGAAAGACCATTGTCTTCTTTAGTCCTGACCCACACTCCTCCGCTGGTTCCAGCAATTCCTTCTCTCTTGGTTCCCTTTCTCCCCTGCTTCACCCCGTTAATCTCCTGGTTCTCATCACTACAGCTTTGCATGCTATTCTTTCCTGTTTCCTACACTCTACTTTTGACTACGTTCCATTTTCACAACATTAACTCTTCTCTCAATTATTTCCCACCTGCTCATCACCAGGTTTATATCCCTCCTTCCCTTTCATCCTTCTCTCTTGGTTCCTATCCATGGCTCTCCTGCTGCTTCCCAAAGTCTTCTCTCCCACTTCCTACCTCTCTGTACACCTCATCTCTGGTCTTCTGCCTCCAACCTTCTCTTCTCCTTAGCATTTTAGCTTTTAACTTTTCCCATGAGATTACTCTTTCATTCTACTTGCAAATCACTCATTTAGTTGTTTTTGATATAGTTACATTTGTGCTAATATGTACCAACATTGGTTTAATTCACTCTTTATCCTTTATTGCCATTGAAAACATAGTCAGGAAAATAACAAAACACTTAACGCCAAGTCCCTTTGGCCAGTTAGTTGAAAACTAACTATCTCAGGACCTGAAATTGAACATTACATTAAAAGGATCTCACCTTGAACAAGGAGAGACATTTTTGTTGCAGACCATCTTTACAGCGTTCACACTCACCACAACAGTTAACAACATGAAATGTCAGTCTGTCACCCCTCTTCAACTTGGCATCTGTGGAACGTGTGTGGTCGATCACCTCTATGATACCCTCATGTCCAAGAATGCTACAGGAAATTATCAGCAATTAAAATATTCTTATAAAATATTAAAAAATAGTTGAATTGCAAGTTCCCTGCTGTAGCTAAAATAAAACAACATTCACAAGTCTCTTAGATGAATTCTTACGTGAAACCAACCTCTTCTTCCCAGACCAGATATTTTGCTTATCAGTGGCAGTTATGATCAAATGGGGATCTATAGGTACCATGCACTCCCCCTCCCATTCTTATCCCAGGATAAGCTTCCTTCCTCCTACCTCAGACAGGGGCGGATGGAGGATTTTGTGATAGAGGGGGCCTAGAGATAGAGTATACAGTGACAATATATATGGGAGTGATAGCGCCCATCAGGACTGCGAATGGCGCACTTTTCTAGGGAGTTTTGGGCGCATGCTGCCCTGGGAAAATTATTGAGATTGAAGTTCTCTGAGATGCAGTCTAGTGCACTCTGGATGCTTAAATTTAGCAAATGCCTGGACTCCATATTGAACATGTAATGCTTAAATATTTAATAAACCACAGGTGTGGTTGTGGTCAAAGAAGTAATTAACACTTTTTGATGCTAGCATGGGCCGAAGCGATTGCAGTGAGAGCACAACCTCCCAGCAAAGGCAGCAACATCTGAAAAATTGTCAAATCCAGTTTGTTTGAGACGAATATTTACTGCATGCATTCTGGTCATTTGCGACTAAAAATGTCGGCTTCGAACACAGATTCTTTCCTTATTAACAATGTTTATTACAGAAAATATAATTAAGTAACAAAACTCAAAGTACCATCTGACACACATTTACAAAAGAAAAAAATTGCCAGACAAAGGGGGGGCTGTGACCCCTGGACCCACCCCTATATCCGCCCTTGTCAGATTCCTTTTCCTTTGAGGTACGACTTACCATCCCCCACCAATCACTCCCCCAATCAAACTCCCTGATCTACCCTGGCCAATTAAACATCTTTTGAAGTCACCAAGAGTCCAAGCATCAGCTAAACTTCCCTAAAACTGGTTTTTTTCTTCATTTTAATTTAGAAATATTTCACCAACCAACTGCCATAATCCTTTAAGTCTATAATAACAAGACTGATTTTGCACTAATCATTGACCCAATTCCTAACACACTCCAACATCATCAACCGTTAACTCTAGACAACTTTCTTTAAGATGTACATAAGTCTTAAATCATTCAGGATTTGGCACTAAGCCTGTGCCTGTCTTGAGGCAGTGCCTGACTAGAGAACCGATTTAATAGACACCAACTCAAAAGGATGCATTCTATTATATCAGGCAATCAGTCAGGGACCACTGAAATAACAAACATCCATGTGTTCCTGCACTTACGTTTGGACCAAAATTTAAAATGAAGTACCCTACAGAGCGAGGCCCTGTTACAGACCTCTCAAGTCTCACGGTTTTGCCGGGAGACTCGCGATTTTCAGGGCAATCTCACGGTCGCACGATAACACACAAAAATCTCACCGTAAACAGATTCACAAGCCGATGGAACACGTAGTAGGAACATAGTAGGAACATACCTACCCCGCCCCCCCCCCCCACCCCCCCTCGCCTCCAAGAGAAATTTGAACATTAAAAACCAATGAAATAAGGGGGCAAAATAACTAAACAGACCTAGGAACTGCTTCTTTTCTTCTGCCACTGATTGTATGCAAATCTGAGCCACATATCGTTGTCATTCGAAACTTCCCAAGGATTTCTCCAGATTTCAACTTGGGAATAGGAAACTCCTCCTGAATCAGACAAGGCTCCAAATGGCTGCCGACAAAGACAAGCCTACGGGCAGTATTACCACCTTGAGACATAGCCAGTCGCCTTACAAGGTGTACAAACGAAGCACGTATATGACGCATAAATATTTTGCTTCCTCAAGGAACGAAATAAAATCATAACATCTCGACGTGCCCATCTTCATGGATGTTTTTTCGCGGCTGATCGATCGTTGAGTAGGCTTGGTAACAAGACAAATTAATTTTGCGCGTAGCCTGGAGCCTAGTGTCTCAAGGTTAAAAAATGGCTGCTGGATATTGAAAGTGGACTTCTTACAATGCGTCTTTTAATTTCCATGGCTATGAACAAAAAAATTCCTAGATTATTCTCAAAGACTAAGCTGAAGCCCCATGCATCAGTGGTATTGACACAGCATTTAAGGCAGCGTGGCCTTCCGGAATGGACCTCTTACTTCGTCCGCTACAAGGCAGTTGTAAATGATAACTTTGCTATGTCGAATTTCAACTGGAACGTCGATGGCGAGAACTACCACATTCTAAGAACAGGATGCTTTCCTTTTATTAAATACCACTGCTCCAAAAGACCTTGGCAAGATCTGAGAACAGAAAATACAGTTTTCACCTTGCTGAAAATGATGAATTTTGGAATCCCCACCTTGGCGTATGGCCTAGCAGCTTGTTTTCTTATCAAGCACGAAGAAATGGTCCAAACACGCTTTGGAGACGTGAAAATATATTTTCTGATAGAGGAAGAAAAAGGTGCTATGTTCTGAGAGAACAAATTGAGGAAATTTCAGAATCTGGTACATTAGTTAAGGTATATATTTGACGATTTTTTCAAAGTCAATTTATGACTATATTAAACCAATATCATCCAGCCACAGACATCTCATCAAGATCTTAATCCTCTTAATTTTGTGAAAAAACTGTGTCTGAAACAAGCATATAAACCCTACTAAGCTAATCACGAAAAATTTTTCAAATTTGGACTTATCATTTTAGGGTGGTACTTTGTAATAAAAATAATATTATTGTTTGGTTGCAGAGATGCCAACCAGGGTGCCAACCTCTGGCGATTTAAAATCAAGAGACGCTCTCTTTTGCCTTAACCGCCCTGCAAAATATCAATGGGTGTGGCTTATGACATTATGTACTACATGATATACAGACCATCAAAATTCAATTTTACAAAATAAACATCACCCTTATCAGTGGCAAAATACGTGCAAAAATGTTTCAGTAGCCGTACCATGAATCAAAGAATGTTTCAAATTTTGGAAAAAACATAAGCTTAATAATTTCCAAACTAAAGCAAAGAAAAGATAAAAAGTGAATCATATCCAGGAGATTTGGTGACCATGTAGGAGAACAGCGAGATAATTGATGCCATATCTAGGGGACTTCTGGATAATCTGGGAGAGTTAACACATTTCTTGTGGTTCAATTTTATCCTTGGTTTCAACTTCATTTTCCTTTGTCTTTGGGTATGGTAATGTATGGTAATGAGTTTGAAACAAAGGAAAATATAATTTAAACCAAGGATAAAATTGAACCACAACATAATGTTGTATGCAACTGGTAAGTTTGACTTGCAGCTTTTGAAGCTCATAAGAGAAATTGACGGATTGGTTTTAAATATTTGACAATCAATAATATTCTTCTTTTTCCTAAATCTTATACTTTTCAAATCATTGCAGATGGAAAGTAATGCCTTAGTATTCCTTTTAATTAATTTTCAGGTTCAGGTCTTTACCTTTTGTAACACAAAAAGCAAAAAGAGCAATCAGCCAAAAGAAAGCTATGAGTTCATCAAAAAGCAATCAGTTATCTGACTTTTATTGTCATAATTTTGTGAATGCCTGAATTAGCCACTTTCTAAAGTGAAGGATTTGATTTGATTGGGTTGGAAAGTGAACCATACACGCCTAATGCATGAATAGCATCCAAGCCTAATTTATTCTTGCTTGCAGGCTAATTGAATAATGGCTTAATCAAGAGGGTTCAGTATTAGCCTGCATAGCTGGCCCTTTTCAGTGTGTTTTTCGTTTGTGTTTCATAGTAACGGGTATAGCCGTGAGAAAACTAAGCCAAGGTACGTCAAATGAGAAAACAATGGGGAAGGGAGCAAGAGAAAGAGTTCTCTCTGCTTTCTTTCTCTCATGTCCCATCGTTTTCTGGTTTGACCTCATAATTTACTTAACACAAACGAAAAACACACCAAAAAGCCGCCTTCTGTGCAGGCTAGCTTACTCGTTAGTTTGAATTGTAAGGATGCCTTTCCCTAGATATAAGTGTACTATTGCTAAAAACACTCCGATTTTATTGTCAATACAAAATTGTCTGATTAACTTTCCAGTGACGAGCTTAATCTCTCAATTCAATTGTCGATTTATTAGGTCCCCGGCTGGTTTAGAAGAGGACATACGCGTGACCTAAAAGACGTTTGTGACGTAACAAATGTCCCGCGAAATTGGAGAATACCGGAGAAGACAAAGACTAAGTCAGAAACTGAATGTGAATTGCGTTTACATAGCGGCTATTATGGACCCAGACGAAGTGAAAGTTGTCGGTAAGAACGAATTCCAAACTCTAAAACACTAGAATGTTGATCATCAAGATGTTTATGAAATCAATGTTCTTTTATTTTTCAGTTTATTCGGCAAGAAATTTGCAGCCAAAAAAGGGAGATGGTAGGTCGCATACGTATCCCATTTCAATTTAGCATCGTCGTTTTTAAAGTGCTTCCCTTTTTTTAAAGCATTTCAAAATGTATTTTCTCTTTCCAGGTGTATGTAATGCGTCTGTTATTTTTGGAATTGGTAAGCATAAATACCGAACGGAATTTGTCCGAGACAACGATCCGACTTGGAATGAAGAAACTATAATGTAAGATCAATTTCATTTTTGACCTTTAATTTTAAATCCCATAATTGCACATCGTAAAACTGTTGTAGCTTATTGAAAAGCCGTAATCCGCTACGCTGTAAATAATCACGTTTTTCCTTTTATTGCAAAATTAATTGTCGATAGAAATTATACTCGTAAACTACAAGTGGGCGTTAAGAGGAGGGGGGGTAGTGTGCGGCGATCTCAGTATTTTAATTTGTAGTAATTTGAAGGAGATCTTAAGGCGTGGGAATTTTATTCCTTTGAAACTAAAAACGGAAGATTTTGTTTACTTGTAAAGGAGCAGAAGAGGCGTCAAATATCCGCGGAACGAACGTTAATTTGCGAAAATCGCTAAGCTTTATTATTGCAATAATGTCAAGTTACGCTTATAAACATCTGTCTTCACACCCTCATGCGTCAATGTAATCAAGAATGAAGCTTTGTTTAAAGCTGGTACAAAGCTTTCTCGGTGAAATGTATGTACCTACAACTTCGCATTTTTACACTCGTTATTTACATATTATAAAACTTCAGTTTCAATTACTCCTGTTTCAGATTTTATACCAAACTTTTCCGCTTAGGTAGTATTAAATATCATGAAAATACTAGTTATCATAATACAGTACTTGTATTTATCAATCCCTTGTTTGAAGCGAATTGATTGCTTGTCATGATTTATTGAGTGATCTTGCTTTCCAATTTAATTTTGTTTGGTTTATACTGTATTTTATTTCCTTTACGCATTGAAAAGATGCGTGATTGTACGCTTTGTTTTCTTTAACTGAGCTAGTTTTCTCTTAGCTAAATAAAACTTGTATTCGTGTAGGGCGATGACATTTAGGATAACTTCAGCCTCCTCGTGAAGAACAAAGAGACTAAAAAATACGAGAAACGGCAATGACTATTAAACAGTTAAAACTGAAAACAGCAAATTGAGCAAGTTGCGTACGAAAAATGTATTTTTTACTTACCGGTATTGGTCATGTTATAATGTCATTGATTATGTACACCCAGTCCCACCTTGCACAGGCTGCTAGAGCCCCTGTAGAAATTTCAGTTTAGCTCAGACCTCCCTCTTTGAATTTCCTATGACACTCCAGAGGGTAGGTATGGATATTTTCTAGAACCTTTCACTGTTTGTTTTGAGCTGAAGGGTCAGTAAAACACTGCCTTTTCTTGAAAACCCTTGAATTTCAGGAGTTCGATTTCAAAGCCTTTTAAGTTCTTGAAATTGGTTTTCGGTCCTTGATTTGTTACAAAAGAACAACTAAATTATCAAATTAAGGTTGTAAGTGTAAAAACAACAACAACAAATGATTATGAAATATGCAAAAAATGTTTAATCATTCCCAGTGTGCTCTTGTTACCCTCTAGCACACCTACATTAACATGTACATTAAGTCACGAGCCAAGCATAAGATATCCAAAAAGCTGAAAAGCCACCAAATGGAGTCCTCTTCTTGTTCTTTCTTTCCAGCACTGTAGCAAAACCAGCTCCTCTGATTTTCACGGTAACAGACAGGGATGAAACACTGGGCACAGCAAGCTTGCCACTAGCACAGATACCTTCTGTAGCCCATCGTCGCCGGTGGTTGCCATTAACAACAAAAAACTCACAGGCAATGGGTGACCTGTGTATTGACTGTTGGGTGCTCTCCTTTAAAAAACCTTCCTCATCTGGTGGTGAAAGTGGCAAGTGGAATAATTTATTACCTTTACGCCTCAAAAGTGGAAATAATTCAAAAGAACGTTCAAAAAGAAGGTCCTCAATTGAGGCTGCTTCTATTTCTAAAAAAGGTTCAAGGTCTATAGAGAATTTGTATTCAGCTGTGGAGTTGCAGTCACCTGTTACTTCTCCTACTACTAGTTCCAATACACTTCAACCCTTCCCTCTTTTTGTGCCACGTCTTGCTCCAACACTTGGCCAGGTTCTCTCATTAAGTAACACCCCAGAGATAACTGGACTGTCGCCCAAATCTGGACCTGCTTCTGGGGGAACCAAGATCACAGTGCGAGGATGTAATCTTGGTAAATCAAAAGAGGACATAGTTTCAATTAGTATCTGTGGGTGTGACTTGTACTCTACTCTTGAATACCACAGTCCAGCAAAACTTGTGGTTACTACAAAGCCTTGGGCTGGTTCTGGTCCTGTTGTACTGGAGACCAAGTCTGGAGGGCGGGGTACATCCACTCTCAATTTCACCTTTCAAGACAAACCACCAGGTAAACCAACTTATTTTTCTTTGGTTCAATTCTTTTGTTGTCTTTGTGTATACTGTCAACTCTCTCTAAGATAGTCACCTTTGGGACCAGCATTAAGTGTCCATCTTAGAGAGATGTCCATCTTTTAGAGAGAGGAGTAAAGAAGGGAAGCGACATACTCAAGGTGTCTGTGTTACCAAGATCCTCATCTTATAGTGGTGTCCATTAAGAAAGAGTTGGCTGTAAATGTATATGAGAACAAATTTACCTTATGCTTGTGTTAATTGAAGTGTTTGAAATAAAAAAAATAAAATAAACAGTTACAATTTTTCTCTTTTATGGTGGAACCAGAGCTAGAAGTGAGATTGGATGTCAGCATGTAAAGGCACCCTGTGCAGCTGCTTCAGTCCTTGTTTGAACTCACCTTGCCCAATCAGACCACTGATGGCACAAGTCAAATATACCATGACACTGATCTACTTCCCCTACTCAAGCTCTTTTCAGACAATGTCACAAACAAGTTCTTTTACATCCATTTCCCACTGATGTTTAAGGATGAAGGAGGCAACACCAGTGACTTGACGTCACCACTTGCATGGAGTACAGCATAGTCTTCCCCCTTCTTCCCTTGCATCTTATGGCCCACTTACCACTGTTGCCAATTAACATCTGCATCCTACAAAACCATTTATATGTACATGTGTAGTGCATTTTAGCAAAATGTTGTGTACATTACTGTTTATTTTAATCCTTCAGCACCACTCATTTCTGCCTTGGATAGAAAGGGCAAAGTGCCACGTACAGAACTGCTGACTGAGATAACCAATCTCAGAGAGGAAATTGTTGGTAAGTCCTGTGTTTTCTTGTACTAAGTGGAATGTGTACAGAAAAGATAATGAAATGAAAACAATAAATTTATAGTTGTGGCAACCTTTTCAAAAGATGATATTCTCACAACATCAAGCTTTTTTTCCTCACTTTTTTATCTCAAAGTTCTGGCCAGTTATAGGCCAAAGAATGTGAAAGGGTGTTCGTCCCTATGGAAAGCCAAAGAAAATGTCATCCTAAATATGTCAGGATTGCTTATATAGTAGAGCAAGATTGCACCTAAGTTTTGTATTCACCTTTTTTAGGTGAATTTCTTGGGCTGCACCACCCTGGCAAAATTTGTGGCAAAATTTCCTGGAGCAAATGGATTGATGTAATATGTATGCTCCACATTAGCACCATATAAGAAAGTAATAAACTTGCAATAATTGGTGCCTTTCCATTTTTTTCTAGATCTAACTGGTGAGAATCGTTCCCTAAAGGAATACATAGATCGATTGATGGTAGTGTTAATGGAAAAGTTTCCAGAAGTGCTAGAAAATTTAGATTCCTCTGCCTGACTGTGTTGTTTGACTCTGGAAAAAATATAGACAATTTTAAACAATAGCATGGGTCAGTTTTTGGTGTACCAGCAGAATCTTTTATTTTTTTTAACCAAAAGTGGCAAGAAAACAAAAAGAAAATTAAACAGCTGGTACTTACTAAAAACAAAAAGCAGCTTTGCTACCTTTAAGAAAGAATGAAAGTTGAGAAGTTATCATTGGAGTCTGTTCAAGACATGTAACTTAATTACATTCCAGAATTTTTAATTTAGAAGAGCCACAAATGCAGTTGGCAATTCATCGTGAGTTACTCAACTTTTACCTTTTCTTAAATTTTATCACAGAAGTAGATGTCTTAGTCAATGTGCCTAGAAGAATAGAGTGTGTTAGCTGCTACTTCGATTTAAACACAAAAAAAATACTTTCCCCCTCTTTCTGTTTGCTATAACAACACTGTAAACTTTCTTTTAATAAGTGAGTACATAAAATTACATTTTATCAGCAGGATCATCATCAATTCCTACTCCAAAGCCATCATCTGAATGTTTGACACTAAATTATTAAAACTTTGTTTGGGATCTCATCCATAGACCCAAAAGTTAGTGAAATAGCCATATCTGTTGAATTGATCAGTCTTAATTTATTGTTTTAAAACAAATAGAGCTACAGCTATTATAAACTAGGCATGTAATGAAAAATGCTGCTACATTGCTTGTTTAAGAGTGGTCACAGTTTTAAGGTTTCATCCACAAATTTAAAAAAAACCTGTAAAAGCGATAAACAAAGGCTGTTATTTCAAATGAATCTCAGCTCTCCGTGAAAAACATCTTCAACTGGAGTCAATTTAACCATCACCACCCCTGTTGGGTTAACTTTGGAACTAAAGAACTTCGTAAACTTTCCCAGGTCTTTGTGAGAGAACAGGTCTCTAGCTGTGGCTGTGCTTGATGTAATTCCGATCTGCAAAACCAAAAAAGAAAGGGGATGTGAGAACAATGGGTATGATTTTGAATTTTTTTGCAGCCTAGACCTGAGAGTGAGAAAACTAGATGATTTAAAGTTGGCTTGTAGGAATGTGACTGTTCTGTTTCTTGAAATCTCAAGTGATATTTTATGTGAATGATGCCTTGTCCTTAGCTGACTTTAATCTGATTCTGATTTGATTTGAATGAAATAGGTACACTTAAACATGGTACACTTCTGCTCTGTCCAAACAACCATCATTGCCACTGACACTAACCCTCATCATGACTCTCATTCGCCATTACTATGTACTTAACCATCATCATCATCATTAGACTTCCCAAAAGTCTGTTTTGTTTGGGTGATCAGTCAGGAGGGAAACTGAAATTTCTGGCCTGATGAGTTTAGGACACTCTGTATACAAAAGACACACTGCTTCTTTCACTTGTCAGCTGTACTTGCCAGTCGTAGATAACTGAGACTCTGAAACATTTTTGCCCCACAATATGCATATGAAATTTGAATCACTGTCGGCAAGACTAATAAACTAGTCACATCTTTTGATCTTTGCTCAATCTTTGACTTCGTGGCTCAAAAAGTCTACTTGTGCGGGGCTAGTCTAGATTATCATTTGCCTTGTCCTTTGCCACATTTGACATTATCATCAATATCAGACATTATTATCATCAGGCATGGCCATCTCTATCATCAACAGTTGATACATACCAGCTTAAAATCTGCTTCTATAATAGCTACATCAGATTTGCGATTGAATAACAATACAGCAACACTGCCATCTGAAAGAGGTCGTGACCAAACTTCTGAAGTATTTTGTTTCATCTAAGGAGACAAAAGGGAGAGTTAAGCAATACTACGTTATGTTATTTTTCATGTTATAAACAAATAACTAATGGGAGAATTATACACACCACTCTCCGACCCATTTTTCCAAGCTTGTCTTGATCAACAGCAATTACTTCTCTGAAAAGAAAGGGGAATTAATAGTGAAAATTGAATTTAAATTTATGTTCCTTCTCAATGAGCTCTGTAAGTACTCTCAGATTATTGTTTGAAACAAACAGAAACAGTGCATTTGTGAGTCAAGACAACTGCCAGTACATTTTCATATTTTCAAAACTGCTCATCATTGTTTCATGCTTAGTTAATTAAAATACTTTTACCTGTTAAGAAGAATATCTTTGGCCTCTGCTGAAATATTCCTTAAATCATTGGACATAACAAGAGGCTGAAAATAAAAACAAGATGATATGGTGGCACAAATTATTCTTCTGTTCCCAGCTTATAAAAATATTAAAAAATTTAAAGCCAAATTATTATTCCAAAAAATTCCGTTAAAAATATTTGCATAAAATAAATATAGTAATTGTAAAATTATAATTTATTATTTAATTTACGATTATGCAGCCGTGAAAAATTTCTTTGCAGATAATGAGCTTTAAACTATTACTGATATTATCATACAGTAAAAAAAAAGCAATGGGTAGAAATCAATAGCGGTGACATTGAAATATTTTATTATTCTGGAAACTCTCTAGAGAGCCATGTTATGAAACACATATAGAATACTTAATCCTCCTTGATGAATTATATCAAACAAACTCATTCTGACTGAAAATGTAATGCTTACAGATTCTTAAAACTTACTGCAGCTAGGATTGACCAAAGACCAAATTGTGCTTTTGACTGTTCAAAATTCAGCCCAAAATCACCAACTATAAGCTGTATGGAGAGAAGAAATTTAAAAATGTGATTCTCCCACTTAACATGCTAGCAAAAGTCAAACTTACATGCTCTAACACACATTTTAGGTAGCAAATACAGTGTGAATTATTGCATCATGATACGCATCAGTATATATGGTGACTGTTAACGTGGAAGTCACAGGGACCCTAGGTGGATAAGGTAACCTGCTTAGCCAATATCAACTCTTTTCATCTTGACCATGTCTGGGGATGTGATGCACCAAAGCCAAAAACCCCCCACTAGTTTTTCAAACTAATCTGTATCCATCTTCCTAAAAATTCAACTTTATTTGGGGGGCTGAAGAGGAGAAGTGGCAAGTCCTCTTAGTTAAGTGACCTTAAGTGAGACTTTTCACCTCTATTGTAACTTTTGACCCGCCTCTCCCCCATCCCTGCCTCAAAGAAGACTCAACATTACTATACACAGTATTCTCACCATATCTGGATCATTCCAGTGGCCAGGTCCTGCTGCTGCTGTAAAAGTGTCTTGGTTTTCAGCAAAGTGATCAACAATGCTTAAGACACTTGACCATTGGTCCTACAATTTCAAATATTAATGCCAGTGATACATGTATATACTATTAATGTCAAGTTGGTATTCAGGGTTTCAAATTTTCATCTTTTTTTGTATCAAAACTTAAACATGAGCAAACGAAAATTAATGTTCTCAGATTGCCAACAGCAAAGTGTCATACATACAAAGAAGGCCAACCTCTGGAGAACTGAAATCTAGAGACCTTTTCATTTGCACTTAACCCACAACGTGTCATAAATCATGTGTTTCTCATTATTAAACAGTCCCATTCTGGCAATCACTATATACGGTCCATTGAAAACCAAATTCAGCTAACCAAAAACATTAAATGAAAAAAGATTAAAACCCAACCTGAACATCATGATAATTTCTCCAGGTGTTACAGTTTCTAGCTATAGCAGCATAGTCAGGCTGTAATGAGAGAGAACTCTTATATAAGCTAAATAAAAACAAACTATATTATAGAGACGTTAAATAGGTGTTAAACCGGAAGGTTTTGTCCAACTGAATAATAATATTAAAACTTTAAAAAAGAAGGTTAAAGGTTTGTTTATAGTGGAAATCGACACACTGACCACTCAGCCACGCTGCCTACTATAATCATAATTACTACTAAAAAGTTTTTATCTTTTAAAATTTCCAATACGATGACAAATAATAAATTGAATGTCCAGTTGTTGGTGATAAAACATACTTTTAGGTCCACTGAGGACGTGCATTGAAAATTCTTAGGGAGAGGGAGAGATCAGAAAACATAAATGAAGCAAACAAAAGTAATTAAACTTCAATTCCCACTAAAAGAAGTGTGGTGAGAGGCTGATACAGAATACATTAAATAATTAGTAAAATCCAACTAGTGGTCTATTGTCAATGCTGCATTCTGATTGGTTGAGCTACTACTAGGCCATATGTTATAGCCCACTAGTAGCGAAAAGCGTGGGCTTTGAAAACCAAAACAATGGCGGTTGAATCGCGTTTTGCTAGCTAAAATTGTTTTGTCTCGATATTTTTGACCGACTAGTTGGATTTTATCAAAACAATTATTCCTCTGGCCCTCATGGTCTCTGAGTTCCGCCTCATGGGCTATTGAATCAGAGCCCATTCGTTACATGCAGATGAAGTTTACGAAAAATATACTTATAGAGAAGATGTTCGAATTCTAGTTAATTATTAACATCTTCTGAAAAAGTATTTTAAAGAAATTAATTAATGTTGTGGGATGTGATGCTCCCAACTAGGTCTACTTTACCCATTTGACTGTTTGATTACACACCTTGATGCCAATTTTTTGCTGGTAATCTGGCCATTCGCAACTTAGTAGGATTGGCCGTCCAGTTGCATTTAGAGCCTCTGTGAACTTGGGGTAACCAACATCAAATGTAGATGGGTCAGAAAAGCAGCCATCAACTTTGAGGTAGTCAATTTCCCAGCTGGCAAAGGTCTGTGTTATCAATAAAAAGGCAAAATGTCAGCTTTTTCTTCTTCAACTTAATATGAATTTCTAAACCCCTGTTTTATGTTTGGCTCAATATTACATAAAAACCAATTGAAAACACTACATCCTCAATAACTGAATCTTTCTTCTGTAGATTACCATTACCCTTCTTCCTCCAGTTTTGTAAGTCCCAGCAATCCTGCCCCTGAGTAAACTATCTGAGGTAATAAACAAGTTACATACAGTAATATTTGAAGGCTGCAAAAGTTTGTTTAAAAATATATTATAAATTCAATCTTTTACCTTTGCATCCTGTTCAATGTGTTCAATACTTCCTGGATAACCAGCACATGTCAGAAAACCATAATCTGAAACACAAGTAAAAAGATAATTAATTTAAATATAACTAAAAGCCATTTCTTAAGCTACCCTTTCTCTCATATGACTACACTGGTGTGATTCTAACTCTCAAATTACTGGTGAGATTCTGCTTTTCAAAATCACAGAATTGGACAAGGCCACCAGATGACCCCTGGTTTAAAGCTGGGGGGGATGGCTAACGATAAGTTCTTGATTCAGCTTTCTTAATAACATTTTGATAAGTTGACACATACCAGCATACAATCCAAGTTTCAGTCCTTTGCCATGCAACTGTGTATCACAACAGTAAAACGATTAGTAAAATCACAAAACCTAAGAGTGCTGCAACTCTTAAATAAAAATATATTTTTAATTTGGAAGATCAAATTGTTGTGATTTACAGACAATTACTATCAAAATAAAGTACAAAACGTTTGCAAGGAAATTCATGTAAACACAAATTAAAATTCATAGTATTCAGCTGGCCCCAGTTGTTCAAAAGTTGGATAGCACTATTCACTGGATAAATCACTATCCAGTGGATAAGTATTAGGGAAACCAATTGCGTTATTCACTGGATAGTGATTTATCCGATGGATAGTGCTATCCATCTTTTGAACAACTGGGGCCAGGGAAGTAAATGTATAGAAATCACGAAGTCACTGTTTCCTGAGACAAAAATCATTGCTCCACCTTATCTTTCTCCACCCAGGTGTATTTTAAATTCTTGTTTAAAAATGGATACTGGAAACCAACTGCTCAAGGGAGAACCCTGCAATGGACTAGCATCCCCTCCATCGAAGAGTTGCAAAACTTCTAGGTGCCAACATATTAACAATTCAAATCAGGGATAACACGACAGCCATCTTTGCACCTCCATGTCCCATGTATGCCTTTTCTACTATCTACAGTAACTCTTAAGCATACTTGTAGCTTTCCCTTCAATGCAAATCCTTTAAAATGGTGCGCATAACATTACAACTTCACTTACATATATGAGCACACAGGGTAAAAGCCAGCATGATGACCCCATCTTTTCATTGCAGTTTCTGAATGTCCTACATATTGCAGACATTTGTGCCAGGTTTGAAAAAAATCTGGATAGTACATCCCAAGGGGGGGGGGGGGGGGGTACTCGAGATTTCAACTGACGGGGATGATAGAATGGAGCCAAAGGTCAAGACCCAAAAAAATCCTTAGGGCTTCCAGCAAAACCCAAAAACATTCCTGGACCAAAAATTAACCCCCAAAAAATCCCATGCCGATTTTTTGGTCCTTAAAAGTTCCAGAAAGGGGTAATGCTATAACACAAAGAAAAACATTGGAAATTGAACACTCGTGTTTATTTATTCATCATACCATCTGAATATATCCTTTCCCTCATCTGGCAGTCATTTTAACAAGCTGGAGCGGGTGCTAGAGACACCCAAGAACGGTTTTGTCTCAACAGTAACGTTATGAATAACTCTAAACAAGACCAACCAATTTTCGTACCCAAAAGAATCCCGGAATAGAAAATTTCAAACCCAAAAAAATCCTTTGATCATCCCCGTCACTTGAAATCCCAAGTACCCCCCCCTTGGGAGTACATCCTTTTCAAGGGAGTTACCTTAACCATATATACAAAATTAATAAAATAATGTACTATATATTAAACATCTCACATAGTCTGCAAGGGCCTTCATTCCACTGGGGAATCTTGTACTGTTTGGCTGAAGACTACCGGAAGGGTCTCGTTTCTTGTTTGACCAACAGTCCTAACAAAAGTCAACCACAGAAGTAATTTTGTTACCTCTGCGTCCTGCGTCCCTGATGCATAACAATCCCCAAAGACACACAAAAGTTCATGGCATCCCGTAGGATGCAAATGTTGATCGATCGATCGATCTGAGGATGTTTTTGTAGAAATTATATCCTGTTCATGTGATTTCTGTAGCTGTTCTTGTGTCTGTTGTTTAATGACACATACTTCTTTTAGTCTTTGTTGTGCTTTACAAAAGAATATATTTTATCTGTGTGGTCACATAATGGCCCAAGCATTTTCAATTAAGGACTTGTTATTTTTTGAACTGGGACTCAATGGTTTAGGACTGGGACTCATGATTTGTTCACAAGATGAGTCCCAAGACTCACCATAACTATTTGTAACAAAATCACTGCCATAGTCTTTAATTACATATATTATGAATAAATTGTCATTAATTAATTTATATATTTATAAGTTGGAAGACTACACACTTAAACATTTGTTTTACTTTATAATCATTCAAATCATGTGTGTATGTGTGTGTGTTCTGTCCACATGCAGGCAGGTCCTTTTCCTTATACATTAAAATCAAAACATAAACGTAAAACTTTAAATTCATTTATTAATTACCCATTTGCAAACTGTACACTAACTACTTCTTTTTAACTTATTACAAGTTTTAATGAAAAATCAGTTGAATTCTCGCCTTAAATAGGATTATTTTACTACATTTAGAGTGGTTTTCGTTTGAGTGTCGTAAAACCAAAACCAAAGTAATTACTCTGGCCAATCACATAGGACACAGACAATACATTGAACCAATCAAAACTCGAAGTAATTACATGTGGCTGATGCAAAGCACGGGAAAACGTATGCGAGCGCGTCACAATTGGCTTTGGTTTTACTTCTGATTGGATGAAAAGGTGGCGCGAATCTTTTAAGCCAATCGCATCGTGTAGAAAGTGCAAAACCAATTACTTTTCGACACTCAAATGAAAACCGCTCTATTTCTTTAAATCATTATTACTGACAATAATTGCTGTGATGGCATAATATATTAAACCTCCTGGATACACTCACATTCAAATTTGTTGACATTCAAAAATTTCTCAGACCCCGCTCTGATCAATTGTTCCTAGTACTCTTTGGCTCTTCTTTTTAATTTGGATGGTATGATTCAGGCACATGCCTGATATTCCATGTCCTTTAGAATTCCTGTCCCTGTAATCTCCTGGGCCGGGTTGTTCCAAGCTTGGTTAAGATAACCCAGGGTTAGTGCGAACTTTGAACTTAGATATTAGTGCTAAAAATTCAAATTCAGTTTAATTCTTTTTGCCTACAATTTGATGATTGGATACTCTAAAAAGAATACAGAAAATTATCCGAGAGAGTGCTTTTGATAACAAGAAAAAGAAAGCCGGGTTAAAATTTAACCCCGGGTTAGTGCTAACCAGCGTTCGAACAACTGGGCCCTGGCTGTTGTTCCTACACCATACCCCATCATCCTTCTTATCTTAGCTTAGTTAATAATAAAATATTGGAACACTCACATCAATGCTGACATACTCATACCCAGCATCTTTATAGCCATCCTCAGCAAGCCGGTCTGCCTGTTGTTTAATCAAGCCTTCACTGTAATGATTAAAATCAGAGCAATTTATCACTTTCTTGTGTAAATTTCAAACCCATTTTGCACTTGTTATTGGCTTTCCCAAGGGTTGACCACCAGGACACCCTAAGATTTGTTTTCAGCTTGGGTGAAACAAAAGACTACATGAACCAATAGACTAAATCCCTCTCCCTGGGGGTAGAGACCCTGGAATATATGTAAGTTATTTATCAGCAAGAGGCTGCCCATAGGGAAAATCATTAATTTGTGGTACGTGGACTCAATCGAAGAGCAGACATATTGATTATGTGTTCCCTTCACCAATTGTTTTCTAGTTCATTTGTCACATACATATCTATGTTTCAATGTGTTTGGTGCCACCACACTGGCGAGCAAGTGTTTAAATACTAAGAACAAACAGACCCTTTCACAGTTTTTTCAACTTTTTTTTTGAATGAGTTAGGGAAAATCCGTCACCACCACTGGAAAGAGCACCTTGAAATTACTAAACTTGCTAAGTTTGAAAGTGATACGTCTTAAGCGAGTGAAGATATACAGGGACGGATCTAGGGGGAGGATGCAGGGGGTGCGCACCCCCCCCCCCCTCCAAGAGATGATCTGCGGTTTTCTAATACAACTGGTATTCTGCCAAGAAAAAAAAACTATGTGGTTTATTGGTGTTGAAGTAGAGCAAGAGACGAGTGCACCCCCTCCTAAAAAAAGTCCTGGATCTGCCCCTGATATAACTTCACAAAGTGGCAAAAATTTACAGACATTTGTATGGTGGGGAGGCAAGTTTGTGCCCCTCACCATACAAATGTCTGTAAAATTACGCGACTTTGAGAAGCTTTATCTTCATTAGATTTCAACAAATCACTTTCAAACTTGGCAAGTTTACCAATTTAAAGGTGCTCTTTCCAGTGCAGTCAATGGTTTTACCCTAATTTGTCCATGTCAAAAGTTGGAAAAAAATGTGGAAAGTTCTATTCAAGCAAGAAATGATTGGACAAAACATGGAATACACCGAAGACTGCCCCTACCCCACGGTGAAAATTATTTCTCCAAACTCAACGAATCCCCTCCCGGGGGTGTTGTGAGGGGCAAACCCCTCTCCCCGGAAAAACCAATGTCGACAATGTACGTGTATGTGTGAGTCAACCTCTGCTGAAAAATAACTGTTGTAATAAGAGTCTGAGTTACTTGCAGCTTGTGGAATGATACATCTAAAATAGATTTGATGAAGGTTTATCTATAACGCACTGCTCACCTTATGCAGTCGTTGGGATATTTGATGCAATTTATGTTGCATCTGAACCTTTCCCAGTCCATCCAGCCCACTGTTCGATTAAGAGAAAATCGAAAAATTAAAATGGACATTCCCCGACCGTCACTTTCTCTTTCTGTTAACTGAAGATCAATCAAATTGCCAGCTACGTGCTCCACTGAAGCAAAACTAAGACTTACTTGGCGGTGTAAGAGCTAAGCCATTGTCCAGTCCAAAAACCACTCCTTCGTCGACAAATCCATAAATCAGAAAGGCAAATACAGCTACAAAGAAGAAACACTTCTCCATTATGGCCTTGTCCGTTTTTCTTTGTCGATCATACGACCCGTATTAGACCGCGTGAGGTTTAATCGTGGGGAGAGTAAGCTGCTAAAATTGGACGTCAGATCTGATTCTCAAGTTACTCTAAGTTACTTGATCGCAAAGTGTTGTCACGCTAAGATTTTCATAGAGCCGTGTTGAATGAAAAATATTTTTTACAAGAATTGTACAACATGGATAATCTTTTACTTCTTTGAAGAAACGCATTGTAAACGCCGATTCTCCCCTTTTCGCTTCAGTACACCACCTTGCCCGTACAGTTGATAGTTGCATGGTCGATACCGCAACATCCCGGGGGGAGTACTCCCAGAAAATTTTGGGCTGGGGTGTGCGGCACGGTTCCTAAAACACCTACCTAACCCCTACCCTTTGGAAATTTTTCCTGACGCTTTTCTAACTGGAAACACTATTCGCAAGCAATGAATGGTCGGAATAGAAAATGCTCATTCTATTTCAGATTCCAGCTGCTAAAATCTATAAAAATGGGTCAAAAACCAGGCCGGGGTACTTCCCATTTTCATTAGCCTGTGTATAGACCCCGCTTCCTCTGTATACAGGCCAATTTACATGGGGAAACCGGAAATCCCCGTTGGAAAAAATCCAGTGGTTCGCCCCATTCTGTTTAGGAAGCTTCAGAAAATAAAATATGGGCTGTGATTCGCGGCGATGAAATTTGTTTTACTCTTTTGAGTCTGTTCAGCTGATTTGGATATACTTTGTAGCGTTTCGTTCTCCCACCACGTCAAATTTCATAGTTTTGTGTTTATGCAAAAGTTTTTCTCACCCGGGATGTTTTTGTTTCACTGCACCCCGGGCCTCCGGCTGCGCACCGGCATATATAAGCGTTATTGACTGAAAGGGAGGTCAAGATGCCTGAATATTGGCGATGTTTTTTTGTTACGTTTTTAGAACCGAAACGAAGTCCAGGTCAATCAAAAAGCAAAAAAAGGACAAGGCGTATATGGCAACAGCCTGCCATATATCTTGACCGAGCAAGGTTATTGAGCTTGGTCACAAAAGGATTTATTATGGCCATATGCTGGACTTAGCCTCCTCCGCAGGCAACACCAATTGCCCGGGGTCCAATTGTAACGGACTAGTACTGAACGAGAAAAGGAGAAAAAAATGAGGAGGAGTCCACACCTAAAAGTCTAAGGAGGAGCCACTGTAGCTCCTGGTTCTCTCCCCATTCTCCCACTTGTTCTCTAAAAGTGGACAGTGACGGACGAGGCCAGGTTGGAATATTAAACAGCGCGGGAAATCCCGAGCGGGTAAGATGGGACCATCAGAGCACAGGATTCGCTTCCCCCTGTTCAGCCGTGTATAAAATACTATCTATATACTGTTGTATAAATAAGTTAGAAGTTTAGCGCTTGGTAGAGTGGAGGCTCTCGTAAGCGGACACCCTCGGGAAGCCCGTAACTGGAGCTGGCCGCCTACGGGAATGTAAAAATACAGAGTTTGTATGTGAGTCGAGAAAAACGGGGTTTTGTGAAGGTGGCCGTAAGGAGAGCTGCCCGTCGCTTACGAGAGACTGTTCGTTAAGAGAGCGTCTCCCCAAAAGAATCCAACTTTTGCTATACTTTAGTTTATTCAGAAATTTTGTTCAACAAAGCATTTAAACAACTTTGTGAAAAATCTTAGTTAAGTTTCCTTGTCGGTCAGTTAAGCTTTACGCACTGGCAACGTTTGTGATCCTCTTTTTCATCGGTCTTCATTGCCTTGTTTTTGTCAGTCTTTTCAATTTCCTTTTCATCTGTCTTACTATCAGCCATTTTCTTCTCTTTATTATTGGTCTTTTTATCTGTCTTTCCTTCATCGCATATTGGAATCAGCTTGACCATCACTACTCCACTGGGGTTCACCCTGGCTGTGAACGATTTGTTGTAAACTCCTAATTCTTTGTGAGCAAACAGGTCGCGCGCGTAAGCTCGTTCTGTTGTTATTCCCACCTATAAAAGCAACAAAAATAAAGTCATCCGAAACTTCGCTGCAATCATTCCTGGTGATCTCCTGGAAACAAAGAGGAGCCTGATAAAAAAAACTGCTAAAGGTAATATCAGCTAATGTTTGTTTTGGGTAAGGATAAAAGTACGTTTTAAGACGATGTAAAGAGGGCCTTTTAGACTATTCTTGGTTAGTAACCACGTGACAAGTGGTCCATGTTGGTTTCCCATGACGTCACGTGCGCCATATTGGTCTCCCAAAACAATGAAACAGCGGCCATATTGGTGTTCTTCTTGACCACTTACACGGCCGCCGCGACGTCACGTGCAAACCAGCCGTGAATTAGTAACCTCACTTTCATACCGAAGTAGCGAAATATTGCTTTTAGAGATTAGCCGTTTTATTCCTTTTTGGAGGGGTACTATAAAGTAAAAACCAAGCAAAGGTAGCTATCTAAGAACTATATACATACATCACAAAATGAAGCTTCCACATCCACAGGAAGGTCCGAGCGTATGCTAAGGAGTACCACGGCTACACTTCCGCATTCCGACAGCGGACGAGCCCATACCTCGGTAAAGGTCGTTAGGTTCTATCGCCAGGATAAAGAAATACACGAACAGACATCACAGTGACAAGAAACATGATTTTTATCGCATAGAATAAGAGATGTTAATCGTCATTTCTACGCAAACGAGTGGAGATCACTGTACCGTTATTGCTAATATATCCGACAACGATTTAAAAAAATGTAGTCTATTCTCATGTCTCATATTCTCATATCAGATCTGGGTACGAGATTATTCTCATGTTTGTCACGGTTGTAAAGGAAAAGCGTAATACGCCACTTCCACATTTGACACATTTCCCTCTTGGGACGGCTGTTATACCCAGGGGAAATGAAAAACAAAGGTTAGGCAAAATTTTGTGGGGCAAATAGGGTGCATTACGGGAAACGTGGAAGTGGCGTACAAAAGGCTGGAATATAGGTACGTGGTCAAATCTGTAGTTTGCCGTGAACATGAACTATCGCTAGGAGCCTGGATACGAAAAGACTTGTTTCCCCTGGAAGCGTCGGAACACGTAACGTTACACTGGGTGTGTCACACTTAGCAAGATTGAATACACCCTACACGAGAGGATCTTAAGATTTAATTAATATGGCTTCTTCACAGGCCTCCTGGACACAGACGATGCAACGTAAAAACGACTTTTAAACGCACTTGTCCCAAGTTGAATACCATGTGTGATGACCTAAAACTTGGTTAATTGGCTCAGTGAAAAATGGCTCATTGAAAAAAATGTCTGGGTACCAGTACTACTCGCTTCCCTTGCTTTCCTAGTCTGTCTTGGTTTACAGCGATGACCTCCCTGTGTAAAAAGAAATTAATTACTTAATTACTTCATTAGCCGCCCTTACCATAGCGCACAGTTAATCTTGATAATACGTTACACAAAATTGTAGATTCTAATGTGAACCCGATCACAGGTATTTTCAAATAAGATATGATCGAGATTGTATGTTTAAACTGGCTACCGTTTCGCAATGTGACGGGTGATGACGATGATTACATACAGCAGTATGATGGTGATGACGATGATTTTGAACTGGTATACAATCTTAAGCCTTCAACTCCCAGAAAATTCGCCTACTTTTGACAAATTGAGCGAGACAAAGTTAACACAGTATTTTTTAGTGACATTTTTCTGCCGTCGTTGTCGTTGGTACCTAAGCTCCCTATTGATGGAGGAGACGGTGACCACAACAATCGACAACGATTCTCGGGAGTTACGACGTCTCTAGCGGCGAGGAGCGAGTAGAGTCGGCTGTATTTACAGGATACGACAACGACGACGCCGACCACGATTAAGATGATGATGATGATGATGATGATGATGATGATGATGATGATGATGATGTGGAGGGGAGCAGATAGCCATTGTGATGACGATAACCGGCCAGTTTTTATGAACAAAGATGCTTACATTTGTTGACTTACGTGTTTAGAAGAATTTCTCTGGACCTTGAGTCGATGTCACGCAGGTCGTTAGACATCAGTAAAGGCTGTTGATGGGGATAATAGTTTATTGTAATTAAAAAGCGGTCGTGTCTCTGGAAAACGCCCAAGCTGCTCTTGTAAACCTTGTCGGTGGTACATCAAATCCATGTGGTAGTGTTTGACAGGGTTTTTAGAAATGGAGATCTAAAATACTTAGATATTAAGTTTTTCTTCTTATTCAGATTGAGAAATGACATGTGTGCACTTTCTTCCTACTAAAGCAAGAGATAATAATGTATACAGTCTAAAGCTCATACGGGAGAAAAGCAGCAAATTAAGTACTGAAACAGACCATCGTTAATGTACCAAAAAAAGAGAAAAAAATACCCATGGATACTTACAGACGCCATTATTGCCCAGAGGGCAAACTGGAGTTTGGACTGCTCAAAACTGAGTCCGAAGTTGCCAATGATCAACTGAAAGAAATTTTCAACGTTTCTTTATTCAGAAACAGCACAGAAATTTTGTCCGGGAACTATTTTATTCGAAAAGTACGTCTATTTATATAAATAACCGTATGTTATTGTATGAGACCCTCCTTAAGGCGATTTTGGCGCAAATTAAGAATATCTTTTAAGTACCAAGACTCAGACAGCAAAACCTGCTGACTTTAAAAATGGTATTTTCGAACATTCGACGAGGTTTAGTTTTCCTTATTCATAATTTTATACTTTAGAAGTGCTGATAGACGGACCGGTGCTTCCGTTTTCGCGGGAGAAACTTCTTCAAGATGTATCTAAAAATTCACCGGTCCTTTAAAAGGCCTTGACAGAGGCCTTGTTCGGGAGTTATTCGCTGAGGGTTATGTCCTATTTTTGTTGACACTTCGGGGATCGAGAGTGTGAATTTTGTTTGATTTTCGAAATATTGATGCAAGTTTGTCATCTCTCCCGTCGTACATTTATTAAGGTGAAACGGTCACCGAAAACGAATCTTGTCAATCTTTTCAAAAACGATCTCTAGAGTAGAAATTATTGAAAATGCCGGCTTATCGTAGTTGTGTCGACGCACGAAAATGGAGAGAGACTTATTTCCATCGTTTTACTGTTTTCGTGTGCATGGACAGCCGAAAACTATTCGAATACGCCACGTGTATACACATTTTTTTCGAAAACTAAGAAAAATTCTCCGTTTTCAAAAATATCCGGATACGTGTGGAGGAGGCGTCAAATATTTGTCAACATGACTTATCAAATGTACAGCGGCTTTCGAGTAAGAGAAAGAAGGGGGCGAGGTATATACTATGCGCACCATTCCCGTCTTCAAAAAGTCAGAGCTTGCGGATACCAGTCTCGCGTTTCCAGAGGCTAGAATTCCTTTGGGTTTCCACTGGAAACGGTTGCCATCGAGTTCTAGTGGACAAAGGAAACGAAAGTTTTGGGGACGAGACTGGGCGTTTGCCGACTCTGGGTCAGAGAGGAAGTATGCGCTGCAGTGAGACTCCACTGACCATGTCTGGGTCATTCCAGTGTCCTTGGCCGGCAGCGGGTATCAGTTCATCTTGATGGGCAGCGTACCAGTCGTAAATACTATAAACACTGAAGAATGAATCCTATGAATGCACAATCGTCATGAGTTCAAACAGTACAGTGAAACTCAGAATCCCAACAAAGATTTTGTATCAACCTCGTCCCCAGGGCTTTTCCCTTAAAAAATGGGTGGGGCGGGAAAAGGCCCTGGCATCGGCTGGTCACGTGTCCACTCGTACACCCTAAAATCCTGGGTGTAATAAATTAGCGCTATGTGAAAAGCTAAAATTATGCGTAACCTCACAGCGCGCGATCTTGGGCGGCCTTTTATATCTCTTGACGAGTAACGAAAAGTTTACAAGATTTCTTTTTTGTCACAGATACTGGCTATGGTAATTTTTTGCTTTCCTCCGATTTCTATGAAGGAGACAGCGAGCGGTAACATTTGTAAAACTTCCTTTATAGAGCGATATAAATGACAAGCAAGCTATCGCACATGCATAAAGTTTGTACTGGCGTGGAAAAGTCCGTTTTCGCGACTCTTTTGATATTTTATTTATTTCTTGCGAAGTGGACCGCCGTACACAACCTAGTTCTATTCACCTTGACTCTCAGCCATTTGTAGCGACAGGCGTTGGTTTAGACTAGTATGACCTGTATTTTTAAAAAATTCATTGACCTCTGCGAGACTTGACCGAAACCGGAAACCGCGCATGAAAAGTTTCTGGCACTCAGGGTATCAAACGACTGGTAACAAAGAAAGACTTGGGTCCATCTAAAATTGACAGAGCTGTAGTTGATTCCAATCGATCGCTCAATCTTCCCTTTAACATAAGGAAAATCCTTTCTACTTATCCTCGGAAGAGAAAAGATATAAGAGATCTTAAAATGCTTCAGATCGGCGACCTGTCATCGTTCCTGGCTGGAGAGCTGACTTGCATCCGGCGCGGATGGTCGGGTTGTAGGGAAGACCAGACTCCATAAAGCATTCTATTTCAATTAAGTTCAATTTGTTTAAATTCACTGCAGATCCTAGAGGCAAAGGCCCGCAATCACTTTCTGCTTGATCGTACAGTAATTCAACAGTCACGATGAATTTCAGTCGAAGTACTACTCTGGGAACGAGGTTGTCAACTCTGAAGCATTTGACATATTTTGTACGTGACAACGTAGAGCCGGTACGCCCTTTCATAAACTTGTAGCATTTGAATAATACGCAATTAAATGGATCTTAAGCTTTTGAATCGCACAGACGCGAAAATATTGACATACAGTTCGCGATATTATTATTTTCCATTGTTGCTCCGTTCGACTTCTGTCAGCGCAAAACCAGCGGGTTGCATATAAATTAGCTTCTCATGAATATTTAGGCTGTGCACGTGACCAGCCGATGCCAGGGCCTTTTCCCGCCCCACCCATTTTTTAAGGGAAAAGCCCTGGGGACGAGGTTGATTTTGTATAAACTATCTTAGACAAAATAGATTGAAAATTCATACCCCCCCCCCCCCCCGCCTCCCCTCCCTTCCGTAAATCAAAGATAGTCGGAATTTGGCACGTTTTGCTTTTGACTTTCTTACCGCTTCATCCTTGATTTCGGGAGGATGAGTGTTGGCTGTTCGATTTTATTCTGTCCATGATTGAAGATTAGTTTTGCAAGTAGGCAGTACTAGAGCCGAGCTCAGCGGAACCATTTCCATTCAAAAAAAAGGGAGAACTTTAGAAATGAAAGTGTTGCAGATCAAAAGTGAAAGAGAGAAGCTACCACTAACTTTTCGGCTCTTCTAAATCGACCAATAATAGCAACTGTACCAAAGTTCGACTAGTATCTTTTACATGGATTATTGTTTTTTAAATAAGGAAACACAACCACGTAATCGAAAGTGAAGCTTCATACAGTCTAATAAAAGCGCAACTCCCTTTTCCGTTCTGCACAAACTCTAAAGCGAATACAAATAGGCATGCTTTAAGGTTAAGAGTGTTGCAAGGGCATCATCATGGACACGCCGTCATTTAAGCCCAAATAAGTGTCTCCAAAATTTCTGCAACTGGTTGTAGCAAATTGAACCTCGTGAAGCGATGTTACAGATTTATGCCCGCGTTTCGTATAATTATATCGACCCCAGAAAATAAAAACTAGAAATTAGTCTTTCCTTGGATTTCACAAAAATCTTAAACACAAAAAAAATATCCAACGAAAGACGTACCTGAATATCATAATAATTTCTCCATAAATTGCAGTACTTCCCAATTTTTCTATAGTCTGGCTGTCGGTCGTAAAAGAGTGAAATTTTGTAAATTAAACAACAGAGGACAAAAAGTAGTAGTACCCATTTGTTGCTTTTATCCGTCCGTGCATGAAAATTAAAAGTTCTTTGATTACTTTGCTTTGTTATTTTATAGAAGATGGCGAAGAGAAGTATTAAGAAGTTCATAGCTTTCACGCGTGGGTCTGTAACCGGTTTGGAAAGGAGAATACACATATTTATCATTAAATTGAAATTCACCACGGTGGATCAAGGGAATGACAGGGGATGGGACAGAACTTGTGTCCCAGTTGATATCAACCCTTCGTTACTAAACCAACCCATCAAAGGTTAGGGATCTACGTCCCTTGCTCTTTACCTTATAAGGACAACAGTGTGAGATCTTTTACGTTCCACAAGCAAAACTGAGAGACGAGCTGAGGCCCACGATTTTTTGTCCATATACTATAAGACTATAACGTCTTACTGTTTGAAAATAAAGAGCTTTAGGTTCGGAGACGAGGACGACTACGAGTACGAGATTTAGTATTCGCTCGTGAGCCAACGTCATTTTGGCTGGAAAACTTGATGTCGTAGTGGCGGAAATCATCGCAAGATACGGAGTTTCAGCGCGCCAATCCTCATCATATAATAAAAAAAAACTAAACCACTACAGTTCGTTAATAAAGACAAATTTTCAGGTTCAATTATTGTGGGAAAAGCGCGCAAGTATTAAAAGTTAGAAAGGGTACATTTCTTAACCCTTCTATGAAAAGCAATTAGCAATCTCGTTAGTGAGACCCGAGACACTTACTTTGATTTCCATGTAGACTAGATAAGCAGGCCAACTACACGAAAACACAATAGGTCGACCTGTTTTGTTCAAGGCGAGACTAAACTTTGGATAACCTTCGTCCATCATTTGAGGGTTGGCGTAACAGCCATCCAGCTTGAGATAATCAACTCCCCAGTCTGCAAATGTCTAGATAACGTGTAAAGAATGGAATGAACTGCTGCTACTTGAACAAAAATACCCATTTTTAGTTTTAAGAAGAAAAAAATTGCCAAACATGCACAGCGTGCATTTAGGCATCCCATATGGAGCTGACTTCTTTGAGATTTGAAAATGCTCATAATCCGTGCCGAACTCAATTCATAAATTATAAATACATTAGAATACATTTAAAAGTTTGCCAAACCGTTTCTTTATTTTTGTGTTTTGTTTTCGGCAACAGCCGTTCTATTCGACTGAATTAAATTTGACGTCTGAAACCAACTCGTGCTAATGTCGTTCTGCAGTCCAGCTACAGTCGAGCAAGCTTAGCACGACAGTAGCGACGACGTTTGAAACAGGCCGTATGTGCCGATGGCCAAGGGGCCAAGACTACAAAAGGTCCACGTTTCTTCTTCGAGTCGGGAATTGGTAACCGACATCCCCCTTGAGAAACAAAAGAGCTAGTGATGAGGTTACCCCACAGTAAAATCTAAATCTAAATTGTCACCATTTATTATGAACGAGGGGCATAATTTAAAACTTTTTTATCAAGAAAGTAGAAACCTGTGCATCCTTGTCTACATGCTTTATACTTCCAGGGTATCCTGCACATGTTTTTTCTCCGTAATCTGCAGAAATTGTAAAATGACATCGTAAGAGAAAATTGCGCAGTATTGAAAAAAAAAAAGAAAAACAATTAACTCATGTAATTCTCAGTCGACAATTTTCAAGTTGATGATAAGTCTTTATTACCTGCATAAATACCCAGTTTGAGTCCTCTGGCGTGAATCTGCAAGAATTCATGACGCTTAAAAGACTGCAAAACAGTCGGGTTTTTTTCTAAAAATCGGTTTAGCATAGCGTAAGGGTCTTACACGCGCGAAGTGCCCGAGCAGTCTCGCTCTCTATTTTCACCCTCGCTCCAGACCTTTAGTTTGACTGTTTGCGCGTACTTGAATACGCAAAAATACGGACTGTTTTGCAGTCTTGTTTCATGTCTACGTTGATGCCAATATCAACTACAATGTCTACAATGGCTACTGCTAGTGAGGCCTGATTTATTCATTCCACGCAATCTAAGCGAAAGCCGCAGATGTAGTACTATGTTAATTAAAACTATTAGCTTTTCCTAAGAAAAGGTAGCGAGCACTCTACTCATTCTGTGCTTGTTGCTTTTACTTTCGAGGACTACAAATGAGCTAAACAGGCCCCAAACCACAGCATATTGGCTTACTTACATAATCTGCTAATTTTTTAATTCCACTTGGAAATCTTTTGGGGTCAGCCTGTAGACGACCATCTTTTGTACGATTCATTGCTGCCCAGCAGTCCTACGAGAAAAAAGACAAGAACTAACTAGATCCAAACTGCAGGTCCACGGTTGTCAACACTCCGTTAGGCTCGTCTTTGTATCTCATGTCAGTCAAAACATCAAATAACTGCCACTGTTTATTAGAGTAAATTGCGCCAATCGACAAGGGCTAGAAACAGCAACATGTGTTTCAGAAAGACAAGTACTTAATTCCCCCCACCCTATACTATAGATCTTCCCAAAGTGGTGCGCAAACTAACCCAGCACATGCCAGCAGGTGTCAGTGGTGCTTTATATGTGAATGTGTACTTATTTAAAAGCCACATATACATCAAGCCAGTTTGAGATTCATCGTCTATCACATTTGAAAACGTTAAAATAGATCAGACAATAAACACGAACCATTATTGGAACAAGCCGAAGAACAATCACTAAAGGCAGGGCTGGCAATACAGCTCACGTTCACCAGTTGTGGGCGTGGGGGCTATTTATCAACTATTCTATTAGGCTCCACAACGTCGTATCTCCATTCTACCCAAATCTGTTTCCGCCCAAAACTTCCATTTCAGGCGCGCAAACTTCGGGTCAGATGAAGCTTCCCCTTCCCAGCCTTGTATAGGAAATATGGCGCTCATTTCAATCTGCGGATCCAAATGCTGTGTTTTCCCCAATTAAGATAGCCAAATTGGACCCTAATAATGTACTGTATTTCGCTTACTGAATTCGGAGCTAAAACGGATCTAGCTGAATCTACAATGCAGCAGGATTCCCTTATTGGCCTCTGGTTTAAGGTGCACATCATTGCAGTTTACTAGTGGAGATACCTACATCAATGCAAACGTACTGATACCCAACATCTCTGTATCCACCGAAATACATCACATCAGCCATTTCCATGTAGAGTCTTTCACTGAAAAATAGTTAAGGTATTTGTCAGTCAAAGGGCAGAAATATGAAAACTAGAAGAATCTTCGAATGTAATAAATAACAATGGATTTATGTAGGATAAAAACAAACACCTTCTTCAGTTTTCATGGTGTGCATCCCTATCGTATAAGGTCTACCTGTGACTGTTTCACAACGAGTCGTGCACAGTCATGCATACGAACAACTTGTCTCATCGGACAATTTTTGTTTGGGACATAAAAAATCAAAAATGGCGCGCCGATTTTTCCTTTCTGATTTGTAACATGAACGTTTGGGCAAATTTTCTTTTCCCAGTGATTACCCTACGGGCCTCCAAAACGCGAATAGCGCCTCCCATGTCAATATAATAACTTTTCATTTCAAGGAGAAAACACATCTTCATCGACATAATAATCTGATGGAAAAATATCCCTTTTTATTACTCTTGCAGGTTCACGTATACTTCAAGCTCATTAAACATATTACACCGTTATTTGACGCAAAGTGTCCTATCCTTTTTTTTCGAGACCTTGCCTTCAGAACTTAGCCGTGATGCGCGGCAGATCTCGGCGACCCTGCAGTTTTTGAGGCAATTTTTCCTTAGGCAATTATTCACTAGCCTGGTCGTTTAAATTTTTAATCACTGATGTTAAGACTGCCAATGATAAACAAGTTTACCTGATACAGTTTCGAGGATCCTTCTCGCAATCAATGACGCAACGAAATCTCTCCCATGACATCCATCCCACTGTAATTTAAAAAAAGGGGTGGGGTGGGGTGGGGCGAAGATTAAGTCAAATACTCACAATTAATAACAAAACTCCATAATCTGATTGGCTACCGGTAGCCCTGATTTCAACACAAAGTAATAAGACAATACACATCATTTCCGAACACCAAAAGCCCTAACTGAGGCCGAAAGCAAAACTCCTGCAACGCAAGTCAGCCCGCCGAATTGGACATAATGCTCTCAGTCCGTGTACCATCATTAATATACTAATAAATTCGGATTACACAAGCACAAGTAAAAAAGAGGTAGATGAATAAAACTGGGCTTGTGTAAGCAGTAACGTCGATCAAAGAAAATCAACGCTTGTAGACATCTCAAGACCATATTGGAGATCAACATCTGATCTTTTAGCTTATATTGTTTAACCATTATTTGAACAGGTACCAAACCCGTCTCATAAGCAAACTTTACTAAGATGCTTTAAATAACTTATGAATACACAAACAATAGCTTTGGCATGAAAACAAAGAGGCCGATATAGTTATTCTCTCTTGAGGAGGCACAAGAATCATGATAGAACGTAGAAAGTCGGGCAAGCTTTCAGCGATTTACTGATCCCAATAATCTAATAAAACAGTATTTTGGGGATCAGTACGTACTCAAGAAAATACTTCGACCTACAACAACCAATTTTTGCCGTTGATACATGCAGAGAAACAAATGTGTGGATAATCAGGATAATATAATATGAGATCGATGCTTTCCCATTTTTATCCCTTCATGCTTTATCAGAGGAATCTAACCGTCCGATTCTGCAGGTATTTCATCTGAAAGCATTATCAAAACCTTTCATTTAGAATTCTAAGGAATGACAATGTTTTCAGTTTGTTTCTAAACAGGAACCCTGAAGTATGACAAGTCGCACAGCTTCGCACGAAGTATGTTCAGAATAGTTTCTGGTATTTTCTCCAAATAAACTCTGTAATCATCCGTCTTGTTTGATTGACATCGCTTTCGGGAATCAAAGTGAATACAATTCTGATTTGGATCCGCTTCTTTCAGATCGAAAGCGACGGGCTAATTAAGTTTATTTACAGGCCAGTGAAACATAAAAATGTATTATTCCACCGTTGTTGCATTATACTTACTTGGGGGAGTAATTGCAAGTCCATTATCCAGGCAACGGATTTGTTGGAAGAACGAGCAGAGGATACTTACAACCACTGCTTGCTTCAAAACATTCATCGCTGTACTACCAATTAAATGACTAAGACAGTCTGTTTTTAATTGCGAGTGAAGTCTGCTGCTGGTGACCTCATTTAAGTTATTTAATCATCTCGCGGTATCAACTCTCTCCCCTACCTGTCTCCATATGATTGATCAGTTCAAGTACTTTAAGTTCATTTCCTACGTTTGGCAATATATTAGGGTGCAAGTTACAGTCAAATCTCGCTTGGCTTGTGGTCACCCCGCTCTCTGCGGAACCTCGCTGTTAGGGACAAAACCCAGATCGGTAGGCAAAAGCTTTTGGGGTTTGACTGGAAATAACTCCCGCTATATCAGACTGTAGCTATTACGGAATTACAGCCACTTTCTTGGTACCAAAGTGACAATTTTATTGTTCGACTTTTAACTCTCGATAAAGCGGACACTCTGTACTCACTAGCCTGCGAGCAAGCTCTCCGGGGTGCTCTGGCGGCGGGGCGCAAAAAGGAAGGAGACTTCTTCACTTGAGCTTGCCCTTTTTCTTTCCGGCTCTTTAGGAGAGCTCAAGCCCTCGCGTTTCATTTTCAACGACTGCTTAGCAGTTTCGGTACTCGGTGTTGATAAGTTCCAGTCCCCTGTGGTTGTCCCAGTGGAATGTGTCTGACACCCGTTCGACATGTACAATACGTCCATTTCCCTCTGTTAATGCCACAGTGTGCCTGTCTTTGGCATTTCTGGCTCTCGCTGAATAAGTAAGCGTGATGACCCTTTATCCCATCTTTTTACCACGGCCAGCCAAGCAAAGCTGTTTCGCTTTGTCCTCCAACACCTGTTTGAACGAACTAAATTCTCGGTTACGTACAATGGACAGGGTGCAGCCTTTGTTCTTTTAGTGTCTATGAAGCAGTGCCATCATTACCTTAAGTCTTTCTGGTTCATAATCTCCGCCTTTTTTATTGTTTACTTCGGCGTAGAAATGTTCGAGCAAAGTCATAGGCGTACGGGCAATTTTTTGCCAGGGGGGACGGTAAAACATTTGCCCAAAAATTCTCGAAAGTTGCCCAGATTTTTACGAAACAGTAGAAAAGAAACGAGGGCCATACGATGCAATAACGTAGGTCGTACTGGCATATGAAGGTGGCTCGATACTATGACAGTTTTCAGTTTTTCAGGGTCAATACCTCCTAATTTTGAGAATAACTACGTCGCCATAGACAAACATTTGGAAAAATTGCTACCATAGTTTTATTAGATAAAGATGAAAATTTATCATGAGCAGGGTTTTAATGACATCGGAATTGTCATAGCAACGAAATGACGCCATTGTCTATATTACTTGCAGCAATATTTCTCGGCACTGGGAACTGTTCCTACAGAATTGTTCACGGGAGCTTTTTTCTCCAATAGTCCAATAATAAACGGAATCTATAAGAGCGTTATTGGGATATTTTGGGATGAAGTTTTTATCGTTATAAATATGGCAAAAAAAAATCTTGATGTTTGGCCGTTATTTGTAGAAAACGAAGCTCTTTTGACATGCAATTTCACCTCATAGTAGCTTCAATCCTTTTAAAAACGTGTATAAAAGATATGGTCATGGAGATAGCTCGGACCTATTGCTAGAGACAAGAATTTCATTAGTATGTATCGAGGCGCTCTTGTTAGCGGTTTTGTAAACATTTCGGTCTACTTTAATAAATTATTGCTTGATAGATTTTTAAACAAATTTAATATTCTTCTCGTAATTCGAGCTGAGTACTAGTCAGCCACTTCTTCATTTTCAGACCCACTGTTGCTGATGCTATCTGCCATACACTGTTCTACGAGCGGAGATGATTCTAGAAAGATATGCGGAAGTTTATTCTAATCAATTCACAACTGGAAAGAGCCATTCCAGTCAGTGCAGTGCAGTACAATGCCCAACAATAGAAGAATATAAATATGTAAATCAACAAATGATACCCTTCCCTATAACCAGAAACTCATCGCGTGCTAGGCAACCACTGTGAGTGTCTCGAGAGAATATAACTGGATTATTACACTGACTTCAGGATTTTTTCAGGTTAAAATAGAAAATATTTGTCTCTTTAGACTAATAAAAAAACATTGAAACGTCTTTAAAAACTGGCCTTGCCCAAATTTTCTCTTGCTGCCCAAAAAATCTGAGTTGCCCAAAATTTGGGGGGGCTGCAGCCCCTCTCCCCCCCCGGCCCGTACGCCTATGAGCAAAGTGTTAAGCTCAGCCAGCTCATAATAATTTTCTATTTCATCAGTAAGTTCCTTCTCGACGCACCACTTTCTCCAAACAGAGAGCCAAAAACCAGTGCTTTTCTCAGTGTTTTCGTTTTTAGAGCAGTTTTCAGCCCCTCTATAGTTGTTTCAGTGGCAAAAGTAAATACATGTGCTACAAAACGCCAGCCATTACATTGCGATTTTTGTTCGAAACTGGTCTATTTAGCGTCATTCAGATAGCGCATTTGATTGGCTCTCAGTGAGTTCCTTTGTTTATTAACCAATTAGAATATCACGTTTGTTATTCTTTTCTGCACTAAATTACCTTTTTTCTGCGCCGTGTTACCAAAAAACTGCATTTCTCTTAGCCAATCACAATCGAGAAATTTTTTCATGTATATTAAATGTACATAAACAGCTTTTTTAAAAAGTGTATATACCGTACTGTTTCCTGCTCTATAAACGCATGGGCTCCTGATAAACGCCATTTTAGCAAGTTTTAAATTTAATGTTTTGGTTTCCCACCTACTAATAAGAAGACAAGGGAAATCTCGGTTGTCCTACGCTGACCGAATAAAAAAAAACCTGCAAAAATTACCTTCAATATCCATTCCTCTCTCCATCGCTCCCAAACTTCTCTTGAGCATAGGCCGAAGATTTTCCTTAGAAATATAGCTAATTTGAACTTTTAGCGCTTCCGTTGAACCGCTCTTCTTCGTAGTGAACTACCGATGGCGTTGCTCTGGGCTAAGAAGAAGCACGTTCAAACACGCATGTTTTTCCCTTATTTTTCCCGCCACTAATTTGTAAAATGAGCGTTCCTAGGCCCTGGGCATCCGGGCACCCCTGCGAACGTGCAGCGTGGCTGCCAAGCCACGATCGCGAGCACCGACAACGAACGCGCTTAGTTCAATCTCGTCCTGTTGAGACCATAGCTCGATTCTTGAAACTTACTAAATTTACACTTTCGTAGTAGGAAAATCTTCGGTCTATGCTCAGGCGAAGTTTGGGAGCGATTGGAGCGAAATGAAGATAATTTTTGTAGCATTTTTCGGACAGCGTAGGACAGCCGAGTTGTTCCTAATCTGATCCTCTTCAAGAAACTAAAACATTTTAACACTTGGCGTTTACACTATAGGGCAGAAAACAGTAAGAAAAAAAAAAAAAAACAGACACAACTCTTTATGAGGTATTTATACTTTAACAACTGTTTATTTACATTTTAACCGTTTTGTCGATCTTACGATAGGGTGGTGTGTGTCTGGTAGCACTACGCTTTTTGCGAAGCCAGGCTAGCCTCGCCTTCTGTGTGAGATTGTGCACATAGGTCGGTGACTGCAAGCTTGCTTTACCTCCTTCTGCAGTGTAGTTTGACTTATGTGCTTTTGTGCATTGCTTGGCTAGAAGAACGTTCAGTTCTTCAAGCAGCGGTTAGTAAAGTTTTATTGGCGCTGCTCTTCTGTTCGTGCACGGACTGGTGCACGATATACCAAGTAAATACTTCAATAGCTATTCTCGAGTACCGTGCACGCGCCTCCGAAGAAGACATTACGCGAAAGGTTCAAATGTTTAATTGTCGCAAAGCGAGTTTCGTGCGCGAATCGCGTTTACCTCCTGTGGTCTGAGTCAGCTGCAAAATTGGATTCCCCATATTTCTATCTATCTTTCTATGAATATATGCTTGGTGTCTGCCAGTGACGTCATATAGCATTACGTCATGGAGCATTTTTTGTTTCCAGGCAACAAAGGTCGGTAAATTGTAAATTGTAAATATCTTATTATCCATTCCCCACAGGGCTTTTCAGGGATAATTTACAACACTGGTTGGGGGACTTTGCCAGACTGCTTAAGGTGCAGTTTACAAGTACTGAAGGAATGAGTGATGATGCCCCCATACATGAGTGTGAAAGTGAGATAGACCACTACACCAGGCACTACTTGCCCTACTCTTTACGAAGAGTGTGTGGGTTCTTTAACGTCCCACAGATTTATTACATGTGCAAGGGCTTGTGAGACGGGGCCTACGGTTTATCGTCCTTACCAGAGAAGACTAGAAAGTCTAACCATTTGCAGATGTTATTACAAAGGCAGCACTTTCTCCTCAGTTATTTAAAGACCCTGAGTGTTGGTCCGGCCGGGGTTTGAACCTATGGCCTCCCGCTCAGCAGACCGGCGCTCTCCCAACTGAGCTAACCGAGCGGCGGTGTTTTCTAGGTCTGCAGTTGTGGTCTGTGTTTTCTAGGTCTGGGTTTTTAGACACCCATCAAAACCATCCCTTATACATAAAAACAGCTGTGTCTTTTAAGTCAAACATAATAAAAAATTATTTAACTGCTGACCTCATATTCTCGGTCCTATTTAATATTGGAAAAGAACATCTGTATTTCAGGTCTACTCACAATACTAGTGTGTGACATGTCTAACCATGCCAGGAAAATTAATTCTTTTTCCCGTAAGGGACAATTTAACAAGTCAGGGAATTTCAGTACAAGTCATGGGAGGTGACATATTCCTGCATATTCACCGAAGTTAAACATGTTCCATTGGAAGAATATTGTTTTAGGAAATTAAACGACAAGCGGATATGGGTTTCCTTTAAGATCAGTCCATTCTGCACTTTACATTCATGATAAATTCATGTGATAAATAAGTGGAGAGGAAGGCTGTGGTGGGAGTTATTTGTGGTTATTTTGTGTACTGGACCCAGATGACATGAAACAAAAGAACACAAAACCATGAAACAATACCAAGCGGATTTTCCCTGAACAGAAAACAAAGAAGTCTTCTCTTTTACATCATCTGTGTCAAGTACGCGAAGTTTTGACTGGAATTTGGAAGCCATTAATATCTGGACAAATTGTCAATTCATTTGGTCAGGGAAAGTGTAAATTTGACTTTCAGTCTGGGAATTTAAAAAACTATGCCTCTGGTGCCCATGTCTCAACAAACTCATGCATGTTGAGAATTGAAATACTGATCACCATGAACATTTCTTGTATATGGACATTTCATACAAATTCACTCTTGCATGAGTATTTGTTTCTCATGCCTGTACACAACTAACTATAAACACTTTCATAAATGATTTAGTATCTTTTACAGGGATAATTCAGTGCTAATGAGGGTCATGATGATTTTCATAATTCTCCTCAACTGCATCCTTAATGACACATCCTGGGAGCAGGCTCTTCAGTGGGAGAAAAAGGCAAAAGTCGGGGTCAAATAAGAAAAATATCACATTGGTATATGTATTTTAGTGTAAGTGATTATGTTAATTTGCACTTTACTGTTACTGTTACTGTTACTGTTATTAGTTGTCAAGTGTAAATATGTACTACAACAGGTGCAAACACTCACTTGCTGTAGTTCACTTAACAATAACAATAAATATTTTTGTCTTTACTTGTTATTTTGACTGCAGCATATTATCTCCTACCATTTCATCTACTCACTACTAACTCACTCACATGTCATTATTATTACACATTAAAGATAGTGTGGGTTAGCTGCATATTCGTCTGCAGTGATTCACTATCACATCCATCTTTGTTGACTATACCGGTAATTACAAATGCAGGAGGGTCAAATGGGGTGAACACGGGACCTGTGAAACATTGGCTACCCTTCCTTAACAACACCAACCCCATTTAAATCCCAGAAAATCCTTTTTAATGACAGAGCACTGGGTTCAAATTTACTCCAACCAAAAGGAGATTAACAGCTTACTACATCTCACCTTCCAATATTAAAGCCAGTGTTGAAACCCACCCTCCCAAGTTACACAATTTACTCCAATTCTCTCTCCCCTTCCATCCCTGACATTTTAGGAGCCTCCCCCCGGAGCTTTGCCAGGTTCTGCGATATATGTATTTCTAGTATATGACCGTTTAATACAGTAAGAGCTGTTCTGTTGATGTTTCAGATTTGTGCAGCACTCGTGCTGAGCTTTGAACTATTGCCCTGGCTGTGCCGTACCAGCAGAACACTTCTAAGTGAGCAACATAAATATCACAGTGAGCAGCAGACCTTAAAGTGCAAGGACAGGTTATGTTTACAAGGTATTGAGGTTGCATTGAAATCAAAGTTTGTGGTTTTGCACATGTATGATTGTTACCAAATACATGGTCTTGTATTATTGTCTTGATTGTCTGTAAAATGTTTGTTGTCTTGCAAAATTTGAACACTGATTTGCCCAAAAGTTTCAAATGTTTAATACATGATAAATTTAATACAATAAGAGCTGTTCTCTTGTTGTTTCAGATTTGTACAGCAGACGTGCTGATCTTTGAACCATTGTCCTGGTTGTGCGGTACCAACAGAACACTTCTAAGTGAGCAACATAAATATCATGGTGAGTTTACAAGGCATTGAGGTTGCATTGAAATCGAAGTTTGTGGTTTTGCACATGTATGATTATTACCAAATATTTATTTAAGGCCATGTACTATTGTCTTGATTGTGTTTAACATGTTTTTGTCTTGCCCAATTTGAACACTGATTTCCCAGAATGTATTGCATGGAAGGTTTAACTGTTTAGGTATTGACCATTTAAGAGCTATTCTGTTGTTGTTTCAGTTTTGTGCGGGATACGTGATCTTTAAACTATTTTCTTGGTTGTGCGGTACCAGCAGAACACTTCTAAAGTCAGCAACATGAACATTACGGTGAGTAGCAGGCCTTAACCCATTTGCCCCTGAGCCTCCCGTAACCGCCCGTGCGGATCCACGTCCTTTCAACCGCTTGTAATGTTTTCAGTTTTAATGGTCAAGGATAACCAGAATGAGCACAATTCAGTAAATGACACTGGTGGAAAAGGCAAAAAAACCCTGTAACATTGACCTGAAAATTTCTATGAAAATCTTTCTCCACTACCCAGCTGCCTTTCCTTTCATCTAATCCTAAAATCCTAAAAGCTTTCCTAAGAACGTTTCCCACCAAAATGAAACCTACTAAATGCCCAGCGAGAGAAAAAAAATGAGGCAAGGATAGCGAAAAACGAGGGGAGGAGAGGAAGGGAAAAGTAAAGTCAAGACTGCTGTGTCACTTGTAAACCCAAAAAATCTCTCAATATTTTGCTTTTTGCGCATGTCCGAACTTCGCAAGCTAATACTCTGCATCTGGATCAGAAGGCCGCGAAGTGTACAAGTAACGTAACTTCCAAATTTTATAGATTTGTTCATTATATAAATGCCACTGTTTAAAACTCGAACTGCGTCTTTTGTGTAAACTGTTCGAAGCTCATTATCTCAGAAATTCAAAATGGAGTCAGTCACGGCTGATCTTCATATATTAAAAACGAAACTGTGACGTGAAAAATCGTCAGGCAAGACCAGCATTGAGAAGAATAGCTCTGAATCTGGCTGAAAGTAAAGAGCGAGACGAAGGAAGGCCATTTTTGAAAAGGAACAGGGGGCCAGGACGGTTACGCCGACGCTCAAGGAAGGAGACAACTGGTTGAACTGCACACAAAGGAGGAGAACCAGGCCAAATCAAAATGTTGCGCCCTTTCCGGAACGGGGCAGGTTTAGAAGCTTTGATGCAGATTTGGAGGCAAGACGGATTAAGAGGAACATCCACAGCAATATCACGCACAGATAAATGATGGCTAGGGTTAAAGGCTGAAAGGCTGGGGACGGTGAATTCTTCTGACCTCAAAAAACCAAAATAGGCCAGTAATAATCTGGCGAATTGAAGCCAAACAGAGGAACAAAAGGTAAAAAGCAACAAGGCAACTCCAAGCAAGCCTCGAGGGCAAAACTATGTGGCAATGGCTTGAATGCGCATGCGCAATGTGATCACCTGCTGACAACAGGAATTTCTCTGTTAACTATGGTTATTGGGAAGTTTGGGAAGATCTGAGTTACTACGACCTGCTCTGAGTATCTCTACTTCTTTAAGCTCATATAACGCCTACTCCTTGTTACTATGATCTCTAGCAAGGCTTGTCTTTAACTCTACGGGTAACTTCTTGTGAATGATTGGTACTAAAGTTTCTCCATATGACTCTTGTGACTTCCCCAACGCTTCAAGACCAGGTATGTGGGTTTCCAATGTGTCATAAAAATGCTGAAGGCTGACCAATTGAGTAAATTTAGCATTGCTTCCATATGGGCATTAATAATTCGGTGGGGTTGACCAAATTGCTCTCGTAATATCTGGATACTTCTTTAGTAGTTAGCATTGGTTAGTGGAAATCCAGCAATAGATCTCGTAGCATCCCCAAGTAATTGAGCCCTTAAATAGTTAAACTTCTGAATGTCACTTAAGGAAGGATTGTCATCTACCGCCGCTCGGTATGAATCCCTGAAAGATTGCGAGTAGAGAGGGTTTCCATTAAAGGTTATGAGGATGAGTTTGTGAGGGCGGCTAATATTTTGAACTGTACTTGAATTTGAACCTGTATACTCACCATGCTTGTGTCCAGCGCTACTCCTTGTGATGGAAAGTTGCTTTCTCATTCAGCAGATTGTGGCGACTGCGTCGTGATGATTCCACTGGAGGGCTGTATGTTTTGTTCTGTAGGTTCGACCAGTTGCTGTGTTTGTGAGATCCAGTTGTCCTATGTAAATACCATTTGTTGCTCTTCGTACCGCATCAATCTCTCTGGCCGTTGTATCCTCCATTTTTTTTTGGAGTTTGGTCAAATGCGCTCTGTGTCCTCTCCTTGATGCTACCTTGCGTTGAAGGTCCTCCATATCCTGGCTCAGCACCAATGTCAGTTAGAAAAGCGAGTGAATTAGTTTAGGGGGAGACTGCAAAGTCAACAACACAACATGGCCAGTCTAAAAGCTCTTGGTTTAATGAAATGCAGGTGGTTCAAGCCCCTCAAATTACATTATACTCCAGTCCGTGACGCGACAAAAAACGACATAGAGGTTCTAGTTAGTAATACTGTATACCCTTTATGTGAAATAATGTCCTCATGGGTAAGGATAAGACCACTTTCTTTCTTGACTGTTACGTATCCTGCTGTAATGAGACCATTGGCGACTGGAAGCAATAACCCAATACAACTCATGTTTGGTTAGAGAAGGTTTCCGTTGGAGTTTTATAGTCTTGCTGGTTAAGGCAAGCTGGCCTCTCGTGATACTTCTAAAATTCAGGGCTCGAAATTAATTTTTTGGATAACTAACCCACGGGTTAGTGGGCATAAATTTTACTAACCAAATTATAAAGTTTATTATCCAAGGGTGGGAAATTCACCATAAACACTGCAAAACGTTGTTTTTTTAGACTCATCGAACTGCAGCCAGGTGAATACCTTTTTCCGATTCTTGGTGGAAAGTTCTTTCTTCTTCATATGCCTTTCACGCTGGAGCCTTCTGTAGTGTTTGAAACTGTATTTCTTCTTTGTCATTATTCTCTATCTTGCATTTCCTCTTCACAAATTTTGGGCGTCAAATCTTTTTCTGAAAAATCTATCCAAGCATCTCTGTGCATGACCTGTATAATAAATAGTTTGCACGATGCGAGCAAGCCACTTGCGAAAGATATATTAAGGCTGTGTCCAGATCTCCCCACCCAACAAAAGGCTAGTTACCTTGAGTGTAATCAAAATGTTTTGTCGTATTCCTTGTTTATTGGATTCAGCAGGTTCATAAGTGCATGATGCAGCTAATTCTTCAACCAATTCCTCAAGCTTTTTTAAAGCTGTTACATTTTTCCGGAAAATTGGAATGTTGTTCCCTCACCATTTCTGCACAGGTTTTTCTTGAACAGGTCTCCTTCTGTGCATTATAAATATGCAATATTAAGGTTAAAACTGTAGTAGATGGACACAAAGGTACAGAATAGGAAAACTTAGCTTAAAAAATTATACATTTTGGCTTAAAACTTAGCTTGCATTCACCTTTTTATTACGTGTATACCTAATACTATAAACGAGAAAATGACCTTTCCATGACAAAGAAAAAGAACTTGGTTCATTCCAATATAAGCTTTTCATTACAACGAAGGAATAAATTTGCATTTTTATTTAACTTAAGTGAGGCGATCTCTCACCGCCAGAAGAGTCGTCTTTTAAATGCAAGTGCACTGGCTTGTGAAGTACTATATTTCTCTTTGAATAAGCTCACAAAAGGTTGAGGGCAAACAAGTTGACATCATTAAATTATGTATACAAGTTGCTTACTTTGCTTTGTAGATCTTCTGGCCAAGGTCAGTTCTACATACTTTTCAACGCATTTCGAGTTGGTTTCACCGTCTCACTCTGACACTGTCGATGCTCCCACCACCGCGTGAAGAGTTGGTTAAGATTTCCGTGCCTGTGTCACTTCCTTTGGTGTTTTGAAGTGTCATTTCTTTTGTTAAACGTTGAAATTCCAGTTGCAAACTAATTTCGCTTAAACCACAGGCCTTTAGTTGTTCCACCGATACATTAAGGTGGCTTTACCCAGTGTTTTTGTAAGTACCGCTTCCATCTTTGAATCTCTTAGACAAATTTACATTTATTGTAAAACTATTACAACACATGCATTACACATAAACTAAAGTTTATTATGATACTATTTTTTGGGCGATTGGAATAAATATCACGTGACAATGACGTCACAATAGGTTTAGCTCTAAATCGAATAGCAGTCCTTATTGGCATTTTCTTTAGAAATGCTTGACACTACCTACACCTTGGGTGCTTGCCTTGTGTTGTGCGAAGTTTCACAAAAATCTATGAAAAAGGGCATATATTATGCATGAACTGAAGATTGGACTGAATGCAGACAAATTTGCTACTTTTTGGATGTTTCTGAAACGTTTTTTATCGCTCATTTGCTTTGTAAATGACCCTCATACGCTCTAAAACCGACTAAACGCAAGTAGACTTGCGCGATTTCCAAAAACACGAAAACATGTATTGTAATTTCAAAGGCTACTTTCACGAAAACAGCGATTAAACCAAAATTTGTCGATAGATTTTCTTTAAAAGATTTCAGTGCTGCAATTGATCACTGTTCTACAAAATGCCCGAATTTCGTCTAACGTGGGCGCAAATTTAAGTAAGTATTGAAGGGATGTGATAGACCTGGCTACGTTTTTGCTCTGGGAAGTGGGGTAAAAATTGAACACAAAAAGAAAAAATAGCTGATGTTCAAAGACACAGAGCGAAACTACACAAGTAAGTAAGTAATAATAATGATGATGATGATGAAGATGATAATAATACTCTAGAGGCGAGTTTGACACAAAGAGTGGGGGTATATGATATTTATCATACCTGCATGTTTAATCGCATCGTGCAGTGGTCCATAAAGTTTTGAAGTAGGTTATGTATTCTTGTTGTATTGAAACTCAGTTTTTAAGTGGTAGTACTGGCTGTGGCACTGAAGGAGAGAAATGGAATATGCAGGACATTAAGGTGGTATTGGCTGTGATGGTAGTAAGTATTTTCATACGGGACAAAACGCAATTGTTGTCAAAATATTGATAAGTTTTACGTGTGCATCTGTAGGATGCCCAAAGAGTGTGGAATTCCACAATTGGTTTCCGCTGTTATTTTTGCATTTGATTTGTCCAGGTGAAGTGGCGAAGTTGCAAATTAACAAAACCTATCGGTATCTTTGAAGGAAAACCAATAAAAGAGCTATAATTATTCTTCAATGTCAAAATTGGCAAATGCTGGTGACTGAACGGTGCAGGCAAAGTTGAAGATGCTGTTTTTGTTGATCAAGGAAGGCAATAAAGGACTCAATACACTGCGTATGATGATAAACTATGACTTGGAAAGAGATTGATGGTGGCAAAGGATTTGGGATGAACAAAAGTAACAGTGTGACACTCCAATAGTTCCTTAGGACTCATGCTATATATTCTCAAATATAGCTGGTTGGCTAATAAGCATATAAATGGGTGAATAAGTTAATAGTATGAGGAAAAAAGTGAGAGATAAAGTGTAAAAAAATGTAAACAAAGTTTTCATCTCTTAAATAGCATGAGTAATGCCAGAGCCAAAATCTCAGATATGGCCTGAGGCTCATGTAAAGCTTGCAGCATTCCGTTCCAGTATAATTTCAACTTCAAAGAAATTACAGGGTAAAAAAGGCCTGCAACCATATCCCACACCACTAAATCAGGTAGGCTTTACATGCCTTCCACCTCTGGGAATTTGATGTCCTTGTTTGTATTGTATAAACAAGACACCTAAGGAAGCCTTGTATAGTTGCAAGTGTCGAATGTCCACAGCAGCCACAAATTTTCTGATTTTGTCCTTGCCCATTGGGCCCGCCCCAGGCTTTGGTTTTATATCAGCCTGTGCGTGACCAGTTACTTTGGATGTAGACTTCAGAATTGAAATGGCCTCCTTGGCAGTCTTTGCTTTAAACTGGTCTCCTTAAAATGGAGCATAAGGCACTGCAGGTCAGGGGAATTTGGCAAGTCCTATCTTGCCCAAACTTTATCCATTGGTGTGGCATTTTCTTAAGGCGTCTGTTGGGCCTGCGTGTTTCTGCCTTTGGTAAAATATCCATGGGCTGTTTGGATGTTAGTTCAAAGGCATAGAGTCTCTAGTAAAGCAGTGATGTAATCTGCTCTCCCTCATTCTTTCCCTTCTACACAAATATTTATGTCGATTTGATAGGTAACTTCTGAGCGCCGTGTTCAGCGGCCATGTAGCCAAAAGAACCCTGCATACTAATGAATAAAGAAAGAGGAGGTATACACATATAAATTATGTGCTGTAAAATGAAATGTGATTACTAACCCGCTTTCTACATGTTGATGCATTAACAGTATGAAGTAAAAATATCCTGGCCCAGCATATTGCTTAGTGCTGTAATAAGTTTTCACAATGCGGTACACACCTTGATACACTGATGCAATAATATGTACAATACAAAGTATGATACTTTTAAACTGAAACATTTATTTTTTTGTTTTGGGAATTCGTTAAGGCTGAAAAAGGAAAGTGGCATTGAAGGTTTTGAAGTAGTTCAATTGGTGTCACAATTTTTTTCCTTTTACTGATTATGAAACAGATATACTACATAAGTAAGTTAAAGATTTAATTAATTATTTTGTCCAATGCTGGCCTCCAGAAGAACTTTTTTAGCTTGGTCCAGGTCAGGTTTGCTCGGCTTGTTTGATTGGCTTGTACAGGGTGTGTCTCACAAGTTCTACCTGACTTTTGAATTGACCACCCCACCAAGGGACCCTGCCAAGTCTTAACTGCCATCAGATGCAGTGATGGAATAGGTAATGTGCATCCTCTCATCCTTGATATTACTGCCTCAAAACCATCTTGCAGCAGCAAAAAATTTCCTTCCATTCTCAGAGCATGCCTTTTGAGGCCTGCCCCTTCTGGCTGTGACTTATTGGAAAAGCTCTGGTCAAATTCTTGAGTGGTTTGGTCATTCAGCAGCTCTAGCTGTATGGCTGTGATCAGGCTACATGTCATCACAAAACAGACCTGAGAAGAAAGCCACTCTAACATACATAAAAACATTCCTGCACAACTTGATGTGACAAGTGAGGAATTCTTAGTATGGGCAATATAAAAAAAGTGAAACCTAAAAAGAAACATTGGAAGATACATGTCCGGAAAAAGTTATGGAAAAAACGTAAATACTCCCTGATCAGGGCTCTCCAAATTTCCTGAAGTCTTTTTAGTCAAGAGCTGGCTGGTATTGCTACTTTACTTGCCCAGAGCATGAGAGGTCTAGCCCAGTATACATTTTTTATGAGCCACCCTCATGTTAAACTACACCTAAAAAATGTGAAAAGCTTCCAAATATCAATGTATTTAAATAATCCATCACTGAATTTCGAGTACTGGTAGTTAAATTCTGTCACCAATGAAAACTGAATTAATTGATTATTAGCAACTGTTTTGAACCAGAAGTCTTCCGGGTTGTGGGATCTCTCATTACGGGCGGTTGTTTTGGTAGGCATTGCCTCAATTTTGGAGACCCATTAGATTTTCTTTGTGTGAGCAAAATCCTACACTTGCCTCTTTGCAAAAAGAGGAACAAAGTGATTCTGGACATAAAGTGAATGTGGGCGGATGTCTAATCCACCATCCTTTGACAACAAAAATGTAGAAACAATCTTAATCAGCAACCGTGTTTGACATGCCAGTAGGTGGTTTTACCTTACCTTGTAACAGATAACGGATAGCTTCAGGCATTTAGAATAAATGGTAAAATGGGCCTCCTTGTCATCGTTGCAAAGGCCATGATGTACAACAAGGATGACCATTTGCCCAACTGGCATCCTCCTATCGCTTCACTATGGATGGCTGACAAGCAGCTGCTATTGTGCCCCGACTCCTTCATACCGTGTTCTTTGTCGGCAAGGGTAAAAACAGTAACGTTTCCAAAAGAGCAAGCAGATTGAATAGCTTAAAAAAAAAACAAATATAGTGTGCGTAATAGGTGGCATTTTCGAACTCAATGGCTGTTAAAATACGAAGAATGGTTCAGTGTTCCCACAAGTGACACAGAAATAGCATTATACAGGTAGTTTCCATCTCCAACTACTCTAGGATTAAAGACTGTGCAAGCAAGTCTTGCTGCAGTTCACCGAATGCTTGGAAGGAATGGTTGAGCTTCAGTTGCTGTGAATAGTTGCTTTTTAATTTCGAACATTAATTTGTAATGGTGGCTTCTTTTGGCAAGCAGGTGGTAACCCTAACTGTAACCCAAACTCCTTTTATATTCCCTTCATCGACATCCAAGGCTTCATTTTAGGGTTCTTTTAGGTGGTCTTGGTGATATCTTGCATTCAAATGGAAGAGCTGTTTAGAGCAATGCCACTGAATTCTATTCCTCTTCTTCGATCTCTTTTGATTCCATTTCGTCGTCTTCGCAATCCATTGCCTTCTTTTCCTTCGCATTCTTCCACAACTGGAACATCAGCAAAAGAGTCGGGTCTTAAGCTTGCTGCTGTTCTCCGAATTCTTGAAAGGAATGGTCGGACATCAATTGCAGTGAATATTTTTTGCGTTTTAGTTTCGAACATGAATTTGTGTTAGTGGCTTTTTTGGCAATGAGGTGGTAATGAAGTTGAATATAGCTCATATATCTAGAAGACTTTGTTCATCTTCCCCTTCAAGTTTCTCTTTCAAAGGCATTTGGCGGGGATGCCTGGCTGCGTGGGAATTTCCGACTCCGGGTGGTCCAGTAATAATAAATTGTATTGCAAGATATAGATTTGCTTTCTCCTCGAATGGATCGTTATTATAAACTTGAAGGGGCTAAGCTGGCTTTTAACCATTATGCATAGGGTTAACAAAACTTCGGATTAAAATGAGCTCATGTAATCGCACGTTAACACGTCCTGAAATTGTATCTAATACAAGCACCAGTGTTTGTTGTGGTGATAAGCAGGCAAAATTGACACATAATTCACTAGGAGAATCCTAGAATGTAGTATATTTGGATGCTTGAAAATTTCAGCATCATAATTCTCTTTTACAATTTGGATAAATGCCTAGTAAATACGGAAATGTAAAGCAGCAGTCACCATCTGATCTATGGACTGCCTCTCGAAGCCATAATTGTCCAAGAAGCCATTTGTTTTTCAGAGTCTTTTTTGTTACAAGGAGCACAGGAAAAGTGTTTGGAAAATACAAGCCGTAAAACGGAGAGAGAGAAAATCCAGAAGCACTTATTAATTAGTATGGGGCTTTTGCTTTTGCAAAGGTGGTCTTGGCAATATTTTTTATGCTGTTTGAATCTAATACATTGGTAACCTTGCTTCTTCACTTAACAACGAAGACTGGACTCATTGTAGAAACGTTCAGCAAGTTTCTCGATGTGTTTGAGCCCATAATCCTTAAAGTGCACACTTTCTGGAGGTGGAACCACCATAACATCAAACTGCAAACGCACTATGGACTGGGAGGGCACTGCTTAAACGCTGATCAATATAAGCCTTCATTGAAGAGACGTATCGAAGTAGAAGCTTTTCTTGTTGCTAGAATTGAAATTCCGTTGGTGTAAGCTCTGGGGTCGCAAGTCTATTCTCTGCTTCAAAATTCTGCTTGAACTCCTTCAGTGGCAACCTTTCATCTACAATGTCTTGCAGCTTGTGTTTAGCGTGAATAATTGCATGGGATATGTGACTGAAGCTTGCACATCTCCTGTGCTGAGAGAGGACAGGAAAAATGTGCTTAAGAATATACACACATCCAGTGGATTTGGGACAGTGTATTTTCTTCAGTAGTCTACAAGCTCTTGCATCACTTTCAACAAGTCATAATGTGCGCATTAATAGGGACCTTAAGCTTTGACGATGAAAGAGACAACAACGACGAACTGCGCCTTGAAATGACTGGATCAGGAACGTCATTCACGGCAAATTTGAGAGTGAAGCGCACGCTGCTGTTGACGACGAGTTTCCCATGTAAACAAAGGAAATACGAATGACGTGTTCAATCATCTTTGCCTCGGAACTTTTTTCGTCGACCACCTTCTTGTCAATTATCTCTTCTAGAGCTTGGTCTATTTTGGTCTCTTCGCGAGTGATTCCAGAGGCCTTTTCCTCTTGTGGCATTTTCGCTTTATGCGTGGTAATCAGCATGGTCAGTCTGTCTCTCGTGGACTTTTTATTGACTTTGAATTTCGTATGATCTAGGCCACTCAGGTTTACAGCTATCTTGTACCATACATCTCCCTTTCCTTGCTTCTATAGGTGTGTTGGTAGGGTTCTATAACTGACCCTTCTAGGCATAGCGCTAAATCATGTTTGTCTGACCACTCAATCTCCTTTACATGCATACAAAGAAAAATTGGGCCAACAGTTTTTAATGTTTGGAGGCAAATCATTACAGAGCATAAAAACAATAAAGGGTGGAACAGGTCATGATTTATCATCTTTTTTACCTGTAAACCCTTTTGCTACCAGAATAGCTAAAAAACACAGACAAAGTTTCAATGCGACTCGCTGGTGTTTGTTCACAAAGACCTATATCAATCGATTTTCTGGTGTTTTTAGTACAAAATTGCAAGAGCAAATACACAATTGAGATGAAATTTCTTTCAGGAAAGTGCACCCGGGGGGGTAAAAATACAATTAAACTCATTGACAAGATGAGCTTGGGAGCAGGTGCCTTAAAGGTGGAAGGGCCTATAGAGCAAAAGGGGAGTATTGCCTTGGAAGTAACCATGGCAACCAACACTGTGTGAAATAGCTTGTTCCATGGTCCCGATATTACTCGAAACGAACCCGTATTCTTTTGAAAAACGGAAATATGGAGGGATATCGGGTTCGGGACACGCAGCGTGTACATTGAGTATCAGGACTCGTATTCTTTCTGAACCGAACTTTTTCGGCGGCATGGAGTATCCGATGTCCGGACATGTCATTGAAACCCCGCGTGTCAAGACCTGTAATCGTCCTTATTTTTCTAGACATGCCGAGTATTATGGAGTATCATCGATGAAAAAGTCTTACAGCATGCCCTCGTCAAAAGAGGTTTGCTTTTCACTTTCAGTTAATTTCCACGATACGGATGGCGTTATTCTGATTTATCTTCAAAATGTTAATGAAATGTGAAGATTCCATGCCGTGAAATTCCATGGTACGTGAAGATTCCAGAGTTTTCACTTGACTGAAATTCCACGGTACATGAAATACCGGCGTTTTGACAGCACTGAAATTCCACGCTTCACGAAATTTCTAATGCTTGGTTTTTCAATGAAACTCTATGGAACTCAAATATTCCAAGGCGTTTAAATTGTATTAAATTCAGCGTTGCTTTAAATTTCGATGCACGATATTGAAAAAGGGATCCCGTGTTCTGCCTCCACTGATATCTCACTATATGTTTTTCAGGCTTGCGTTGCTCGTGTAAGGGACTTTATTTGCGGGATTAGTATTTTACTGTAGATGATTACTAAACTGTTCGAACCATTCACTCGTTCTTTAAACCACCCTGTTCTTACCCAATGGATATTCAACATTATTTGCCCTATACATCAGCGAAAAAAACAAAGGTTTTGAATCGCAAGAGATATTTATTTACAAGTCTTTATAGAACAACTCTTAGGCAAACATTAACATTTGTGTAAATTAAACTAACAGTATAAAAATAATGTTCTGAATTCATGACTGAAAGAAATCTCGTTGGCTCGCTTTTTTACAACATGTTTTCTAAACAGTATGATAATTTTTATACCTCTCTCAATAAAAGTTAAACGAAAACGATAATACAGTTCAAAGAAAATTTGGAAAGAAAATATAACACTGCAAAAACCTGAATCTTTTATCCAAAACCTTCATTTTTTTCTCAAACAAATTCAGGAAACAAAAAAGTGAAATTACAACTCATTCGAGCAATGCCGGTGCCGTTTTCTCGAGATTGGCGTCCTCACCCAGTCATCGTCACCACCATCATCGCCATCATCATCATTCCCTCTCCTTGGGGAAAAATATTGGGAGAGGGACTGTGGTGAGGGAGGATCTTCGGGTGCTTCTGGTGATGCGTCTGGCTCCCTAATAATTGAAACAGCCCATGTAGGCGAACTTGGGGGTGGTTGGCGGGCAGAAGGCTCTCCCTGGAGCCTGGGGTTGCTTGGATGAGAAGATGTCGACTTTGCTTCGACTCTCTGTTGGAGAGAGTTGATTAAGGACGTAAGCCTTCTACTACGCCAAGCTAGAGACCTCACTATCCATAGCCCTGACTGGTCATCCTCTCCATCTTCCTCATCGCTCATGAAGTTGGCGTCCAGCTTGTGGAGGACCTCTTTTTCTGCATCTGTTTCCACCTTCATCCTTTTCACAAAAAGCTGCAAAACACAATCATTGCAAAAGAGTGAGCAATAATTATAAGTGATATACCTAAAATAGTGGCTAACGGGGTGCACCTGTGTAAGAACTGTTTTAGTACCCTTGTTTAAAATAATAATAAGAAAAGCATAATAATGATACCTCAAATCATACATTATTCTTGTGAAAGGCTAATACTGGAGTTCAAGACTGTCTGTTGTGTCAAAATGCAGACAACCTCTGCCATACGTTTTTTTTTAAACCAATATTAAAAGGGTTAAAGAAACTGCAATGTTCCACTAGGTCATTCACTGAGTCAGTGAGGTAAATCATCCATTATAACGAGAGTTGTACAGTGTATTTCTTCACAGTGGTAAAATTACTTTGTCGATGCAGTTAACAAGTTTTGGTGTTATAAATCAAGCGCTACTATACTCTCACTGATATTAAACGTACAAAAGTGACTAACACTGAAATGAAGAAAACATTGTCCTTACGTTTTCCCCCTCACAGGTAAAAGTCCTCATAAAAAATTAATACTCAGTCAATGTAACCATCATAGGGGTAAAAAAATTCCTTCAAATGACTAAATGAATGAGAATTGATAGGCAACTGGGGTGTGGTATCATCAGGGCCCTGTAGTTTGAAGGCTGATTGGTGCTAACCAGGGCCGGGTTGTTCAAAGCTGGGTTAAGATAACCCAGGGTTAGTGCGAAATTTGAATTCAGATTTGAAAGCTTAAAAAGTAAATTCAGTTTTATTCTTTCTGTCAACAGGTTAATGATTGGATACTCTTAAGAATAACAGAGAAAAGTTGACTCGACAGAGGCTGACCCGACTGAAGCTGGAAAAGGGGGCTAGGGCCATCCCCACGTACAGTAAGATAGGACACCACGGCACGAATAGCGCACAAAGGATACTTTCAAAGGCCAATATGAATAGAAGTTCCCTTCCGGAAAGGGTCAGTCTTTGAAGCCTTAATCTGAACAAGCAGGGTCTCTGGGGAAAATAAAGAGTCTAAAGCAAGAATCCTGAAGACTCAAATAGTCCGGAGGCGGGAAGCTGTTGGCACTAGGGGCCATGATTTCCGAGGCTTGAAGGAAGCCAAAATAAGCCTGAGTACAGGCAGCCCAAAACATGCATTGATCAGGCAGTGCAAGATCAAAAGAATTAAAAATCACCAACATAATTGAATCAGTAATGGACGGTTGTTCAGACGAGGCAGAGCCTTGGAGACACTTAATACCACGCACCACTCTTTGCTAACTTCTTTACATGAAAGCCGTATAGAAACAGGCGAGGAAAATTAAGGAGAGGGTCAGGAAATCCATATTCTATGTGGAACGAATGGACAGCTGACAAGTAGACCTTGATGGAAGCCGCCCTTAGAGAATCAGCCAGGGAGGTGGCTGAAAGGCACAGAGTCCATTCATCCGCAGAGCACGGAGAACCATTTGCCTGAAGCTTACCAGCTTGGACAAAGAACTTGTAACATTTTCTCTGACCTGACGCATAGGATTTGTAGGTAGAGGTGGCTAGCCCATGAAGGAGGAAGCTGACACATCGTTCCTGCAAAGTGGATAGGTTAACTGATCCTGGAGCAGCTGCGGGAGTGGCGTGGGCTGAGGGTTTGCGTGAGGTGCTAGGCGCCAGAACTCATGCCAACGAAAACGAGACAGAGCATCAGCAATTTCATTGTGAACTCCAGGCACATGTTTGGCAGAGAAGGAGAAGGAGAAACGAGCTGCAGGCAATACCAAATCTCGAAGCAAATGCATCAAAGCAGGGACCTTGGAAGTCCTATAGAATTTAGGATGTGCACCTCTGCTTCATTCTCGCAACGAAACTAGATGTCCTGTCGAGGCCACTGAGCTTCCCACACTTGAGCAAAAAAAACAACTAGGAATATTCCTTATAAGCGATTGACTGAGGTTTCAGTAGGTCTGGCCAGGAACTGCTGAACCATGCGCCATTGAAGTATGCTGAGAACCCTAAAGACCTAGATGCATCTGAAACGACTTCGATGTCAGGAGGAGGAAACATGCCAGGAAAAAGCCAAGAACTGACACCATTCCATGAAGACAAGAAGGTGTGCCACCACTCAAGGTCGAGGCAAAACTGTAAGTTCAGGCGGATGGGGTGGTCTTTCTTACCAAAGCAGCACAACAAATATATCATCTGTCACAAGAAGGTTTGGCCAGTTCAGACAGCATGCTGAAGGTGACTGGTCAGTGATTCAAGTTGTCTAAGACTGCACCATTTCCTGGGACGCCACTGCTGAATTAGCTGACCAGCTGCTTCCAATGTATGGGTGAGGAGCCTAGCAATCTGAGCCACCAAATCTAATTCAATGCTCAGGACCACCATCACTGAAGAGGGCCCCACACACTTAAAGAGATGAATAGGCAAGTCCAGAGTATCACAGACTTGTTTAACGATGCCAAGGTACTGAGCACACAGGGGAGAATTATGGGGACCCACTGTGATAAAGTCATCAAAGTAGTGCAGTAAGTCCTGGACCTGGTGCGAATTTTTTATGATCCATTCTACCATGTCTGCTACAGAATTAAAGAGGTATGGTGCAGATCGACGACCAAATGGGAGGGCCCGACCACTGTCCCAATAGAGACTTCGTTTGCCAAATGAGCAGGAGGGCTTGTTCCTAGAAGCAGATTCTAGGATACGCAGATAGTTATAGCCCACTCAAACCCCTTGCTTAGACCCTCCAGTACGAAGGACAACTGTGGTTGGCTAGGGTGGTTCTCAAGTTCCAATGCAAATTCGTCGAAATGAATTGGAGTAACCACATAGACCGGAGGCAGAATGCCCGGAAACGAGGATAAGAGCTCGGCCAGGGTTGGGGAAAACTGCCTACAAAGGAAAACCAGACATCGAACAGGAAAGTAATAACAATTAGTGATAACAGTAGTAATAATAATCAATAAAACAGACCATGTACAACAAATGACCATCAATGACTCAATAAGAAGTGAGCATGATCGTAAAAATGGAGAAAGCCTCCATTCAAGTGACAATGTCATCAATTTTCTTGCGAGATAGCTTGGGATTGCTGGTCAGGATCATACGACTATCAAAGACCAGCTTTGGTTCTTATTCCGACTGAGCGATGTTGGCTTGTAACAAGTCGCTTAACTCGACGAACTTCCTAGGGACGATCTGGCCCACGAGTTTTGCGGGAACCGGGGCAAAACTGGGGCCCATGACAAAAAGGTCGATGCAAAACTAGAAGAGGGTTAGAGATAAAGCTCGTACTCTGCTGTTCCAAAGGCATGTTGAAGGTGGAATTTGCGCCGAACGGTGATGTAGAAATCGACGGGCCCTCAGCAGTAGTAGCGCAAGAGGAGGGCAAAATCGCAGTAACAGGCGCAGAAAAAAAGTGTTTACAAACAGAGGAACCAGAAAAGACTGCGTACCTGTACTTGGAGCACCTGATGGAACAACGGTAACATAGCATCCCGACAGTTACGCGTAGAACGAGACATGTTTAATAAACACAGCGGATACTGACAACCAAAAACATCTCCCTCGCAGCACAAGGTGATCGGTGATTCAAGTACTTCATCTCTTCCGTCCTCGTCAACAAGTGTCCCAAGGGGAGTTGGCTAGAGTTTAACTAAATGCTGTATTATCAATACCTTTTATGTTTCGGTACTTAACTGTACTGTACCCTTGCTTATTTTTCTTTGACAGTTTATAATATTTCCGCACCGCAAAAGGTTTGCAGGTGGTTTGAGAGAGCATAATTTTGCACTAGCACGTCCACAGTGTTCTTGCTCCTATTTGCATAAACATGATCCAAACAAGATCCACTAACCAGTCTTGTTACATCAGTTACCAGCTTGTCAAAATGCATGCACTTAAGGCCTTTCGTTAAGAGGTGTTTACTTGAACTTTCTTCAATCGGCATATTTATATTAAAATAACCTGTTAGGATTATTTCTTTGCCACTCACGTACAAAAACTCTCTTTGGGAAGAAAAACATGAAAGTGAGTGTATCTTTTTTGACACAAAAATAGCATGATGCATCTGGGTGTGATATTGATGGGAACACTTAAGTTGAAAAGGCTTAGTGCTATATACCTCTTCTACTTTACCTGCAGATATATGACCTAAACCCACAAACTAAAAAGCTCTATTTACTATATCTTTCAAAATGTTGGCAAAGAAACTGTTATCTGTTACAAGAAATGAGTCGGCCTTAGCAACATTTTTTCATAGTTTTATTTCGGTGTTTCCTAGGACATTTGGCTTCATACAGACTATCTACATGACACTTGCAAGAAACCTCTCCATCTGAACTTGCTGCAATAGAAGGGTATAAGGAAGAAACCCTGGCTCTTTGCAAGTAAAACTCTAATTTGTGATTTCCTTTGAATTCTTTTCTGTATTTATTCCCTTTGGTTCATTTTGTCTGCCCCGCTGCATAGGCTTGACATCCGCTTTCTTTTTATAGCCACATATGTGGCTATAAAACTGCATAGCATTCATCTGATGACAGCATCATTGTCTCTTTCAGTATTATGCACTTTTCTTTAAAATTAGCAAATGGGTAGTCGTGATTTATCTCGTCAGTAAGCGCTGGTATAGTATCAGACAGCTGGTCTTGTTTTTCCAAATTTGCATTCATTCTGTTGGTGTAAAGCCAAGTTTCTTCTTTGAGCGATGTTATCGATGAGCTGGTTTTTGTTCGGAAGAACTTCCAGACCCAGCAGTGATTCGTAAAAAACTTTATCAACTAGCTGAACCTTTATTCCTCCGTCTGCACCAACAACAACCCGTCGATCTCTGAGATATCTTCTAAGTTGTGGAATAGTCCAAATTTTAAGTCGCTCACTTGTATGTCTGGTCTCCGCCATCTTTGTTTTTGTTTTGCTCCCTGGGCGGCCCATAATGCTTTGTGTTTCAAGATGACCGCCGCATCGAAGAAGTCCACAATCTCTTTCCCAGGGTTCTCTCTCTTGCTTCGAAGCAATGGTCATGTTTCTTCCAACAATACGGTTGTGTGTGGGGTTCCTCAAGGTTTTTTCTTGGCCCTCTCCTTTTTCTCTTATACATTAATGACCTTTTTCATTCTTCAAAGTATCTTTCATTTAGTCTCTTTGCAGATGATGCCAAATTTTTTTTCGTCATCAAGACTAAATCACTCCCTTATAGCACAGGTACAGAAACATAAATTTCTTGGACTTATGATTCATGAAAACCTTTCATGGAAACCCCACATCATTGCGGTCTGTGATAAAGTCGTTGAGGGTATAGGAATTTTCTCTAAATCGAGACTATACTTACCCCCTGTAACTTTAAAAACCTTATGTAACTATTGTAATCTCATCTGGGCATCTCTATATGCCTCCTACCTTAAATCTCTTTATCTACTCCAAAAGATAGACATTCGTATTATCACCTTTTCTCCTCCACGAACACGTTCTAAGCCTCTTTCCTCTAAGCTTAATATTCTTTCTTTTCATTCACTCTATAAATTCCATGTTTCATGTTGTGTATTCTCACATTTCAATCGCTAGTTTTGTATCTTTTACAGGACTACATGCATGTAAGCTTCCTTAATCTTAGATTTGTATCTTGTTTAGTATTTGTAATTTAGCGTACACTGTACAGTCTTTTCTGTCATTCTGACTACAGGCTGTATAAGCTCCTGGCTTTGGCTTTACTGATTTTTTTGTTCCTATATGAACGATGGAATAAAGTTAATGCTAGGAAAATACAACCGCAAGTAAATTTGAACATTTAAACATAGTGGGGTTTGATGTCTGTGACTATTTATTTTACAGGGCTCTCAACGTTGGCCTCAATATATAGCGGTCGAAGGCTACAAACATTTCGGTTAATAGGCGCCATTCATGGATGGGACGAGAGTGTCACACAGGCAACATAACGGTTACCTTCAAACGGCAACAGTTTTAACTGTTGGATGTTAAAGCATCCGCGAGATTCTCTTTGTTTAAATCGTCTCAAGACATGACATGCTCAAGCTGCTTCATATCCAACGATATTAAACCGATGATATATGCACTGTGGAATCATGAAAGCCAACAGCATCCGCTTTCATTGGAGTCCCGAAGTCACAAAAGAAAAGAATGCTTCCTGAAGATGAGAGGAGAACCATGAGCAAAAATCATCATTATCTGTGGAGGTAAATACAGTGAATCTCAAGAACTCTTAAGTAAGAATATCTTTTGTCAAGTCTATGTCTTACTGAACTCTCAAGTCGCAAAAAAAACTCTCGTCACTTTAAGAATATCTCGTTCTAGTAAATGTATGATTTACTGCGGTTAGAGTATTCTTTGAACAATGAACTGGTGGTATATATTACAAACACAGAACTCTCATAACTAGGAATATCTCTGTCAAGTACACGTACATCTAGACTGCTTTAGCAACATGGTGCGAGGGCTCAGGACGCGATATTTTGACCGTGATTCAGGACGTGAGAACTGGCGCTGAATATACGTGTAGCGGGAGTAGGTGATTTAGCAAGCGTGGGAAAATCAAGACTCCATCATGGCGAATGGAAGTCAAGTCTTTAAAGCTATAGCGAACCAACAGTATTTTGCAATCGAGCAACTGCTGCTGCTGCTTGTCACCTATATACGTTTCAAAACATCAACTGCTGCTGCTGTTGTTACTGCTGCGTCATAGCCATCAGTTGATGCTGAATCATGTTCTGTTGTTGTTGTTGCTGATGCCCTTGACTTTCTATCTGCATTTGGAGCTGTTGTGGTAGAAGCCCCATTATAAATAGTTAGAGGTATTATAAAGCAACAGAGGTGGTCCTTTATTTATTGTTTGCAAAAATTTGCAGACTTTAAGATCGCAATCTAAACAAAATAAGAAGAGATGAATGCGACAAATTTGGTCATGATCACAATCAGGTTAAAACAAATATATGTGAAAATAAATGAAAACATTATTTGCTTGTTAAATCAGCAATTCAGGGCTTTGGAATCCGGGAATTCAGCTCAAGGAATCCGGAATCCTGCTAACGATTGAAATCCGAAATCCAGTACTTGGAGTCCAGATCCACAGCGTGAAATCAGAATTTAAGTCGACACGCTGTCTTGGATTACCTTACTCCCCCCCCCCGTCCCCCCTACCCCGCCCCCCGCAAAATGTCACATCATTTTGGTGCTGAGTTATATTTAAATTGACCTACAAAGTGACAGATAAGTATGGAGCACGCGACAAGAAAACCAGTTTTCAAAAACCACAATTGCAATGCGTTTCAATCTTCTTCAAGTTGAGTCACCAACCGCGCCTTCTGTTGTATTTTGTTGTGTGATTTATACCTTCTTTTAATGTCTTGAGCAGTTATTTTTATGTTTCCCTCAGTTTTGTGGCATTTCTCACTGTTTGAATTTTCAAAATTTTGTGACACAGCTCCTCAGTTTTAGTGTTAATCCTTTAAACCCTAACATCAAAATTCAAATTCCCACTTGTTATCCCCATGCGTTTTCCATAGAAGAGGTGGGGAGAATTTGTTGAAGTATCAATTAGATTCACCTTGTGTGATCATGTCCTTATGACCACCCTGTTTTAAAAAGCAGTGATATTACAAGGAGAAATTTGACGCTGATCACTCTTAGGGCTTTGATGGTTAAAGAAAGTGGGCCCCTGAGAAAACCTAATAATCCCTTAATAAGCCTTAATATTCGGACTATGGTGCCTGTTTATCTCATTTAGACTCGTGTCTTGCGCCTGTTTTATCTGTTCTCTCGACAAAAATAGATTGGCCAAAACCCAAATATTTTACAAGACTGTGCTACGGACACATCTTTCTGAGGAAGTCTGGGAAAGGGGTGTGCTTAATTACGGTGTCAAAATCGTAAACTCTTAGATTGTTTTGTTAGAGGCTAAGCATTCGTTGTTTTCTAGGGCAGAAAAACTACCATGGCTACAATTTCATAATTAGCTTTCTCGTCAGCGTGGACGTCACGTCATTAATTCGAGACCGAAATCTCTCTCTTTAGATTACTGACACACAGCCCGATCTCTATTAGAAAAGATATATAAGAAGATAAGCTTTTTTACGTCAATGAATGTAAACAGCCTGATATTACTTTATTTGAATTTAATTAAATAAGGCTATTTGAAAGTTTACAGCAAAATTTTTGCGAAATATATAACGCGATTGGAGAGATGCAAGCTGTCAGACGAAATATTATTTTATAAGGATGCCTATATAATATTTCTTTCAGATTGCGTGGTTATTATTGATAAGCGCTCTCAAGGGCGTGTTAATCAAGTTGACGTCCTCAAAATGGATCAGTCAACAGAGATTTAAAAGCTGGAGATCGAAATCAGGAATCTCATGCAACACATTGAAATACTTCGCAAAATACGCGCCTTTGGGTTAAAAGGGACAGATAACCGAATGGTTTTAATTAAAAAGTTAAACATTGAATTTGTATCACCCTCTGAGAGGCAAATTACACTTGATTGAAGTAGTTGTTGGTTTTACACGTTATCGTACAAACCTCGATAATTTAACATTTTAAACTTCTGTTGATATTATTTCACAGATGACTGATTGCTAGAATTTGCTGCAGTTATTTATGGTTTTTCATTCTATTTACAGATCGTCTTGCCAGTTATTTTCACCGCAAAACATACATGAAAAACGAAGGGCTACATGAAAAAACAGAGTCCCAGTACAAGTGAAAATTACAAATCCGATTAACAAATAACACTTGTAGACGATTTAAATGGTCAACATTTTTCACTTTTGAACCATTCGTGTCGTTATCTTGATTATTCACGGACATTTCCGGCTCTTAAGTCAGCATTAACGCAATTGTACTGGAGCATAACACGCTATTGTAATTCGCGAACTTCTCAGAGGGCAATGTAATTCCATTTGGATCTTGTTAAGTTTGATTTATGAGATACGCAAACAATTCTTGACCAAAGACATGCACCGCTCAATAGATTTACTTGTTAACACCGATATTATCTAACAAATGTCCCCTCACACGAAGCAAGTCAATTCTCAGAGTTTCCCTGCCCTTGCAATCTTGACCAAACCTAAAAGTCTTCTTTTTCATCAGTGCTTTTGAGATTCTCGCGTGTACAGCTCAAAACGTTTATACCCTTCCAATTTTCTGTCACCATATACTTGTCATTCCTCTGTTCCTTCTTCCTACTCTAACCAGGTCCTTGTCTGTAAAACCATCACGAATATGATTTATATTTGCTCCTTTCTCTATAAGAAATCGCGCACAGTCAAATTCACCTTCACTCACCGCAGCATCTAGTGGTGACGAGCCATCTTTGTCGCGCACTTCAAGCTGAGCGCCTTTCGTTACAAGGTACTGAAGGCACTCCAAACTACCCGTACTCGCCGCTCGATGCAATGGGTAAAAGCCATCTACACCTGGCTCATTTACGTCCACATTCGTTGTTTCCAACAAATTTTTCAACGTTTCCACGTCATTGTGCGTCGCTGCCCACTGAAGTAAAATCTGCGGATCGAGTGAAAAACTTCGCTTTCTCCTCCTCTCCATCCTTTCGGCAGGCTTTAGTTTGCTTCCATCAGGGGCACTCTCTTCGCTTATTCTTCTTGTTACAACAGTACTGTTAGAAATCTTAATCGCTGTCTTTGTCGCCAGAGTGGAACACATATCGACTGGTTGGACATCAAAAGTGTTAGGCTTTTTGTACCCGGCCGCAGCTGTCGCCCACCAATGTTGAACGCGTATCTCAGGTATCATTTTGTCAGTACCGTCTCTTGATGACGAAGGAGATTTTTCGGCTTCTAAAGTTTCATACTCTGCGGAAGGATTTGTTTTGATTGAAATTTCTTCCCTGTTATCATCTACTCCGGTTGCGTATCCAGACTTTTCCGCCATCTGGCGCGTTCCTGTATCCAGATTATCCGGTAACTATTTTCTGTGGTGCTAAATCATTTCGTAAATGTGAAGTGTTTATCTCATTAATTGCTTGTTTTGGTTATCATTGATGAAGCTTAAACGGGTTTGGCCCACCAATTTAGAAATTCCTTCGGGCTCTGAAGGTCAGATCAACATCTCGCCCACCAGTATCTGATGTTAAACTTCATCAATACCATTTTAAGTTTCAAGGGACGCGAAACAGTACGTTAAATTCAGTGACAAAGACCTCGAAGTAAAACAATTCATTGTTTTACTTTCTTTTGTGGATATGTTCAATCGGTTGTTGTGCAACATTAAATTTTCTTTGATTTATTCTTTCCAATGATTGCCTCAGGGAAGGGTCACTTACGTGCTGTGCGCTTTTTGTTATTCTCACTTTCTGAATATTTCTATTGTATATTAAATAAAATAAGGTTTGCCCCGCAGAACTTCTAATTATGAAAAAGTTACTGGTAAAATAATTTTTTTCGATGAATCTACTTGAATATGGCCGTTTCTTAATATCACATCAAGAAAATATTTGGTAAAACCAGGAGCGAAGGAAATGAAATTTAAAAGCGTTTTATAATTTTAGCCGATGTATTTCCAATTGCCCTCTCGAAAAATCGCACATTTTTTTCTTTTTCTAGAACTTTTAACTTCACCCATCATGTAAGACGTAGAAGGGCGTAATGAGAACTTCTGGCTGTTAGAGTGGTTTTCGTTTGAGTGTCGTAAAACCAAAACCAAAGTAATTACTCTGGCCAATCACATAGGACACAGACAATACATTGAACCAATCAAAACTCGAAGTAATTACATGTGGCTGACGCAAAGCGCGGGAAAATGCATGCGAGCGCGTCACAATTGGCTTTGGTTTTACTTCTGATTGGATGAAAAGGTGGCGCGAATCTTTTAAGCCAATCGCATCGTGTAGAAAGTGCAAAACCAATTACTTTTCGACACTCAAATGAAAACCGCTCTATTTCTGATTTTTAGATCAAATCTACCCAAGACAATGAAAGATAGTTCAAAACACTCTCTTGTTCAAAACAGTTTCCTTTCTCCTGGAGGTTCGTTAATCGGGTTTGCACTGACAGTATACTAGCTTATCATTACGTTAAAAATAGCTTATGTTTAATATATTTAAATGGTCACATTTAGGGCATGAAAAAAGCTCAGAACAATAGGGAAGTGTGGAGCTTGGCAGGCAGAAACCGGTAAAACAATAAACCGGAAAGTACTTACAATCGTCTTATGTTTTTTAGTAAAAATTCCCAATGTGGAATTTCATCAATTACACGACAAACAAAAAAATCGAGAAGAAAAGGTATGACACATAAACCCTCTGCAGTTTACGGTCCGCTAATAAGCTCATGGTCATCTTGTTGAGTTGGTGGACTATCTGTGGTATTTGTCTGCTAATTATCCTTTTCATATAATGTCATTTTCAACAACCCCCAAATCCAATTATTTCCAATCTTCCATAATTTTAACTGCCTAAATGTTTTAGCTTTTTTCTTATTGATTAAAGTCATTTGAAAAATCATCTAAACATTCTCAAATATTAATTGATCAAATGAATCCGACCTAACTGAGCCAGTTTTTGGATTGAATAAAATCTTGGCTAGATTGGGAAGACTGATGGCGGAAATAAACGAAAACCAAGGATTTTTACCTTCTTTTAAAAGCAACCGTGATGGCTATCTTTAACTTCTACCTTTACTAACACCCTCAATACAGACACCAATGGGACAGACAATAGTGTTCACATTACATAGCGAATCAACTTCTGTTTTGTGGCGAATCGACTTCATAATGATAAGTTGATATGGCTGCATGTTTTATAGCGAATTGACGTCTGTATGTAGGGAAACGACCCGATGTATGGATTGTATGACTTGGTACCTTGTGACTACGTATATTCTCCTACGGCACGTTATTCTGAAAAATCTTCTAGCTTTTTAAAATCTGTGATGAAATTCTATGGTGTTACCATTTAAACGAAACCCGTTTGGAAAGATTTTTCCATAGTACTGTTAATTTCTTAGGATTTTATACATAGAAAATTGAATTGTTTTGTTAAGTTTTTCTTTGACCACTATTAGAATTAAAGGGGTAGGAACGTCATGTATGGGGAATTATAATGTACAGAATATTATATTACTATTACACAGCTGTATCGCACTATACACAGCTATAATGACCGCTGACCGTAGTAGGGAGGTGTCCGTGGTCTAGGTGTCTTTTAATAAATGTTCGATTGCAAGTACGCTTTGGCCGGCATTTGAGTCCACAAATGTGCATGGACACAACAATATCAGTTCAATATCAAACACTAGTTCTTAATTATTGTCTTGTTAGCTAAAAGAGACGTTTTCAGGCTCTAAAGCTCATAATGCCGTCTATTTATATACCTTAATTAAGTTGCTGATGAATCATGAAGCTGTCTATAACTTCCCAAAGACAGCCAAAATTACATTCCTGAAACACGATAATTGGACACAGCCTCACGCTAACTTAATTTACCAACAATAAGGAAAAGGCGAGAATTTCCAGCTCTGTCAAGATTTCAATGAATCTGTCACCGGATCTGAAAAAGAGAATACTAGACTTTTCAACATGTTACGGTCTCTGACAACTTTTATTGTAAACAAATTTCAGCTGAACACGACTAACAGTGCAGAATAATATGACAGATATGCTGAAAGAGTATTTGAAACATACGGCGAGTATAGTAATGGTGTTGAGTCAAGTGCACTTTAATAGAAAACCTCCAGGCGTTTAAGAGTCCTAAAGGAAGGCTTGCAGGAGTTGTACCCTTTGGCTGGCGTTAAGATTATTTTGGGTAGATTCATCTGCAACATAAGAGTATAACCTTCGTATTTGCCCACCGAAAATCATTTTACTGCCTTCAGGAAGCTAAAAACAATGAAATTCTAGCAGGCAAATTCCACGGCTATATCCTTATGTTGAAAACAAATTTATCCTTAGCGTAAACATCAATTGTGTTAAAGACCTTGGCATTACCTCTTATCAGGTGCGGGGCTATTTATCTGTTTTCCATAAACATTTAATAGCGAGGTTTTTTTAAACTCTACATAGAAGACCCTTCTTTGCTTAGAAAAAAAAAAAAACGAAATAAGATACCGAGTGAAGCTCTTAAATAGTCAAGAAAACATGATTGCGAAATACACATGTACAATAAAAGGAATACAGATTTTAAATTTTCTTATAAAGAACCCTTGGAATGCTATAACGTTTCACACATGTTTTGATCAGTGGTGGACTAATTTGTTCAATAGCATTCGGCCGGGTGTGCAGACTCTTTCATATCATGGCAGGAAAAAAAAAGAATTTTTAAGAAAAGAATAGATATGAGCTCGTAGGCTTGCTAGACGGATAAATATAGCCAGCAGACTGAATGGCAAGATTTGCCTCATTCCACTCAGAACTAAACAATAGCCGGTGATCAGGTAACTGTTAAATGTGTCTCTTGCAGACTAAATTTCTAACGATTATCGTAAAAATATATTTAATGTTCTAGCAACCTCACTGAATATATGTATGCCCCTGCTTCCTAATATGTCACAGTATGTATAAAATAAACTGACATTCGTGCAATGGTTTTGGCAACTGAAATTCAATGCAAGTACGATCCTTTAAGCTTAAAATTCAAGCTTAGATGGTGACTTCCTTTCATTCGTCTTAACAAGATTTACACGGATATTTTGAGGGACGCCGACAGCTAACTTCCATGCTGGTACCACAAATACTAAAGCTATAGGGAGAGAAAACGCGAGTAGTCTGAGGGTTAAGCCAAAACCGGGCAAGACGGTGATTTGCAAAAATAATCTTTTTTCATGCATCGGCAATCATGTCTTTACCAAAATTGGGTTTTGAACACTAAAAAAACTGACAGCATACCAGCTCAGAATAGATCAGTTCAGGGACTAGAAGATTTTAGGAGGTCTTGTAGGTAAGGAAGAAATTTAAATTGCAAGATCTTGAGAACCCAGCGGGACGCTGGAACACGATTAGCGACGGCGTTACGCAGACGTCCCTTTTCCGCGAGCAACAAAGGAAATAGGAGACGTCTGCACGCAGGCAAGAAGGTTTGAGGAGGTCTTGTAGGCAAGGAAGAAATTTAAATTGCGTTCACCACAAATATATGAGACAGATTTGTTGAAACTGATTATCTTTGAAAGAAAAAACATGGTTGCGATCCAGCTGGCCCGGGGTCTAAGTATTAGTATTAGGCTGCGTGCAAACGGACGCAACAGCTCCCAGCATTGTTGCGCCAACAATGTCGAGAGTTGTTGCGTGCGTGTTGGCGGTGGTGTGCAAATGGACGCAACAACTCCCAACATTGTTGCGCGCGTGTTGGCAGTGGTGTGCAAACGGATGCAACAACTCCCAACAATTTTGGGACCTGCAGTGCACCGTGGGAAGGATACAACCCATCAGTCTTTGTAAACCATGCGCAATGAGCGTGCGTGGCCCCAACAATGTTGGAAGAGCTGTGCAAACGAATCCATGAACATTGTTGCGCTAAGCTTCGGCGATCAAGAAACAAAAGCTGAAAAGTTGGCTGAAAAGTCTGACCGGTTTCAAACTTTGCGCAACAACACGCAACAACATCCAAAAACATGCAACAGGGTGTGCAAACGGACGCAACATGTAACATCCAACAATGTTGCGTCCGTTTGCACGGGGCTTTAGGCAGCGGTGATAAAATGCGAAAGTTCAGAATGTCTCTATCCCCGCTGTTTGTGTTTTGTTCTTGTTTAAAAAAATGTGAATTTAGCCCCTTCTGAAGTAACTCTTGATAATTATATTCTTCAAGGATCACCTAACGCGCAGATTTCGGTATCTTTCTTGCTCTGTATCCTAGTATACAGCGGATTAAGGACTGATCTGGGACTAATCCTTTTCTCCCAGTATCCACTGTATTTGCTTAATGCACCATGTTTGCTGTAGTGCACTGTAAGCAGCCCCGTGGTGATGAGAAATCTTGGACAGAATACTGAAAAGGGAAGAGTAAAGCCCCATCCCCCCGAAATCAAAAATGATGATTTGGGGTGAGGAGGCGTATAAATTTTCCATCCATTTGTCCAAGATTGAGGGTTAAGATAGGGTTTCACCTATAGCTGGGAATCCGCCAAAAAATTTCAGTGTAAACTGAGAATGTGTTTGCAAAATGCGAGATCAGTTCTTAGACAAGAAAGTCACGTCTTAGATTCCACAAAATATCGATTGTAAGGGGAGCATGCCGAAAAAAAGGAAGGGAAAGCATTCCTTTTTCAGTTCAACCTTTTTGTTTTACTGTCCACCTTAAGTAGAATTGAAAATGGACCAACCTTTTTTAACTGTACACCTCAAGTACAATTGAAAGTGGAAAATATTTGATGAAATTATTTTCATACCGAAAAAAAAACGAAAACAACGTGTAACCGCTCTGAATAAATGAATAACTCGACGTGCTTATCAGTTGGCCCATTTATTGCTGATGAACAAAGAAAAAGGAAACCAGAGTTTATTCGAGGTATCATGTCGAAGTCACCAACTAATTAGATAGTAATGAAAGACTTGTTTCAGGTTTGGGGCGAGGGAAATTTCCCAAAAGCTTTGATTTTGCGTCGCTTCCCTGTGAGTGGCTAAAAAATTACACGCGTTACTTTCTCAGTCAACCAGGCGTGAAAACCCAAACCCGATCGCGTGACTTGCTCAGATGCGTTTTCCCGCGCCTGGGTACTCGCTTCGAACTATGATCGATTCGTTTTCCCTTCTACGACTGTTTTTATTGGCCAGCGTAATAACTTTGATTTAGGTTTCGCGGCAATCGTTCAAAACAGCTCAAATAAAGCTACCCACATCCCTTTGCTTATCTGTTACTTTCCCTTATCGATGAAGAAACTAAGGACTTCTCTCCAAAATCTGTCAAAAGTGACTCGAAAACACTCGCCCCGGATAAAATGAGCTGATAAGAAAAATTGTAATTTTAAGTAGTTTCGAGAATTTCGGTAACCTCTAATTTGAAACTGCGGTTTTCTTCATAGTAGTCTATTTTGATCAGAGATAAGGCAAAAAAACATTTAAAGTCTAACCGCTGAAAGATCCTTTGTTGCTGTAAGATGAAGTGAATAATAAAACTGTTTGAATTTGAGTATTTTTTTGTGGGGATGCACAATGCAAGGGACTGAACCTGTCAGAAGGAACATTGACCTAACTGAATAGTCCACACAAAAATAACAGAAGAAATTTTAATCATTACAAGATTGTCCGCAGGAAATGTAACCTTAGAAGGCAGAGTCTAAAGCAATTATCTGCCGCAGCCAGAGGCGGTAACTAGATGATAGAAAAGAGACGAGTTTACGTGTATAATAGGTAGTACACAACGCCGGGACACAACGATCGGTCAAGGCAAACTCGCACTTTGGATCATCATGTCTACAGGAATGAGGAAAACAGTTTTAAAACTCTCCGCTTTTCAGAAAATCAAAAGGAAAGTAAGTGAAGACAGAGGTAGCCGTAGAAAGGAGGAAGAAAAGCCGGCACCGGAAGAAAGACTAGCGCGGAGAAAGAAGCAAAGCCTCTCGCTCGATCCGCAGATTCTGCTTCAGTGGGCTTCGACGCATAACGACGTGGAAACGTTAAAACGCGTGGTGGAGTCAACTGGCGTAGATGTTAACGAACCAGGCGTGGATGGCTTTTTTCCATTACATCGCGCTGCGAGTACAGGGAGCTATGAATGCCTTCAGTACCTCGTAACCAAAGGCGCGCAGCTTGATGTGTGTGACAAAGAAGGTACTACTCCGTTAGACATTGCAGTAAACGAAGGAGAATTTGACTGCGCCCGTTTTCTGATCGAAAGGGGAGCGAATATAAATCACATTCGTGATGGTTTTGTAGACAAGGATTTGATCAGAAAAGAGCGGTCCATGTCGCTTCCACGGGATTTTTAGCGGTTTACCGATGGAAAACCAGGCAATCTACGTTGTTTTCAATAATGCAAGCTCGCTCACTCAACCCTAATTGAAGGATCCTAATTGAAGAAAACATCTTTATCTTCAGTTGAGGAGAAAGATCAAGAGAAGGACATTGCTTGTAATAATATTTTCAAAAACATATCTGTAACAAGAGTTGGTGGAAGCTAATGGACTCCTGTAAACATTGACGTCATTATGGAGCATAAAACTCAGTAAACATCAATTTTGCTAAAATTGGCAAATTAACTATGTGTTTTCCTAGTTTAGTAACGTGTCTTGAAAGTTTAAACTAACCATTCGGTTTCAGTGATCAAGAGGTTTTGAGGTATTGTCATTTAAAAGAATCAAGTGTTTATACGGTCACGTTCGACTTTGATAACTGACTACATTTGTCAACTGATGAGGTCATCCTGTGTGTTTGTTTCAGAGTTGTGCACCTATGTTAAGTTATAGATTGCAGATGGCAGACTTGAAAATTAACCCGAGAGGGTGTCAACAAGTTAAAATGGGTAATGGGTGTTTTCCTTGTTATTGTTACCCTTGACGACTACGAAAAATACACTTTGAGTAATTTAATCGATATAAGAGAGGTCAGTATTGTGGAAAACCCAGGTGATTTTGCCAAGGGTGTCCAAATCTCCACTTTCAGACGCCGCACGCATGTTTTCTTGTAAACTTCATTGAAGGCAAATTTGAATACCCGTAGCAACATGCGTTATGGAAAAGAGGCGATGCTTTTCATGTTTCTGTTACTAAGATAAATGTTGCACTCAGTGATGCGACCATTCTGTGGCAAAAATTTCCGAATTTTATAGCGAAAAAAAAAAATCTATGACCTGATGGCTTAAGGGATTCCAGACTCCCCTGAGCCCTTACTCAGCCTCCGCCCCTGTGTTTCTGTTAAGGAAGCTTTGTCAATATATTTTAGGTCATCATGTTTACACAGCGCACAACATATTTTGTTAGTAACACCAAACTTTGTAGGGCATCTGATGATAGTACCTCAAGTTTCACCGAGTGCCCACTGCTCTTCGCATGAAAATGATCTGCAAGAAATTTCAGTATATGATCTTAAAGCTCCGAAAATTACGTCAGTTCTGATGACTGGGCAGTGATTAAAATTGTAAGTAAATGGCTCCAGTCTGCAGCTGAGCGAGGGTGTGCTGCCCTCGGCGAAAAAGCTAGACGGTTACTTGGTTTGATAACTGATCAAGAACTTACCTTCAAAGAACATTCAGATCAACTCTATGGGAAATAGGCTTCAAAAATAGTTGCGCAACTACCTATCAATTCGTGAAAGACAATTGTTCTTTAACGCTCTTGTTAAACGGCCGCCATGATTTACGGAAACTTAATTTGGGCCTGTTATACTTGTTATTGTAACAATGATCCTAAGAGACTGTACCGAAGCGGGAAGGTTTACATGGTGAACTTAAGTAGAAAAACAGTATCTAATCTTTCAAGAACACTGTGAATAATTGTTTCTTTAATTCTTATAGTGACATTGATTTCTTTAGGGAAGACTTACTGTATTGTAATTGTGTAGTGTTATTCTTAGGTAGCCTAAATTATAGCTGACTTGCACTATTTAAGATTACATTCGATTTCCTTGTGAGAAGGGCCGCTGGTTTGTTGACTTTGCCGTTATTTCATTACCCTTTAATCTGAATAAAGTTGCTTACTGTTTTGGGGGATCAAGAATGGATTAGGTTGTAGTAGATTAACATCGATTACAAACATCAAGCTTAAAAAATTAAGGGTAGATTATATTTTAAAGATACAGAAACAGTAGTTTACTGTTCCCTCATGCAGCCTTGACGGGTGGTAATACATTGACCATGGTTAAAACCAAAACTGAGTTATAGCAGCTAAGAAAAATAACCTTATATGATATTTGACAGCTTAATGCAAGTGAATCATTTCATTTTTTCGTACAAATTCGTAACTCTTTTAGAACTGAGCTGTAACTGTGTTTTATCCGGGTTTACGCCCCGGGGGAGGTTGTGACACGTTCCTTGAAATCCTTTCTCCACTTCAGATCTGAACCGCTCTATCTAAAACGACAAATAACTAAAAACGATGGCAACAACAAGAACTCCACACTCCAAACCTTACCATATTTCAGACCCTAACATATAAAATCTATACCCACACCCAGTCTACAAAGGGGCTAAAATTCTACACCATTTGGTTTCGCACATACCTACAGTTCACTCCCCATAACACGAACCCTAATAACTTGAACCTCTCGCTTACTCGAAACAATTTTTATTTCCCTTCAGATCGTTTTTATATAATTTTACCCTCGATAACTCGCACTCCCAAGAACTCGAACTTATTTCTTCTTCCCTTGATAGTTCGAATTAGCGGGAGTTGACCGTACATAGCTTATTTCAAGAGAAAATAATCCGATCTCTCTTGCTCTTCTCACAGATCCTATTCTATTCATTCCCAAAAGAAGCGTTGAGAGCGTCTTAAGGCTCTATCCATTATCTTATTAGATCGGATAAGACAGTGTTCACGGATTAGCAACGTGTATTTCCTTTCATTGCTTCAAAGACAGACTGTATCACGATAAGAGAGTCCCAATATTTTGAGATATCCTCACAAGCTAGGCACGGAGCAACCCGAAGTACTCAAACCTTTCACTTTCTTTCCTAGTTACACTGACCTAAGAGGAAAAATATCCGCTTTTACCCGGTTAATTTTCGAAGAGGGTTGGCTGCATCCTAGGAATCTAGTGTTCCTTCGATGTAGGTGCCTTTCGGTTATACCCGTGGGTCGCCCTCTTTTAGTACTTACCAGATAATCCCAAGAGTGTTCAATATCAAGATTTAAGATAGATCCCAAAATCTAGGAACGCATCTATTTGTAAAATACCAAAGAACCAAAACAAACATGCGAGAGTACTGTCGAGGAGTTTTCATCCAGCTGAATGGACAAATCACAAGATTTTGTCCAGAGACCCAAGCTGTACGACTTCATCATGCGTGTCTGAGGGAGTGACGGGTTTAAAAGGGTAAAATTTTGGACGTCGCGGTATGTCAAATGACCCCAGAGGAGGAAAAAAAATCAAACTTGAACGGTCGAAACTGGAGAGCATTAAAAATCACTCAATACTTCACAACTCGATTATTTGTGGCGTTAAAATTGAGTTGACAGCTTAGCTGGCATGAGATTTGACCCATGCTTCGCCCTGCGGGTCACGTTTTTTCCCCATGAACGTGCCAAGTCTACGTAGCAAACATAGGGACAGAATCAGATCATCTTTCAATTCCATTCCATGATATTTACTGCTAGCCTTTTTCACTTCATTCCGGCTTCATTCGTTTCTAAAAATTTGTTTTTAGAGAATTTACGGAACCTGGACAATTGACATTACGCTTCATCTAATACTACTTAAGAAGAATTAAGGAGTTACCCAAAAAAGGACAGATACAGAAAATGCATGCCCTCAGGCCAGGCGTTGCTTGTACAAATTTTTGGTTCGGGCGCAGCTCTACGTTTACTGAACGAATGATTCAATCTGCAAACAACTCGTTGACCAGGCTATTTTTAGTATTTTTGGAACGCTCGCATTAAGAAAACATCCTTATAAATGAACAACCTATATGTCTGTATTAATTGACCCTGATCATAGTTATTAACGTGGAATTGTTATGAAACCCCTTAGAATCCTTTGTTATATATATATTTTTTACCTTTTTTGGACCTGACGGACGTTTAAAAGCATTCCTATCATTTTGAACTTACAGACTAATAGAAACATCGCATTCAGTTATTCAGTCACAATTTGTGACCAAAAAACAAAGAATTGTGTACGGCCAGGGAGCTTCCAACATAAGCTACAATGCCGTTGTTTTCAACTTTGATGTTTGCCGGCTTTCATGACCATTCTCCTCTTCTAACTATGCCCTGATTAAAAAAAAGTTACAAAATTGAACAAAAAAAAAAAAAAAAAAATGAAACTTCCCAAGCGATGAAACATCAAGCCATTAAATTTGATTCCTGATGATTTTAGCCGGTGGTGGGAAGCAGGTCAGCTTAGCAAGGGGACAAGCCACACAAGAAAGACGAGAATTTTATTAGTTTACAATACAAATTCTATACTTCAGCCATACCAACAACCCCATACCTACCCTGACAAGAACAAACACTGACAAACAAAGACAAAAGACACTTGAGATGGAAATTTTTGAATAAAATTCGGGAGAAATATGCAGCCAACCTTCTTTAAAATGGGCTCTCCAAACTGAAAAGCTGGGGCGGATCCAGAAAGGGACAGAACTTCATCAGAGAAGTGTCTGTAATGTAAAGGTCGGCACCCTGTAAGATTGACTATGACTTTAGGACCAAGTGAATTGAGTACAATCAAGAAGTTTCTGTATTATAGCAGAGGAGTGGGCAAGGAAAGGTTCAACTGTACGGCTAATTCTTCGTAACCAACGTATAACTTGCGTTGACCAAATTTGACTGACGTTTGCGATATCCAGTAAAGTGACGTAAATCGTACAGGGAAAGGGACGGCAATCAAGAAAACCTTGGGAACAAAGTTGCGTTAGCACACCTGTTTTTAATAGCTAAAGAACATGGCGGAAAATTCTACGCGTTATGTGAAGAAGAAATAGCCGAACTATTGCCTTAAGGCATAGCAAGAACAGCAAAAATACAACTCGACGAATGAACTGCAATTTGAAGAATAAGTTTATCTGCTAGACTAAACGTCATTCCCTTTATATCCTGAATTTGTCGAGGATTAGGCAAATAAAAACGGAAATTCAAGAGGTAAGCATACTTTGAAAGTATGATATATAGGTCCCGAGTAAAAAAAAATTAGTTTTGTTTTCCTGAGAGTTCTGATGTTAGTCAAATGAAACATCATGATCATTATTATGTTCCCATAGACTTTCACTAGAACACGTTTTTTTTTGTCTCGTGTCCACGCTTAGATGTAACCGACGGTAGTATCACGAACGGGATACATTTGAATTTAGGTAAGGCCACATGACCAAGAATTAACCAATGGCTGCCCCTGTTTAGTTGTTCAGGAATATATCATTTAGACTCGTTTATTTCGTAAGCATCGTAAAGTATTCCCGTCAAATCTCTATGGGATTTGAATTGCTATATTTGAATAAATGCATGAACGAATGATGAATCAACTTTATCTAGATACAATGAGGAGTTCTCAGTTAAAAATCTCAACACGATTCGGCCCTTAAATTATAAAACGCAAAATTGACAAAAAGGTAAAAAAAATAATGCTAACACTAGATACTTAAAAATCAAGTAAACTATTTGCACATAGTCTCTCATGAAAACTAGATGCTTAAAAATCATTGAGGCGCTTTTTAAAGCTATTTACACTTGCTATATACAATACTGTCTTTGGGCGCCTCCGTAGCAAATGCATCAACCAGAGTTTTCTTTCTTCCACTTCCTGTACCACAGAGTGCGAGCAGTCTCTCTTTTTGTTCAGGGTTTATAGTGAGGAGAGTCCACACGGGCGAGCGTCGAGCCACAAGCGAGACGTTAGATGTTCCTGTCTCTAAGAAAAAACAGACTTCTCGTAGTCTATTCCTGTATCAAGGCGTTTTTGCGCTTCAATGGTGTCACGACGTATTTTTTTTTAATTGTAATTGTTCTGATTGGTCAATTGGAGCCACATTTTTAGCACTTCGTCTTTTGGCGTCTTCCAAAACGCTTCAAAATTCTTCCACCCGTGTGTAGAGGTTTCCATGAGATAACTATTACCTGGGTCGAGATATGTGCTGGTGAAAGCGCCATAAACTAAAGTCTGACAAAACCTCGAGGCTATTAATACAGGCAGCAATTCTATCTCTTCGTTCGACAAGGGGTTGACAGAGTAATATCCCGCGAAAAAATGTCCCGCCGCCATTCGAGATTCCTCGCAGTTCAATGCATTAGGGTGATTCAAGCAGTATGTAAGCGAAATTGCTAGATCAAAGACACGGCAACTATAATTAATATCTGAAAAGTCGATGAAGCCAAAGTCTGCTGCAAGATTATCATTATTACCGGTACGTCGAACCAGTAACATATTTGTGTAATTCGCGTCTCCATGGATGACCTGTTTCGGCAACAGATGCATTTTCGGTGTTACATTTTCCCTAAAGGATTCACAGACCTCTTGGATCATTTCAATGAAATGATGGTCATCCAAAGCGTCAAGAAATGGTTCTATTTTTTCACCTGTAGTAGCCAAGTTCCATGCTAAGTCATCGCGTCCAAGCTTTGGACATCCAAAATCCTGTAAAACAAAGGAGATTATGGTAGGGCGATGGTTTGCAAACGATTTTCATCGCCTCGTTGCCTGGGCGCTTTCTGTGATTTTCGGCAGTAGTCGTGGCGCAAAGGTTTATGAATTTTTTTGGACTAAGGCGGGAAGGATCATGAAAAACGTTAAAAGTGCTAAGATGTATGGAAATGCTTCGCCCATCCCACGTCCTCTTGCACCGCAACTATCGCTGGAAATCCCAAGAAAAACCTTGGTACGAGGCAGGGCTTCTATTTCACCTTCCGGTTCGTCCCTAAAAAAACGGAAGCTATCAAGACGTCCTGGGCGATTATATCAGTCTGGAGACCAGGCTTAACAGCCCGTGTGTGCAGGCACTTTCAAGTTCTCGCACACAATTCGCGGATCTGTTTTTAGCCCTCATGCTCGATCGCCTACCTCGCTGACCAGGAGAACATAACCGTGAGCGCGCGCGCAACTCCCATACTTAGCCGATACAACGACGTTTTCACAGATCAAGGTATTTTTACCATCATTTTTTTAGAACTTTTTCCTGCAAAAATAGAGGCACCGTCCAGTATGCCTGCGCATCCATAGTACGATACTTACAAAAAGAGGAAGTAAATGCTATCAAAACACCAGAAATACCTTTTTAAGTCTTCGGTTTTTGATGACTGTTTTGTAAGACTTATTTGAAAACCTGAAGTTTGAAGACTTTATTTCAAAATTCGCAGGAAAAATGATCTAAAAATAAACTGGTTTGCGAAAATGCCGTTACATGGGCACAAGGGAGCTGCTCGCTCCGTATTGTGGGCTCCTGCGCTGACTTGATGAGTAACTGTCGAAAGCGGGAAAAATAATGGCCAGCTTAGTAGTGATCAACTTGTAAACAATATATTGGGTGTTTTTTATCAGATAATGACCAGAAAACAGCCTTAGTAGCTTCTAACCTCGTTTGAAGGAAACTATTTACACAAAGCATTTATGATAGGCTCCACCATGAAAGATCATACCTTTAAATCTTGATGCAGTCTTCCCAAGGCGAACCCAGCATCGAAGCAAAGTTGAGTGTTAAGCGGTATTTCGTGCAGCATTTGTCCGGGTACAAAAGTCAGTAATCGCACAGCACACACATAGTATGCCTCTTTACAATACTCCTCACCGTTGTAAATTTCTATCTCTTCTTTATCGACCAACTCATTGGTTTCCATGGTAACACTATCAGGCGGGGCCACCTTCGGTATTTTGCACATGACAAATGTAGTGTCGTAAATGGAAGGGACTGGGACTGGGCAAGCATGGTAACGTGACTGGAGAAATGACATGACGTCAGATTGTGTCTCCATTAAACCTCTGTGATTCGAGTCCATATGGTTCACAACTTTCAGAACATATTCATGACTTGGAAGTTTTTCCTTCTCTTTTCCCTCTCTATTCAAAAAACCACGAACAAAAAAATTTCTGTCGTCATAACCGTCCAATTCTTTCACAGAAGAATCATCTAAAATGTGCAGGTTGAACAGGTTTGTTGCTAAGGTAACAGCTTGCTGCTTACTCACCCATGGCCTTCTGGGAAGCAGGCACGAGGGGTTGTTTTCCCGTGGAGTATTCTAGAAAAAATTAATCATTTGAGTTAAAAAAAAATTAAAACGAAAAACTGATGAATGAAATGATCGATGCAAAGGTTTTTTACTATTGATCCTAGCAGTGCGCAGGACGCATGTTATACATGAACGCTGTATATCGCCCAGCTGGCCACGAGTCATTCGTAGAGCATCCGACCGGGATATGGAAGGTCACAGGTTCAATTCCTGTCGGGAACTCAGATTTCTTCTTTGTTCTGTACTTGTGACATGATGATCACATCATTTCTCATTTACAGAAAGTTTCCCGAAAATCGAGTTGGAAAGTAAATGAACACAACTTTTCGGGTCGTTCCAGTGGAAGATGTACTGAAGCAATTAAAAACGGAATTTCTGAAAAGGTAGTCCTGTTTCTCCGGACGGAATGCTTACTACGGAATTAGAAACTGCTTCGTGTTCCATTTCTTTAAATACATCTTTGATACTAGTTTCAGGCTTTCGCGGACGTTTTGTGACAACTGGATTTGATTTGTGCAGATGGCCACGCGATTCTGGGAAGAATTAAATTTTCATGTAAATGGCAAACAACCAATACTTCCCTTCTCTTCCCTTCCCTTAAGTATTACACCTTATAGCAGATAAACAACGTAAACTGCCGCTTATACCCCCCAAGTTATAGGCCCATCTTCTTGTAAGCAAAAGCATACTATAGAGCGTTTTCACTCACGTGGCCAGCATCTATGCAAATTTATTGGACTAAAGCTTTTGCATAAGAAAAGAGTTCAACTCCCAGAGGATTGGTTTGGGACACCAATATGGCCGCCGTGACGTCATTTCAAAACACTCTATACAAAGTGCAAGAAAAGGTGACTGGATCAAGAAGACTGGAAAACGGACTTGTTTTCCCCGGATCCTTCCCGGCGCCAGAACGACTAGCCGAGCAATCGCCACAAACTTTGAAGAAGAGATCATTCTTTCTAAGAATTTAGGGACTGTGCAATAATTATCAGGAGGGGGGGGGGGGGGGGCCTAAAACCAGAGGGGGGGCATTACATAAAATTGCTGCCAAGATAGGGGGGGCTCAAAGTAAAATCACTCATTTGACGGAGGGGGGCCTTAAGTTTTATTCGAAATGTAAATAAAATTAAACGCAAAGAAAGATTCTCAATACAGGCATCATGATAGACTGTAACAAATATCAACACGAACAGCTGTTAAACGATTATTGAAAATATTCCATCAAAATGAAAAGCAAATTCACAACTGATCAATTTTAACCCGTCTTCTAATTAATTGAGCTGATCCTATGTAAAGCAAAAATCATGAACTTGTTTTTCAGCTTCCCCCATAAAACAATGAGAATCAAACAGATCTCGTAGACAAGCTTTGTCGGTTTTTTATGTAACAAAAAGTAATGTTTCTTCATCGACTGAATCGATTTGCAGAATTCCATATATATGTGGTTCATAACAAAGTTCGACAGGCTCTCCTCCCAAGGATCTAAATATAATGCAAGCTCTTTTTCGTCTGTTATTTGAAGCGTTCAATCTCCTGTTCTTTGATTTTTTTCTCTGCTCCTTTCTCTTTCTGGCTTCAGAAATTTTAGATTTTGAGCCAATGTGGTAAGCATCCCGGTACTTAGCAAATGCTTTGTCTAAATCTTCAATCAAGCGATCAACATCCTTCTCGATACTAGATGTTACATAATGACGTTTTTCATTATTGAAGCTGTGATGGCAACTCAGTCCAGTTTTGAGTTTACCAGTGTGGTGGGAGGGGGGGGGGGGGGTTGCGACGTTATTTTTAACATAACAGAGGGGAGGTTAGAACTAATTTTTTTTTGTTTTGGAGGGGGGGGGGGTACTGTCTAAGTTTTTGCTAGATAACTCTAGTTTTTCAGCCCCCCCCTCCTGATAATTATTGCACAGTCGCTTATGCACTCACATGGACATAAGACCACTGTTTTTGTAATGTGGCATTACCGTTCGTTTGTGAACAGTTAAAGGACAAAGGGGGCGCTCATTCGAAAGGGGGCGCTCATTGGAAGGAGGGCGCTAAATCGAATCATTACGGTTTTGGAGGCCATCTTGACGTGTAGGTAACCTTGTGAAAATATACAGTGCTGTATGTAAAAAATTTTTCTTCCGGCCGACTAAAATTTCCCATGAAAAATAGCAGGCAAATGTCTGGAAAATCTAAACCAAGCGGCTGGACAAATTTAGGCAAAGGTGCGGCCCCCATTAATTGTTAGTACAATCCTTTGGTGTGAAGCTTAAGTTTACAATTCTTTTTCTTTTTTTTTTTTCAGAACAGCCGTTTTATGAAAATTATCCGGCATAAGATTCCCATACAAGACCCTTCACCAGTCAAGATGGCTTTCAGAACAGTCGTATAGAGTACAGCAGTACGAAAATTGAATTTTTAATATTTCAAAACAACTGGATATTCTTAGCCTCTGCTTTTTTTGTCAGTCCCGTTCAAATCAAATACAGAATATTCTGTAAATTCCGTATTTTAGAATATTCCGTGTATTCCGCCATTCCGTTCCATCATTCCGTGAGTCCGCCATTCCACCCAATAGGGTCACCCGTTCATGGTCATTTTCAATAGGTCACATTTTTGAGGTCGTCGTTTTGGTATGGGTCAGAGGTCTTCGTTTTCTAAACACCTTGAGTCGAAAACTCCCCAAAATGATATTTCACCACGGTCTTTCTACACAGGCTTATGCGTTAAAACGAATACAAATCGATTTTTCTTTGAAAATTTACTCGAGACTGACCACACAATTGTGGTATGGAAATTAACTTCGACACGGCTGACTGCCATGCAAGCCTTGCACTCATCGCAACCGAAATTTTTTACCGTAGTAATATTTTATCTTCGTTTAAATATATTGCTAAAAATTAGAAAATGAAAAGTAGGGTCCTTTTTTTAGATTGAACACACTAAGGGGGCAACTACGTGAGACCGGGACGAACTCAGACTGGTACAAATTTGTAATTTATGCACATGAGACCAGGACGAAATGCTTGGTCGATAACATGACGGGCGGTACAAATAAAAAACAGCACATTCTTGCAGCTAAATAACTAACGTTCCTAACTGGTACACAATTTACACCAGTAGACAGTGATTGGACAAACGTAGAGTTGTACTGCTCCCAGAAAATTATAAGCTTTCTGGTGGCCTGTTAATATTTGATGCACAGCAACTCAAAATGATGCAACCCTCACATTAAACTAAGCACATGTTCGGTTCAAGCTATTTCTAAGTCTAGTTTACTGATGTTATCTATAGCAGTGTTCCCTTTTTTTGCTAAGAAAAAGCAAGGAGTCTGAGATTCGTTTCCGTTTTATATGAGAACGTTACGATCTCAGACCAGTACGAAAGTAACTCAGTCGTGTTCGGTCAGCGACCGAGACGAAGTCAAACTGGTCTCGCAGTTCATTTTTCTGCCGGTCCCATGTGAGCGCATGAAAAGAAATGTATGGAGACCGATACGAACTCATACCGGTCTGAGTTCGTCCAGGTCTGATGTAATAAATTACCCCCTAACTCGTTCAGCTTAGTTCAGACGTCGAATTTTTCATGAGCCGAACCTAATACATTGAATTAAGTACATAAAAGAATCACTCTAGACCCCGCACAGGCGGCAAAATCTCTCGGCAATTTCAAGTAAAAGAAGATAGAATACTTTTAGGAGGTTAACACAAGGAACTTCGTAGAAAAATGCAAAACACGTCCCAGAATCTAAAAACTGCCCGAAGTTTTCATTAGTCAAACTTTTAGGCGCGTGCAAGCGAACGCAACATTGTTGGCCATTGTTGCCCGTAATTTTCACGTAGCTTTACGCGAAATAAAGCTTTCGTCTCATCTGTCATTTTTCCGCCGAACTCGTCAAAAATCTGAATTGAATCAAATGTACATTACCATTGTTGTATCCAGACTCTTCAAGAAACAAAGTCCAGTTTTTGTGGCCTCACGAAACTCTAACGTGCATGTAACGTGCAATGTCCTCGCAGCAGTAGCCTGCCATGCTGGCGGTTTGTTTGGTGACGGGAGAACAAAGAAGTCACATGGATATGGGTAGAAATGCATATGACGCACGAAGTACCCGCCAGAAAACGAGTGCCGTCTCTGACCCCCGGGGGGACACTTGGGTATTTTTTGGGTGGGTATGTGCCGCCCGGGACTCCAAATTGGCACCCCATTCTAGAAAAAATTTCCCCTAAAATTGATAGCCCGTTCTAAAAATAGGCCAATTTTTTATACCCCGTTCTAGTATTCGCCCTAAAACTGATACCCCGTTCTAGAAATGGGCCAATTTTTTATACTCCGTTCTAGGGTGCAACAAGAGTACAACAGTTTACTTGTTAACGCATTGAACCGTATTTTTAAAAGCAATCTGTCCTTGAATACTTTCAAATGGCTGCTTACAAAAGTGGAGCTTTCGCGTCTTCGAAATTTTATACCCCGCTCTAGAAAACGCCTCTGAAATGGATACCCCGTTCTAAATCAGGAGCTTTAAAATCACGACCCCTTTGGGCGGCACATACCCGTATAGGTAATGTATGGGAGTACCCCCCCGGGCTCTGACCAAACTGATACTTTGCTATTGTGTACGGCACGAGACGAAGCCAACAACTTAAAGAACTGCCTGTGCTTACCTCTTCCATTAGATTTACAGAATGAAGTGAAAGAGATCAAGGCTAATTCGTCGCCGCAAATTTTGCCTAACCTGACTTCTAATTGTGAGCTGACAAAGCTTCAAGATGAAAACAACGCCTTAAAACAGAGACTTCGCGACGTGGAAGACCGCTACGACTCTTTAGAGCGTGAAGCGAAATCTATTCAAGATGAAAATGAAAGATTAATGACTGTTCTAAAACTTTTAAACAACGAAATTAACATTAACATATCAAGGAGCAAAATTTGCATGATGAGGAAACCCCTTGGGTGATAGGAAGTGATAACAAGACAATGCCCAGAAACAAAAAGAGAGAGCGTCAATTACCAGTTGGAAGAAAGATTCTACTGACATCGCGCGTCTCAAACAATAAACAACGAGCGGACCACAGTCATCGTTGGTGACTGCATAATAAAAAAAATCAAATCAGGGAATAAAACTAGCTAAGACTGTGGGACAACGGCCTCTTATCAAGCCGTTCCCCGGAGCCACAATTCGCGACATGCGTTTGCACGTTGTTCCCACAATTGATAAGTCTCCTCATCAAATTTGTCTACATGTGGGTACCAACGATCTAAGATCATCTACACCGAGCGATGTGGCAGATGCTATCATAGAGTTGGCCAGTGAGAGAGGTTGAGAATGCTTCCGAGTCTGAAATAGTTATATCTGAACTAACTGCAAGGAATGATGATTACTGCGACGCCGTCAAAGCGGTAAACAAACGTCTGAAACAATTTTGCAACCAAAATAACTGGAAACTCATCAGCTATGCTAACATCAGTTCAAAAGGACTTAACAAAGGTGCACTGCACCTAAACAGGGAAGGTAACGAACTATTGCAAAAGAACTTTGTAAATTTTAGGAGATGCAACTGATTTCCTAATTCTAACTCTAGTTTCTCAAACGTTGCCAGAATTAGTAGACAACGAAGTTCATTCAGGTAGTTCGGGTCCTTCCAATATGTCTAATTCTTTACCAGCTAAACGTGGTTTCAAAATGGCCTGTTTGAACATTAACAGTGTCGTCAAGACTGGGGCAATTACAGAAATCTCCGAAATCGAATCAACAATAAAGTGAAAACCACTAAGACATCCTACTATCACAATAGTTCTATTCAATCCGAAGGAAATGCTCGAAGGACTTGGAAACCTGCTTGGAAAACTATGCGTAACAACCTCATGTCTCGTCGTCAGAGCAACCAGATAGTAAAGGATGTGAAAGTAAATGACATCTCTATCTGTAACTGTAACGAGATTTCCAACGCCTTTAACGAACACTTTTCAACTATTGGGCCCAGACTAGCCCGCGAAATACCTTTAACTTCCGACGAGGAGTCTCAGGGTCATCCAACGAGAATATTGTTCAAAACCACTTTATTTTCACCCCCTAAAAATTTTTCATCTGTTCGGATTCCCTAGCTGAGTCTAGTAATTCGAAAATTATACGGATCAAAACTTACCTTCTCGAAAATTTCAGTGTTTGAGAGGATTGTGTAAGATCAGTTATACAACTTCTTAAATAGTGAAGAAATCATCTCTAAACAACAATCTGGTTTCCGGTCTCTACACTCAACTGTTACTGCACTCATTTAGAAGCTACTGACAGTTGGGCGTTTAATATCGATCGTTGCTACGTCAATGCTGTAGTGTTTCTCGACTTAAAAAACGCACTCGACACTGTTGATCATAAGATATTACTAACTAAAATGAATCGGTGTGGAATTCAACGTAAAACTCTTGGTTGGTTTAAATCGTATTTGACGAATCGCACACAGCGGTGCTCAGTTAACGGTTGTCTCTCTGACCTCACCACTCTTAAATGTGGTGTGCCACAGGGAAAGATCCTTGGCCCTGTTTTATTTCTAATTTATATTAACGATTTGCTTAACTGTCTTTCGTTCAGCATACCTACAATGTATGCTGATGACACCCACATTACTTATGCTGGTTCCGATTTGCATTTGATTCAGTCTAGTCTATCTCACGACCTTGAAAAGCTAAGCAAATGGCTTGTGTCTAACAGACTTACCTTGAACGCTACAAAAACTGAATTTATGTTGATCGGCTCCAGGCAAAGATTAAGTATTCTATCTGATACACTCGAACTTTCGATTGATAATGTTCCGATTGAACAAGTTCCCTCTGTGAACTTGAAATCACTTGGGCTGATATATCGACGAAAATTTAACGTGGCATTTCCCAATTGATAAACTGTGTAAAAAGATCGCTTCTGCAATTGGAGCCATAAAGCGAGTTAAGCCATTTGTGCCTCAATCCACCCTACTCAATATGGTCTGGGGTAATTGTGGCAAAACATTATCTAACATGCCACAAAAGCTGTAAACCCGTTCTGCATGAGTAATTACTTCATCAAACTTCGACGTAGATGTCGATTCCTTGTTTCACAAACTCAGCTGGAAAGACTTGAAATCTCAAGGTCAAATTCAGAACGTCTTAATGGTTTTCAAGTCTTTAAACGGGCTGGTTACCGAATATCTCACGTCTAAATTTATAAAGCGAAATGAATCAAACTATTCTCTGAGGGACTCGGTAAGCAAACTTGTTGTCCCCTTTCCAAGAACTAACTACATGAAAAATAGTTTTAGTTACAGCGACGCAACCCTTTGGAACAGCTTGCCCTCTAACATTAGAGAGTCTGGTTCATTAAATCAATTTAAACGCCTTTTCAATCATAATTTTTCAGAACATGGCATTCATGGAAATCAGGTTTTTTAAGTAGCATATTGTTGTAAGTTAATATAATGTTGATTAGGATGTTTAGATGTTAGCAAGAGAGGGTAAAAGGGGACAGAGAAGGCATCCTCCATACACACCCTATTCCAGAGGTAATTCGTCTCGAGTTATTTTTAAGACCACAGATCCCAAGGGGGATTAGACAACAGCCAATCACATAGCGCGAATGTGTTCCGCGTGGATGACCCACGCTCAGAGCCACGCTCCCTTAACGAATTGAGGCAGAAAAAAATGGCGGAAGACGCGCAGAGCAATATTGCTATTCGTTTTGTCGACGAAAACGACTAAAGAGAGATTTCTGCTAAAGCTGTGTCAGCTTTAGCAAAGAATCGCCCTTCCTCTCTTGTATAGAGCTAACAGTACAGGGAAATCCTTAACACAGTGAATATTCTCTCAGGATCATTTATAATTTACAGTTTGAAGAGAGCAATTTCTGGTTTGATATTTATTCTTTTATTAGTCTTTTATTATTCAACAAAAATAACACTTGGCGTCCTATAATGATAATAATAATTTAATAACTTCTAGAGCGCTATTTACATTCACTGATCAACAGCGCTTAACAACTTAAAAAAACTACAATAAAATTCAAATTTGTAAAACTAATTACATGTACATGAATATTACTTGCTACTTGCTTTATTGTACAAACGACCGGTTTCAATAGACCGGCGAAATTTCTCATTTTATTAAAGCACTGATGTTACGATAACTTCGAGTTAAACTGATTTCTCGGTTTGTCAAAGAGTCAAGCGATTCCCTTTTCTCAGGTGAGCGCCGACTCATTTCGCTTCAATATTCAGAAATGCTCTCGATCTCTTTACGCTTTCATTGCCTTTCGCCCGACATGTTTTGCACGGCGTTTAGTCATGCGAAACCTCCACGAAACATCCACGCAGCGCGCGAGGTAACTTTATCCCGATTCTAAAAATAACTCCAGACAAATTACCTATGGAATAGGGTGTGTATGGGGGATGCCTTCTCTGTCCCCTTTATCCTCTCTTGATGTTAGTCATTGCATAAGAATTTACTGTACCTGATGAATTTTTTTACCGTATATAAATAACGATTAAAGATTAAAGATTAAAGAAATGAAAAAAAAAAATAGCGAACAGTATTTTTTCATGACCGGAAAAAATAAATTATCGTATTAGTATAGCCTGCGGGCAAGCTCTCCTATTTGGGCTTGCCCCTCGCGGCTTCGCCGCTCTCTCGCGCGTTCTCGCGAGACTCGCTTCGCTCGCCCAAATAGGAAAGCTTGCTCGCAGGCTAGTATTAGTAAAATATTAAACTCAGAATTAGTTATCTCTATTTTTTATAAGCCAGCGAATAACTTCTTTTAGAAAAAATAACTAGAGAAAGTGCGTTGCTTTTCTATCCACAGGAAGCCCAAGCTCAACGGTTGCGTAATTTTCAAAATGGCCGTCATTATAAAGGATTTGTATGGGTATAGATTCGAGGAGATAAATACTCGCATGAATTTTCAATGAAATACGCTTTACCTTGTTTACTTGGTGTCTTCTTGCTTCCTGTGTGGTTATTTTCCCGATCCGTTGCGATTTAAGCAATTTCCTTCATCCCGAGTTTCCACTTTATTAGAATTATTATTAAATTACGCAACCGCACGTACTCTCATATTGAGCTTGGGCGACCTGTAGAGACACTGGAGTACAATCCTGACTGGAAGGATTAGTGTTATAGACCCTAAATACGATCTGAAGCAGCTTCAGTACAATTATTTCCAGGAAATCTCTTTAAAATTTTTATTTTGTCCTTTTGGAAAAAAATTATCAAGGAAAAACTTTTAAACGGGACACAATATAGGAACTTTGCGCGTTCTAACAGGCTGAATATGTTGATATCCGTTAAAGCGTTTTGTCCTTTCTTTTTACCAGACATTGCTGTGTTTATATTGTATAAAATTTTACAATACAGTTTGAAATAAACAATGATGAGATTAGAAAAAGATTACGGATGTTAATTTAAGCCCAGCAGAAGTAAGAAGAGAATGAATTCATGTGGTCGCTGCTTGGGTAATGATTGCGAACAATAAAAAGGACGCTTAAGCTAGCCTGCAAAGCGGGCGTATTTTGTAGTGTGAACGATCGAATGTTCTCCTGCCATCTTGGACGTTCAAACTGATAGAGAAGTGGGGCTAGTTAAAAACTGATTCCAAGAGGAGAGTTTTCCTTTTTTCTTCCCGCCCGTCCTCCCTTAGTTTTTCAATTTCTTTTAAGGAACCTCTGAGAATCGTTTAAAAAAAACGTCTGGTTTTTAAGCTGCATTTGGTAACCGTTCTCGAACGTTTTGGCCATAAGACCAAATAGGGAAACCTGTTCCTTCCCCCGCAGACCACTGAGCAAACAAAACAAAAGGTCGAATTCGCAAGTCTCGGTTTTTGTTTTTCTAGCGAGAAAAAATTGTTGGCGCGACGGTATTATGCTCTGGACCATGTTGTACCATCGGGGTCGGTTCTCGGGCCTGTTGGTTATTTTTTAATGAAATACGAAACGATAAGGGGAACATTGGAGAAAACATAATATACTTCTATCATGACACATATTATTTATCGTGGCATGTGTATAAGGGGTTAATAGTTTCGTTTGTCTGAAGGTAGTCACGAAGGTCACGCGTATACGTAAAAGTTGAACCACCTTCAACAGTTAAACCACCTCCAACTTTTACGTTTACGCGTGGCCTTTCATACATTGTCTCTATTTCATTTAAGCGCGTAAGTTTTGCGTGCGTTCTCACGGAAAAATTACGCGACAGTGGAAATCAACCCTTAGATACATTGTATTTATCGCGACGTTTCGAACGCGCAAAGCAGACTCACTGCAGCAGCTCTGATGCCCCGGTTGTTCAAACCCTGATAGAGCTATCCACCGGATAAATCTTTATCCAGAGGATAAGCATTGGAGGGGGGGGGGGGGGGAATCGCTTAGTTACTATGGTATTAGTCGGTATTAGGTGTGTCCAGATGCCCATCAAATATATGACATATGACACTTTTCGCGGGAAAAAAGCCGTTCTATTTATAAATCTACTCGGGAAAGGGTTGACTCAAGAAATTAATGGAGATGGAGGCTCCATTTGATGGGCTCCTGGTGTGTCAGATATCGGCAACGTAAACACAGTTGCATCAAAAACATAATTTATTTACTTTCAACTATTAACAGAGCATGAGTTTTGAGATTATTTACAGCTAGAGTGAAAATACAATGAGTTACAAATCAACAGTCACAACTATTATAGAAGTCACAACTATTATAAATAAAATAAACCATAAAACAGCAAAGAGTGAGTTCATTAAGCAGAATGGAACTATAACTAAGGAAATAAGGCTAAACTAAATCTTTTTAAAATTAACAAAGGATGATTTATTAATGTGAGGGGGTTAAAACTAGAATAACAAGGGTAGGGTGAGGTGCTATTGAGCAAGCTGTCCGCTCTCCCCGGGCTGAGTCTCTTCAGATCCACCGGGTATCTCCTCTTTAGGAGGGGCTCCTTCAGCTTCAGCGGCTTGTTGCCGTGTTAGTAGATCCTTGAATTCCTGTTCCCGCTCCTGCTCGTGCTCTCTCGCTGCGTCTTTCACCTCTCGTGTCACAAAAACCCAATGATTGCTTGGCGTCTCTGCTTTATGCGAGTCCACTTCTGTTTTGGCTACAACCTCACACTCTCGTCCAAACGGCGTTCTAAAATAAATCAGGGTCAGGTCAGAGATTGTGGGGCCTAAGCAACCCCAAGAACAGGCACAAAAACAGCCTGGTCCCAAGGAGTTCTCTCTTGCCCCGTCGTCCACGGGCGCAAGTGAGAAAGGGAACGTAACGGCGGTTTTTCGGTGACGTTACGGCTCACAGTATGGTCCACGTTTGACTGAGCCGAAAACACGCAGAGACTAGGATGGCACAAACAACGAAACAGAGACAATTTTGGACATCTCCTAACCATTATCCGGAAACTGAAGGCGTGATTAATTTGACGGTTTGGTAGTGAAGGTGAAAGCAAGAAGTTTAATTTTTCTTTCAGTATGTGAACTTGAGACAATCCGCTACAAACATGGCCAATTCAACTCACAGACAATTCAGCTGGGTAGGTGAGTGTTTTCTGAAAAATGTTTTTGTCTGGTTCTTGACTATGCAGGAAAAACAGGTATCAGCATGAGCCACTGAAACCTGGAAAGAAAAAAACTAAGGGAAACAAAACTAAAAAAAATGAAGATGTGTAACAATAAGTGTTAATTTGCACAAAACATTTTAAAGCTTGCTGCAAAGAACTTGCGACTTAGCAATCAGTTTTTTTTTCAGTATGTCCTTTTTTCTGTTACAAAGCAGTGATCGATCTGCAATGCCAAAGTTCTCTTACCACAGGCTACCCAAGCTCAGTATGAGAGTTTAAACATTACCGTCGGTTGCATCTAAGCGTGGACACGAGACCAAAAAAAAAAACATGTTCCGTAATAGGGTGCCACACATGACGTGTTTAGCCGCCAAACATTTGAAGTTTGACAGCTGTTAAAGCAAACTATCGCGCCAAAGGTAAGTTGCTTATATGTTTTTGATCAGCGCGTTTCGGTCATATTTCATTTTTCTCAACTTTCAGGCGTATTTTTCGCTCAGAAACAGCACACTTGACTCCAGAAATTTTTCTTAACGTCTAAAAATTCTTGCAAAGAATATTTTGTTGAGCGACAACAAATCAAGTCGACAACAGCCACCTACTCCAAACTTGGAACGTTTAGCGGCAAGACATGTCATGTTTGCACCAAATAAGAACATGTTTTTTCCTCACGTGTACTCGCTTAGATGCAACCGACGGTAATACGTGTGGTACCATATTGCGCTGCGTATTCCTCAAATGGCCGTATCAATGATTTAAAAACTCTCATGCTGAACTTGGGCTGCCTGTGCTGTTACATACCTAAATGAATACTCCGGCAAGGCTGCAAGATTCTGATTGGTTTTGACGTGGTTCAGTATAATTTTCGTGTTTGCCTACCGGGAAAAAAAAAAACAGAAGAAAAATAAATTCCAGCCATCAGCAGGGGTCATGGTCTCGGACTATAATAACCTGTTATTCTCTGGTATAAACGGCCCTAATGTATATCCTTGTGTACGGCCCCATAGCTTGCGAGCAAGGGGATATCGTGAGAGTTCACGCGCGAGCTTCGCCCCTCGCGCTTCGTCCTCGCGCGGTTCGCTTCACTCGTCACTCGCCCTCGTAGTAACCAACCCATGGATAGCCGAACATCACATAGTTTGGTGTTCTATAACTTAATATAGGCATGCTACTCAGTCATCTACATTTCCGCAACCCTTAGAAACGAATAAAGTGAATCCCTTTCTTGTTATACACTTAATTTACAATGACCACTATGGCCATAGGTAGTGGACTTCACTGTCCAGGTTTTCAGATGGTAAAGTGAATGAGTGTATTTTGCGCCTTCAACCGAAGAAATGTGATCGTGTTACGAGTTGAACTTAACAGTTGGTTAAATTTGGCGAGATTCCTTTCTACCTGGGACTCTTACCTGAGATCCGAACCTTGGCGACTTGTCGTTTCGCCTTTGCTTAGTTTCTTTACCGTCCCGTTCACCAACGTTGTTCGCCAAGGTTTAAGTGGTTTAGCTTAAGAAACGAAAAAAGCTCTACAGATGTATTTACCTTGTTCTTTCAGCTATAATACGTAAAAGTCCGATAAACATATGAATACCTCGTTCGTTAAATCATTGATCTGGTTAAAGAAGTTGACGAACTGACCTAGCACGTTGACGTCTGGCGAACAGGACGTTAGCGAGACGACTCATTGGTGAAACGACAGTAAATCGAAATCTTACCGGGACTGGCATTCCTTCTGTCTCTAGGCGATCTTGTGGATTAAAACAAAGAATTTTCCTGAAAAGACAATGCATAGTGAGTGGTATTTATTTTTTCTCTTTTTCTCTTATTTCTGCAGTTACCAGTTTAAAGTCATTTCGAAGATCGTTGTCCTGCATCAGGGTGAAATTTTGCATGCTTGATTATTGATCTCGAGAAAACTGATAATTTTAGCAGCTTTTGAATTACAGTGGAATATAATTTCGTATTAAATTGTTTTGGGTTCTCATTGCTACATGCTGAGTGCTGCGATTGGCTGAAAAAATCTCTCGCCGCTATTAATTCAGCCAACTGGACACGTATTAGAGCTGACACTAAAACTCTTTCAGTAGTTCGCATGTGTTTTCCAAGATTGACATCGGCTACAAACATTTTTTATAATTTCTTTGGCTTTTTTAGTTCTCCTCAGTAGTATACCGTCTTCATTCATTTGTTCCAATTCCTATAATTTTTGTTTGTTCATCTGCCTGCGACTTTATGAAAAAAGGCCGTTTAATACACTCTGGCGAGAGCACAGGCGCCTTTCAAGGATGGGGTAGACTATGAGATAGCCTGTTCACAGACCCTCTATTTTCTATTTAGAGATCGTCTAGCCTGCAAAATAGGCGTTATTTTTTCTCGTATTTTAGGAGAACGAAGGTAAGCGGCGCGTGCCTGGCGCTCCGCGCTCGCTTCGCGTTTGCCTTCGCTCTCCTGAAAAACGCGAAAAAATAGCGCCTGTTATGCAGGCTAGGGATCGTTGAGCGCGCGTGTGAAAATAAAAACCGCGGGGGATTAGCCAAAAAAAGAAAACAACGTCTGTTTAGTGGCTAACTATGCAGGGGCACCCAACAACGCCTCCTAAATACATTGAAACTGAACTCTTTTTAGGCTCTTTAGATCTCTAGAGATGCATTTTAAGCGGCGCTATAGAATTTGTATCTGTTCGGTCATCCTTGAGGAACTTCAGTCTTTTTGAAATTAATGGGTTGAGTATTATTTTCCCGAAATTTTAGATGCATTTTAACATAGTACGAAAGTGAGAATTTTTCTGATTCCTCTCTCCATCACATTTCTGAATCCGAAAATTTTAGACTAGGTTTCCTTTTTTCTACGAAAAATAGCCTTATCTAGGGAGTGAAATTTGAAAAAAATTGGCTTTCAAAACATTTTTTTTTTGGAAAAAATTGAAAATCTCACGAAAATTGTACATGAATGGAGAGGTCATGTAGAAATTTTTAGCTGTCCTCAAGTAACAGAAACTTCTAGGCAATATTTGCCTCTACAAACAGATATTTTACAGAAAACAGTCTTTGGTTGCCCCTGACTATGAAAGGTCTCTAATTGAGTAAAGTGAGCAAATAACGCATGCGCGTGAAAAATCATCGCGAGAAGATGCGCTGCGCTGCAAACAATTTTCGCCCTTACTTTAACTATAGCTGGGAAAACTATATTAAAAAGAGACAACTCCCAAGTGTTCTCACCAATGACACATGAAAGTCGCATTATCAACAAGAGTCACTAATTGCTGTCTTGACTTCTTTGCACATTCGTTAAATGATGTTCTGTCACTCTTTAACTTGAGCTGCAAAGTGAAAAGAATGCGATAAGGACAGTGGCGGATCCAGGGGAGGGAACCAGCCCCGCTTATTTTTAGACCAAACTAAGGGCTGAAAAAATTTTATTTGGAGACTCCTCCTCCCCCCCCCTTATCTAAGGGTATGGATGACCGGACCCCCCTTATCTCAAGGTCTGGATCTGGCACTGAAAAAAAAGAGAAGCCATTGAAATTGGTCCAACAGTTTTAAAGGGGGAATAATTAGAGTACATTAAAACTAAGAAATTCTTACATCTCCTCCAACTGCAGGCAGCGTGCTTAGGATGAATGGTTCATTATATCTTAACACCTCACCTTTATCCCTAGGCCTGGTCAAAAGAAAGGAACAAACAAAAACAAAACAAAGCAAAAAGATGATACCATCAGTGCAGACTAATTATGTTCATTGTTAGCTATTGTTAACCGGTGAGTACCTGTAAGTTCTCTAAAAGCTTTAGCTCAGCCTCTTACTGGGATATTTTGCGTGGTCGCATAGCTGCAAAAGTCTGGTAAATCCGCAAAATCCCGCAAAATTCACAAAGACATGCAAGATACCTTGAAATTCGCTGGAAATCTTATCAAATACATGTCGATATGACATATTTGAAACTTATCTCCGCTATTCACAGGAGCTCTTTAATTGCCATAAACTTGCAAATAGACCCCTTTATGGTTGTGAGGGGATACTGGGTAATCAAGACAAGACGGTGGAAAAATCAAAAGTTTGTATGAGAATATAAAGTCATTTAATTCTTGCTAATTGAATATATTTGTCACTTTCCCTTTGAAAAATGTAACTAATGAACTTAAAGAAAGTATACACTAAAACCTGACGTGTATAACAGTTCTTTGTTGCTTTTTAAAAAACCTGAGCTCTTACAAACATTTTGGCTCATCATCACCACCACAAGCAAACAATGTCCAAAAACTGCAGGGCCTAAATTATGTTGCGAAAAACTGTGCACTAATCAAGCATGATGTTAAAAGCTTTGCCATTTGCTCAGTTTTTGAGCACTTTGTTGTTAAAATAGCAAATGATTGTCTCTGTTAAAAAACATTGAACACGCTCATCAAATCAGTGCAAAATCGGTCCATATCTAAAGAGATTTGCCCAGAAAATTCCCAGGAAATCGGCCGTTTTTTGACTGATTGTTTTTGGGCAAAGTTAGCCCTGAAAATTTCCACAAAATCAGCCGATTTTTCTGTGAATCTGTCTCTGAAAATCCTGCGAAATTTGACTTATTTTCCGCTACCTATCAGAAGCCCTGACTAGTAGACATAATAATGATATACTGACTGGTTACTTACATACATCCAAGTATCACAAATGTATTTCGAATGCAAGGATCAGTTGATTTGGATGCAGAGACATCACAGGGTCCAACCAATTTCTTCTCATCATGCATTTTGCTCTCTGCCATATTTGCAGAAAGGGTGGATTCTGTTGATGGATTGTATAAGCAAACTATGTCTCCAAAATGGAGGTAGCCATCATGAGACACTGATAGACTGACCTGTGAAAACATGACAAATCCTGGTATTGAGTAAAAATTTTGCTTCCCACGAAGCCCTTGGTTAAATCTCAAGCTGAATGTCCTATGGAACAGGTCGATCCAGTCTCAGTGAACTGGTGGTAGTTGCTCCCATGGAAATTTAAGTGAGTCCACCCAGGCCCTGCCTTTATTTGATTTTGTTACTGCCATAATACAGGATTTTTGTTTTTAAACACCAGTTTAACCCAAAAGCAATTCCTAATGCACCTATCAATTACTTTTGCTCCAGGGAGGGATGGTCGGCACCCAGTGAGGGGGGATAGGCGTGTGCCACCCGGGGTCTTAAACCCTGACCCTATTTAAGGATAAGACAGACAAAAATTGACACTGTAATTAATTCTAAGGCTCAAACCCAAAAAATGACACCCTATTCAAGAAAAACAAAACAAAACAACACACAAACCTTCATTAAATCACTTTCCTAAAACTCTAAGGAATATACCCATCTAGCTCAGACACGGAAGTACCCCCAGGGGTGGGCATTTCCAGGGCCATCAGAAAAGTTACACGTCCCCTAAGTAACCTGCTAAATAATACTGTTTTATCACTGTATATTCATGTTGGCAAAGCTGGGTTTTCCATGATGCGTAATGGGTACTGAATTATTCGTGTGATCCATGATAGGCCCTAATTAGCTGCATGAGGCATGATTAGGCATAAGCAGGGTGGTATGTGATTTACTATATTCACAACGCGTGATGGGTGATTTCCGTAACTGGTGAATATAATTTGAAACTAGAAGCACAGACATTAAAAACAGATAGTCATGACAGCATTTTCTGTTCAGTGAACTTCATTTGAATAAATGATGTTATTTCAGATGTTCCTTTTCATGGCAGCCATCTTGTTATGCACATTAAGGTCCAGTAAGAGATGTGAAGTGCAGAACCAGCGAATCACGTTGAGAAGATTCTAGGTCCAGCATATCTGCGCAACCTCCATTGCCCCATCCCCCCCCCCCCCTCCACTACTATTTGCCAGGATCTAATCTCTGAAAACACAATGTATTCAAAAACTGATAATCATGCCTTTGCAAACAATAACTGGTTGAAAAAAATTCCCGCCCTGGACCTTGATGGAACCACAGTAAGCTTAAACATACTAGTAAACCAAGACAGATCTAGGAAAACTGGAAAAATAAGAGATCAAATTATGGTGTTTCAGTAGTTTTAAATATATAATTAGTATTGAATTGAGAGTTAGAATGGAAGACATGAATGTATTGAACTGCTTGCAACATCTGTCAGACTGTGATCTCTGTTTATTTGTTTATCTTATTTTCCTCTCCAGGGTGTTAAAAAAGACAAAAGGAATCTTTGAATAACATGCTTTAGCCTGATTACTCATTGTAAGCCTGAGTTATAGCTAAATATAAACTCTAGCTACCGTATTGATAATAGCAACAGCGAACTACTTGTAGCTTGTGTCTACATTGTGGAATCAAACTCCGACCTTTTTCAATATACTTTGTAGCAGGTTGCTGGCTTTTTGAATCAGTAGCTCTCCTCTTTCTTTTTTGTCAAGAAAATCTTTGAGTTTGTCCTAAAAAGGAATAAAGAAAAACAACAGAAAAAAACATTTTATCGCACATTAATCTCACCTACTAAACTTTCTTCTCAACAAAATCTTCATAGCTGCCTTACCTCTTCCAAGCATATATCTTCATTCCAATTACCAATCAGTACTGAAGGATTGTATGTTCTTACGCTCATTGTGTAATCCCTCACAAGAGAAAAACAGGAAACCTAAACTGAAACAAAACAATATTTTTTCTATGCAAGTGTTCGCTCGAGAATGATCTGCTCCTGTGTTACATCGCTCCTGATCGCCTTGGAGACGAGACTGAGAATGAAGACCGCTGACACCGTAAACTTTCGAAAGGCACCCAAAACGTCACGCAATTATGGTGACTGTGGTTATCTGAAAATCACCAAACTAAAATGAGTCAAAATTTTACTTAAGTGCCAGTGCCACGAAATTAACTTGAGTCTATGGTGTTAGCCTGTGAACAGGCCTTTGGTTGCTATTTTTCCCCCAAACAGAGAGCCTGTTCACAGGCTACTATTAGAAAAAATCGTCTTCGATTTTTCAAAAAGGGGCGGGGGGTCACAGCAGGGACACCATCCGGGGATCGCCGACTATATATGGTTTATACCGCTGCTCTCCCTCGTGTATTAGCGGACTCAGTCGTATTATCGCGGTATGAAGGCCCATATTAACTAAAGACAAGAGCCGTTGACGAAAATACTTTACAAAAAAACAAATTTTAAAAAAGTGAGCTTTTCAACAATGGCTTTTACGGCCAAGATATTGTCATGGCGTTTTCGCCACCTGAATATTGTAGGCTGTTTGCTCAAAAGAAGGCCTACCAAGGCGGGGTCACGGCCCCTCAGGAACCCCCTAGCTTCGCCCCTGGTCTTCCACCCAGTTACCCATAAAAACAGCATTTTAATTTTTAAATACTGTTCTGGCTTACAACTTCGTTTATTTTCCTCCAGATTAAGCTGTAGAGAGTTGAATAATTTTGTCGTTATCACTCAAAAAGTGATTTTATTGGGTCTTAAATGATTGACATTCATGGTCACCTCCAATTTCGTCACAGCCCCTGGGGCGAGCAGGGTGCGATGGGGGTATTAAGTTGGTAGCAGTTTTGGTTGAACGCCAATAATTTTCCTATAAGTATTGCTCAGCGGGTGAAGAAATAAAGAAAGGAGTAGAAGGAAGAAAAGAAAAGAAATAGAGAAGAATAGGTAATCCTCCAATCCAGATTTCATTAATCTAGGTATTATCAATCAATATCAATATGTTTTATCCAAGTGTTACCAATCCAGTCCAGTAGTGGCCGAATCCTTTGGACAATTTTCCCAAGTAACCCGACTGCGCTTCGTGCAGTATTTAAGGCTGTTTGAATTTCTCGTTCATCCTGTAATCAGCAAGATTTTTTGTGCCGTAACAATAATTAAATCAAGCGCCATTAAGGCTCCCTTCAAAATATCACAACAAACGGAACCGAGCACAAAATATCGTCCAAATATGGTCAGGCTGCTCTTGATATTTGTCATCCGGGATACCCGCGGACAACAGATATCGAGCGATGTAAGATACTTTTGTGTTTTCGAGGAGCGATGCAAAAATGGCATCTCCGGATCGCTTTAAACTCGTTACGACCTCAGAAGTGAACGAAATCATTAACAATGCGGTACCAGAGAACACCAAGAAAGCAACCAAGTTTGCTGTGAAGATTTTTAACGGTTAGTGTTAGGTTTGTAAGCGATTTTAATAGACCCCGAGCAAACACGATTTTTCATGGTCTTTTTTACAATATCGTTCGCGTGTAAATTCAAGTTTACGGTAACCTGCGCCCGACTTAGATTAGTTTGGGAGCACGAAACAATCATGAAACACAGCCCAACAGATCGTGGAAGGGTATTCCCGAGATCCAAGATTTTGAAAATACAGTGCGGGATAATTCGGAACAAGTTACGGGATACGGGATTTGATTGTTACCCGGAAAGCGGGATTCGCCAAAATGTGGGCAGAGGATACAGGATTGGAACAGAGGCTTAGGATGCAGGATTCTCGTGAAAAAGGAGAGTGAGTGCAGGGTGAGGACCCTCCATTCCAGACCCTAGCCAAAAGTTAGATTGATATTAAGGACGTCACTGGAAGATATGCTAGGTAAAGGCCCGGGGGGGGCACTTGGGTATTTTTTTGGTGGGTGTGTGCCGCCTGGAACTCCAAATTGGCACCCCGTTCTAAAAAAAATTTCCCCTAAAACTGATACCCCGTTCTAGAAATAGGCCAATTTTTTATACCCCCTTTTAGAATTCGCCCTAAAACTGATACCCCGTTCTAGAAATGGGCTAATTTTTTATACTCCGTTCTAGAAAGTTTGTAAATTGAAATAGCCCTGTTTTTTAAAAAGATATTTCTTTATTTGATCGACTTATACATCAAATAAATGCTTCTTCATAATCAGCAACAATTTTAAGCAGAAGGTAAAGCCGTGATCCACAATTTTTTATACCCCGTTCTAGAAAACGCCTCTGAAATGGACACCCCGTTCTAAATCAGGAGCTTCAAAATCACGACCCCGTTGGGCGGCACATACCCGTATAGGTAATGTATGGGAGTACCCCCCCCCCCCCGGGGGTAAAGGTCAAGGTCACTGTCCAAAAAAAGTGTCTTCCCAGGGCAAATGGTATGGAATGACTGTTTTTGTTTCTTATTTACTCCAAAGAGCACTGCGACCATTCTAAGATTTTCAAATTGTTGGTGTGGCACTTATTTAGAACTTTTTATTTGCTAATAACCATGTTGCATGTCCAAGGGGGGGTATTTCCAATTTCAAGTGACAGGGATGATCGAATGGGGGCAAAACCCAAAAAATCCCTAGGGCTTCAAAAAAAAAACCCCAAATCCTGTTTTGACTGCTGGCAGTTTAGTTTTAGCATTTTAGCATATAAACCATGCAAGTCAAAAGTGAATAAGCATCACTCACTACCAAAATGCTGTTAGGATATAGCCCTAGGCTTTCAGTTAAAAGTGACAGGAGGTGCAAAGGATTTTTGGGGAAAAATTCACAATTTCAGGATTTTTTTAATAAGAAAATTTTGGCTAGTATTTTCAATTTAAAGGGATGACTTAGTTGTAAGAGAACTTCATGCAGAAAGAGACATGTGTTTTTATGTATACCCAGGTTTCCTAGAAATTCCATAGCAGAACCTAATGCAGGTTGCAAAGGCTAAAAATGATGCCCTGTTGTGTTTTAGAGTGGTTCTCACAGCAAACAGAGTTCTCAACCCAGTTGGAAGAAATGGAGAAAGCTGAGCTGTCTAAGTGCCTTGAGAAGTTCTACCTTGGTGCTAGACAAAAAGACGGATTTTTTTACAAAGCTAACACCTTAAGGAGCATCAGGGCAGGTCTTGACAGATATTTGCAAAGTCCAGACTTAAAGAAGCCATTCAGCATCATAACAGATCCTGAGTTCTTCCAGGCAAATAAAGCACTAGATGCCTTCGTAAAAACACTGAGAAAAAGTGGTGAAATTGCTGAAGTAGTCCACAAAGGATCACTCACTCCAGAAATTGTGGAGAAGCTATTTCAGTCTGGTCAGCTTGGTCCAGCTGACTCGAAAGATCCCTCTCAGCTCCAGAATACTGTCTGGTTCTACATTTCTATTTACTTTGGCAAGAGAGGCAGGTTTAGTTTGGGCGAAAACCAACGAAAAATGACCAAGCACATGTTGGCTCTTAGAACAACTCTCAGTGGTCGACGGTTCTTTGAAATCAACCGAGGCGTGGCTGGTGCCCTCATGGCCAACTCCATCACCCACCAAGGTGTGGTCAAAAGTGTAGAAGAAGAGTGGTCCAGCGCAAAAATGTTTGAATGTCCAGGATCACCAAGATGCCCAGTTGAGACCGTGAAAAACTATCTTCTTCATTTACATCCTGGGGCGGAGTTCTTCTTCCAGAAGCCTCGAGCCGTCAGTGGAGCAAAGTTCAATCCTGCCCTTGATCAGATATGGTATTGCAATGCTCCATTAGGTGACAGGTCTCTGGGAGAAATGATGAAGAAATTGACATCCAGGGCTGGCATTTTTCCCTATTTGACAAACTACTGCATTAGAGCCACAAATGTGGATGTGCTTGGCTATGAAAATGTTGAAGCCTGCCATTCAAGACCATTGGTTAGTTTGATGGCATGATAGATAGCTGAAATTATACAATATTTTTAGGCCACTCATTGTCATAGAATCATTTTACTGCTTGGTATTTGTTCAATTGACGTAATTTAAATTCAACTAATGATGCAGCTTAAGACACTAGACAATTTGGATGCATGATAAGTGTTACAATAAAATTAATAATAAAGCAACTGTGCCATGCAGTTTACTGACTGAATGTCAAAGTTTTTCAAAATACATGTTGAAAAAGGAAAATACCCAGACATTTCGACAGTGCTCTATCGTCTTTAGTGGACCACTGGGGAAGAGGAAGCACCCTTGAAATGTCTGGTTTTTCTCCTTTTTCAACATGTATTTTGAAAAACTTTGAATGGGGGACTGTGAACATTCTATCAGACGTATTTAATTTGCATATTTTAGCTGAATGTTTTACATACAATAATAGTTATAATCCACTGTTATTTGCAGCTTTGTTCAGATTAGTCTTTGGTCTGCCTATGTCCCTTAATAATATTTTCCTTCTTTGTCTTGTCTCTTTCAGACTCTAAGTATTGCTGAAGCAGCAGAGAGTGTTTCAATGGATGAAAGTGAATCAGATAAATGCACTTCTTCATTGTCTAATACGTGGATGCCAGAATCTTTAGACCTGTTCAAGAAACTTACTAGTGGTTTGATAGACCATGGAAAAGGGGACTGGATAAAGTACACAGATGATCTATCCTCTTCATCATTCAACGGTGAAAAGAAATTGTTCACGAAAGCAGTAAACTCTGAATTTCCAGGGAAATTCTTTGAATATCAGTATTTTGTCAATAAAGACAAGCGGAAACTAAAAGGTGTTGTTCAGTTTGGACCATACACCCAAGGCACACCAGGGTAAGTCAGCTTCTGGACTTAGTTACTGTTTTACTTATTGCTGTTGCTATTTGATGCCTTGAACGTGACCCACCACATGTTGTCGAGAGCTTTTAATAGGGAGCTTAAGCAAAAACACTTTTTAACGACACACGTCAACTGGAAGTGAGGCCTTATCCTTCTTTTAAAATATTAAATATGCCTTGACATTACCAAATTTGTTTTGCTAGGTTCCTTTACTCTTACAGAGACAATTTGCTCGAAAATGCAGGCAAAACCACTGCCAAAGAATGAAAAAAATACACTTCCGGTGGATGTGCGTCACTCCAAAACACCTTTGATAATTTAAGCTCCCTATTAAAGCTGGCCCGGGTAGTGGATTTTCCTTACGTATATGTATTAGATTGTGCTTAGGCTACTCTGGGCCATGGATGAGCAAAAAATGGAGAATTTTAAAGATTTTCCATTTTATTTGGCTCATCCATGTCCCAGTGTAGCCTGAGCACAGTCTAATACATTATATTACAAGGAAATCCCCTGCCCTGGGAAGAGATAAGCCAGTATTTTTCAAGTTTTCCTAAATGCAGTCTAATTTTGAATTTTGCATCCAGGATGTCACTTAGATTTCAAGTTGTGGGTAAATAGGACAAGTAGGCAGGGAATAAAACAGCTAGGGATTTCTTTTGGTTCTTAATTTTTCTTTTATTTTCCTATGAAAGTCTTCGAGTGCCACGTTCATAGCAGCTGGGGGAAATCCCGGCGCTGTCCCTGTCTCTTTATATATCATTTTTTTTTCTTGGTTTGTATTAAGGCATGATTTCTAATGGCTGGGAATTGTTTCCTGTTACAGTGTACAGTCAAATCCTGTTAATACCTGACACTGAGGGGACCACAGAAAGTGTCCTTATTAACTGGGCTGGTACTGGGTTGAATTTAGAGAAAATGTTAGGGCTTTCTTTCCCCAGGGACAAAGCAAACTGTCTGTACTAATTAGGTGTCCGTATTATCAAGCAGGTGTCCATAGACCGGGGTTTAACTGTACGAGTTGATACATGTAGCACCAATTAGGTCAATAAGAAGACTTATCTTCTCCAGTTTGAAGTCTACAGTTTGTATAAGTACCCAGCCTTTTAAATTACAGTAATAAGTATTACTCTCTCATGTTATGTTGATAGCTGTGTTCATCGGGGTGCAAGTACATGCATATTGGATGATGCCATCAATGCCTGTGTAAACAGATGTTTCTCTCATTGCATCACAGCTTCATTGTCCATGGAATACAAAAGGTAAGGAAAGGAAAATAATATCACCAACAATTATGGCTCTAACAACGACCAGAAAAAAACTTGACAATGTTCAGATGGTTGTACCAAGATAGGCAGGGTCATGAGTCTTCTGATGTGTTAAAAGTATATACAGTCCACTCCTGGTAACACAAACCCTCTATAACTCGAACCTCCTGCTAACTTGAAGCAATTTTCATTTCCCTTCAGATCGTTTTTATATAATTTTACCCTCGATAACTCGCACTCTTGATAACTCAAACTTTTTTCTACTTCCCTTCAAAGTTCTAATTTAATGGGAGTCGACTGTGACGCTCATGCCAGTGCATGGATAGCAATTTTTATCATGCTTCTTGGGTGGATCTACATGTAGGGTTTTGATGGGGAGCGGATTATCTCGGTTACAAACTTTGTATCTAAAGTGATTCAAGGAAGAAGGCCTTTAAGCATTTTCAATGAATATCCATCCATCCATCCATCCATCCATCCCGACTAGAGTGTTCCTGTTGTTTTCACCTCTTTAACCCTTTAAGTCCCAATAGTGACCAACATCAATTTTCTCCTAACAATATCCATATGTTGCCAAGAGAAATGGGTATGAGAGTTGATAAAATGACCAGTAAGGAAGAAATTTGCAGAGATGTTTAAAGAACAGTATAGAGAATTTATATGTGGATATTAGGGCTTAAAGGGTTAAAGGGGCTATCCAGCCTGCACCACAGACAAAACTAAAACAGGCTATAAGCTTTGTTTGGCTTTACAGTATTTCAAAAAATGAACAAAAATACTGTCAGACATAGACGGTGATGATCGATTGTAATGCAAGTAATGCACCGATTTATCACAAATGTTTCTTTCAAAATATAGCAATGTTTCTGCTAAAGTTTATGTTAATTTCTGATGAAGGGTGGTTGAATGGCCAAACAGGTGTTTGTGAGTGTTATAGAAACCATTGTTGGTTCGCTTTTGGGTTTTGTTGTGGGTATTGTTTGTTGTCTTTTCAATCTTGTGTGTTACACCATAATTTTGGTGATTGTGCCCATCTGCAAACTACCTGCCAACTTCCATTAAGAACCCACTTGCTGGTACCCCAAGGGTTTCCAGCACTGGTACCCCAATGGTGGCTGGCACTAGTACCCTAAGGGTGGCTGGCACTGGTACCCCAAGGGTGGCTGGCACTGGTACCCCAAGGGTGGCCAGTGCTGGTACCCCAAGGGTGGTCGGCGCTAGTACCCCAAAGGTGTCCGGCTCTGCTACCCCAAGGGTGGCCAGTGCTAATGCACCAAAGGTGTCTGGCACTGCTACCCCAAGGGTGGCTGGCGCTGGTAATCTAAGGGTGGCCGGCGTTGGTACCTCAAGGGTGTCCGGCACTGCTACCCCAAGGGTGGCTGGCACTGGCACCCCAAGGGTGGTGGGCACTGGTACCCCAAGGGTGGCAGGCACTGGAACCCCAAGGGTGGCCAGCGCTGGTACCCCAAGGGTGGCTGGTGCTGATACCCCAAGGGTGGCTGGCGCTGGTACCCCAAGGGTGGCCGGCGCTGGCACCCCAAGGGTGGCCAGTGCTTGATGGAATTGCGACTGTATTATTTTTATTTTACAGACTGGAAGAAATTCCAAGATGTTAGCTTCTTGTGGAAACTTTATTAATTTTTTTGAAAGAGCATCGTCTATTTTGCAATGGAACTAGCCATCTGCAAAGGTTACAAAAAATTCTTAAAAACAATTGAAAATTAAAAAAAGAAAGTAAAGGGATGCATAAAGTACGAATTTTGTGAGAAAGTCCTCCCTCACATTAACATTGTGGCGAAAAGTAAATCAGTTTTTAGTCAAACATGAAGAATCCAATCATATTAACTCCATCTCTCTCTGTTCATAAGAAAATTCGATTATTTTTAGTTTTTGTTTTTAGTTTTCTTCCTCTAGGATCTACTACACTGGTCGAATCCAGGGTTGACAAGGTGGAAGGGAAAATAATATTTTGCTCAGCCGAACTGAAGTCACCGGACGGCAAAGTGACATTTGTAACTGCTAGTGCGTTGTTTATTCAACTGGATACACAAGGAAAAGGTAAAGTTGATGTAGATAAAATGTTACTTAATATTAGACACCTTAGTTGCTAATTTTATCACCGTTATTGAGCCGTGTAAAGCTTTTAGCAGGCGCGTAAGAAATGAGATAAGTGATATGGGCGAGAGGACACGCCCCGAGGTGATAGCCTGCGTAGCTGGCGGAATTTTTTTGCGCGTGTATGAGGTAAAGCCGCGAGAAAATTTCAAATCGCCTCCTCCCATTTTCCTCATGGCCTCGCAGCTCCTCTGCCAAAATTTTGATCGCGCTGACGTTCCCGCCGGCTACACAGGCTAACGAGGTGAGAGGCAGCCTCATTGCTTTGCCACTCAGTTGGCGTTATGCACAGTTTCTCTTTGCATCTTATCGGTTCGTAAAAGTGTGCATTATGTTTATTTATTGTAGCTTTTTTTGAAACTCATCTTTCGAGGAACCGGGCCCCGAACAATTAAATACAAATTTGTTGTTATATTAGTTCACAACCTTGGAATTGGAAGCGCAGCAACTGCGCGCAAAGCGATGGAAGAAGAGATTATCGGTGGTAAAGGGACTATGTCAAAACATGGCTCGGGAAATTGTAAGATGTAATTTGTATAGGTAATAGCATGATTTGTAGTGATATTTGGCATAAATACCACGAGTGATGTTTCGAAATATCACGTACAAATCATGCTATTATTTGTTTATACTACTACCTGCACATGGTTTGTAATTTTCACATGTAGGTATTTCAAATTAAGCTGAAATGCCACTGCTCTAAGCCAATCAAATTGCAGAAATTTCTCATGTAGTAGTATAAAGAAGAAAATGAACTTGTTTCTTTGATTGTAATGACGTATATAACAGGAATGCCATTGATCGCGAAAAAAAGCCGCACCGGTGATAAACAATTTACTGTCTAAGAAAAAGGAGATAGGGATGGGAGAAGTGTCGCTTATTTTAAATGTTGACCCGATGCGATGGGCTGTTATTTGAAAGGATCGCGTCTTTGTGCTCCACCTTTGTTGTCCATAAAGAAGAAGGGGAAGGTAGGGGTGACGCTTACTCAACGTAAGGCGCTTATTTTAAATGTTGAGGTGATACTTGGGGCTCTTATCTAAAGGGATTACTTATTTGAGGGGAGGCGCTAATTCGAAGTTTAATTGAAACGTATTAATTTCTTTAAATTAATCCTAGGAAGGTAGGAAGGAAGGTGTTAATTTTCACCAAAAAAATTCCTTTGCGGCTTCTTGATTTCACGGTATTCTTTCTGAAATCGGGAAAATTAGTGATGATGAGACATTATTATCATGGACTTTAGCTATTACGGGCAATAAGTCGGGTTCCGAAAGGCCGCAATCGCTATCTGCGAGAGCTGACTTTTTGATCTCATTTTAGCTTCCAGCAGCGTTCGAGTTGAACAGAATGCACAAACAAGAGTTTTAAACTCGTGTAATGATCAGATATCAAGTGACGATGGATTCAGTGGGAACTCCCGCACTGACACTACCGAAAGAAAGGCAAGAACCGTAAATAGAAATATGCACAAAAAATGTTATATATTTTTGTTCTCCCCATGGACAGTGTATACTGCCGGTGAACTATTGCTGAAATTTGATGACTGTTTTACGAGTTCCTGCAAGGTGCTTTTCTCGGCGTTCATGAGCTCAGTGCGTCACTGTGACGTATCCGACTCGAAGGACCGCTTCTTCGTTAGGACGACGTGACCCAAAGCAATCTGATCGCGTGTCTTTCTGTGACATGACAATTAGATTTCAAGTTCTCTAATATTTGCAGATAACATTAGCCGGTAGATAAAATAGTTCATCGAAAATACATAAAAATTATTCATGTATAATCTGCTGGAATCCTATAAGTTTGTAATTTTTGTTCTTTTCCCGAAATTCTTTTCCTAGATGCGTGTGCGTTCAACCCTTCTACAACAGCTTAAGGACCTAAAGGCTTTAAAAGATGATGGCGTTCTGTTGGAAAGTGAATTTGTATCACAAAAGGAAAAGCTGCTGAGAGAGCTAAATTCTCTCTAATTTAGCCTGTTCACAGATCCTAAAAAGAAATATGCACAAAGAATGTGATACATTTTTATTAACCTCATGCACAGTTTAAACTGCCTTGGCATTCGCGCTCGTTCTCGGGCTGGGCGCTCGATCGCGCGCTGTCGAATTGTCGAAAGACAAAGGAAAACCATCTGTGGATAGGCTATATCTAATTAAAATCTATAATTGACTTACGAATCTTTACAAAATGATCTGTCGCGACTGATTGCTTCCACATGATTTTTTTTTAAAATCGCCCAACCTGTTCATTGAAAATTAAAAGACCCATCCCTTGTGTAAATATTGTTTTACGTACTTTTAGTAAAGACCCTTTTCAAGGGCTGAGTAATAAAGATGGTTATCATGATTACGAAGTTGTTTAGAATCTGTTGAATATTCTTCTTCTTTTACGCCAAAGATCTCTCAGGATCCGTAGACGAACGCTGATGCTGTCTCATCCCTGGCTCTCTATCCTCAGCAAGCCTGCTGACAACCTGTGAAGGTGTGCTCGGAGTCCATTCGCACATGCCCGTTTCTACGCGGCCTGCCACGCCCTCTTCCGCCAGGAACGCGTCCATGCTTGTTGATTTTAGCCAGTTTTAGCTCACTTGGATGTGTCGTATCATAGCCGAAGAAATTCAGTTTCAGCTCATGTGCAATTTGGAGTAGGGGTTTCTGTACTCTACCTCCTCTTTCATGATTCATTAGTGCTTTACCCTGGGAACCAGAGGTTTTTCTCGCGTGCGGCGGGGATTTTCGGTGCTGGCCGAAGGCCGACAGATCTTCAGCCGTAGGCCGAAGCCACGAGCAAAAAAACCCCACTTGTTTGCTTATCGCTTAACCTGTCTACACCATCAAACCCTTCTAGTACATTGCTTTATATGCTTTCCTTCAATGCCCTTTCAAAACTTTCCGAAGCCGCCATCACAACACTTCTTGCAGGTACACTTAGGTCATGCCAACAGCACAGATTGAAATATTCTTCCACATGCTGGTCTATTCTTGTCAACCAGTTGTAACGTCGTTAGATTCTAAGTCCCTCAGGTGGTCGTTTCGAGCCAATCAGCCGTCGTGTCCAAAATCTGGACCAACTGATTTAACCGTGCTAACGATTGGATCGTTGCCATCAAAGTAATAGCGCTCTGCTTCAGATCGTGCGGGTTACTATAAAGACTTGACAGAAGCCGGAAACCGCGCTAGAAAAGTCTCTTGCACCCAGAGTATTAGTGCGTCTGTCTTTCCATGACATTTCAAGTAATCTAATATTGGATACATTTGAAGAAGTGATTTGGGGTGGGGTTGAGGGTTTTGGGAGACGCATTTTAATGAAATTTTTATCTTTATTTGGGAAGCTTTTTTTTGCGATAATGCGTGGGCGCATATTTTTTTCTTAACTGAGTCCTTCCGGTTTTTTTGTTTTCGCATTTAGACCCTGTTCCCCCATCACCTTTGTTATAGTTCATCCCTTAAAGGATCATTTGCAGAGCTTGATTCGGGGTTAGCCCGACTTATGGACCTTTTTGCCGATGTCAGGCAATTGTAATTTTAATTCTTTTTTTTTTTTGTAACAATAACTTATCTTCACAAATGGATTCATATTCAGCTGAATTTAGAAAATGAAGGACTAAATTTATGTAACGAAACGTATGCCATCCTTGGCAATCATTCAGTCCAAACATAGCCCTGACATACACTGCTTTTATATAGATTTGGAATTTTGGGCTCTCAGTCCGAAAGTTTGAAAACGATTTTTGTGAAACTTCACCGTTTCACCTCATTTCAGTATGATAATTCGATCCATGAAGACGACGAAAAAGATGACGACCGCGATAATAATGATGATAATGATAACGATAACAATAACAATGGTAAAAGACCAAAAAACAGAAATTTTAAACCCATTTTGACCCATCGCAGTCCTTTAGGTTTAGACTGTCTTGTAACCTGCGCAGCTGGTGGCTTCCTCTGGCGAGCGTGCAAGTGAGCGGCAGACAGTGGGGGGAGCCCGCAGTTGCATGGGAAGGAGCGGGGGGTGGGGGGAGAGAATTCCGGCCTTGCCCCCTCCGGCCCCCCTCCCCTTTTCACGCCAGCCGCGCAGGAAAGGCCAAACAGGGCTTCTATTAGAGTTTCGTAAAATTCCGAAAATAACCCCCGGGGCTTATATTCTTGAAAGGCTTTAATTAAATTACATGACATATCATGTGATTGTTACACCACATACCTGGAGAATAGAAAGCAAGTCCGCTGACACATTTTAAATTATATGCCGGTCATCGTGACAAGGCGTGATGAACCGACGTGACCTAAGCAATTATTCATAATAATTATGATGACATAACCTCAGGTAGGACGGCTATTAATGTAAATGTGCTATGCGTCATTTCCACTGCGTTTTAGTGTAGCTGCTACGACGCGACATCAACCTACATCAACAATGGCAACCTGTGCTGTTCGCCGCTTGTCACAGTGTTTGTCTTTCTTCCTCTCATCACCTTCATGTTATTCTACAAATTTTTTAACCATACCGAGAACACATAACATGAATCTTTATTTAAAAAGAAAGTTGTCTTACTTGAATTTTAAGTCGTTTGTGCCATCACAAATGTCTGATTATCCGGCGAGGACGTCATGCGGTTCGTGCAAGGTCGTTCAAGGTCGTGCACAATGGTCTTACGTAAGTCCCATCAAGTTGCACCCATTTTGTTCTGTCAGTTCTACTGACCACAGCTTTTCAGAGGTGAGGGTAAAGTAGTCTTCCATCATTGAATTTTGTAAAACTAGTTTTTAGTTTGACTAGCAACTGGTAGCTAGCTTTTCATGCCAAAAAAATACTCAATAGTTCCATAATTGGTTCTTGACTTAAATACACATTACTAGGATAAAATAAAAAACTTGCAAAAAGCTTTTCGGTCAGAGACAAATGGCTCAAATAAATAAATTGAAAGGTTTTGGGCAAGAAAAGGAGGGGTGGTGGCGGGTAGGGGGTACATTTGGCGGTCATGTTGCATAATTTTAAAATGCCTTATGTCAGTGTCATGCAGTTTGTCAATTTGCCATTTCACTTAATGTGCGGTCACCAGTTTTTGAACTATACTAGTAATAATTGCAAATTAGGGGAGTGCATTTGATGGAGAAGTGGGGTGGATAGTGAGTGGTAGTCATAAGGGGGTACAAAACGTGTATCAATTTAGGTTTCTGGGAAACTGCCCACCTACCCCTCCCCTAACTCAATGTTAACAATAATTATTATTGTGTCTCACTTGGGGCAAAATATTAGTGTTTTGGTAAGTTTTTGAAAGTGCTGTTGTGCTAAAACTCGTCATTGCGAATCATGCCATGTAACATCACCTAAGAGCAGAGTGGGAGGGTGAAAACCAAGGGGAAAAGTATTTTCACCTTGCCCTCTCCTGCCCCCTATCCCTTTTTATGAAAGGTTTTCAAAATCCTGGTAAGTGGCCTTTTTTTTTTCAGAAGTGTTGAATGCTTTTCTCCCTGATTTGCACTTGTTTTAAAAGAAATCACATAATATGCAAATAGTGTCTTAGATACATGTAGTAATTTTCATAATTTATCCTTAATGACTCTTGTCTTACATCACAAACTAAAGAGATGTGTTTCTTTCACCTAACAGTGAAACCTTTTTAAGCTGTACTACTGTTTGATCTTAGGAGATATTTCAGTGGCCTAAAAATACATATGGCCCCATTTGTTCAAACGCTGCATAGCGCTAGCCACCAGATAAATCACTATCCAGCACATAAGTATTAAGGAAACCAATAATGTGCTATCCACTGGATAGTGATTTATCTGGTAGATGGCATTATCCAGTATTTGATCAACTGGGGCCAGCTCTTTTACTGATGGAGATTTGGAAGATGGGCTTTTTTATAGCCATGGGGAAGGAGAGAGTCTGTTGTCACTAATTAACATAATATTAGTGGATGTGTTTAGCATACACACTACACATTATTTCTGGAAAGTGATTTATGGATTAAGGAGGAAATGTTCCAAGTCTATTTTGAGTTTTGCTTATTTAGGTGGGTCGTTACCACAGTCTGAATTTGGCTAAATTTCCTGTCACAACTTCTTTGAGCCATATTTGAAATTACCTTAAGGTACACTTTTGTGGTGAATGCAGGTTTCAAGCAATTATTTGGTGTTCTTGGAAAAATTTGATAAGCATACACTGTATGCCTTGCAGTGATGTTTTAATCATCTTTTGTGATGAATTTAAAGTTTCTCTATGGCTCATCTATTTATCTTTTCTTAATGAAAAATACAGTTTTAATTTTTAATTTTTCTTCTTTCCTCCAGAAGCTCAGAATTAACAGAGTAGCAAAAAGTGATCACATGGATGAAGAAAAGACTGATTCATTATTACCAGCTGATGGCTGGAGCTCTGAATTGGTTGATTTATACAAGCAACTAACAAATGATTTAATAGAAAATGGGAATGGAGACTGGATAGAACACAGAACAGCTTTGTATGATGGTGAAAAAAGACTATTCACAAAAGCAGTCATTTCAGAATTTCCTGGAAAATTTTTTGAATATCAATTTTTCTTCAGCAAGAAAGAACAGAGAATAAAAGGTGTGGTTCAGTTTGGACCATATACCCAAGGCCCACCTGGGTAAGTGAAAACCTTAGTATTATTGTATTACCGGTATGTTGAATGACAGTTTTAAGCCTGCAAGACGGAACTAGGATCCCATATGTCCCTCTGCCAAATTGTATGTGAAATTTAATAATTTAAAAGCCCATTTCACACATTACTGTATTAAGTTTGGTTTGTCTCTTTATGTTCAAGGAAAAGAATCTGGATCACAAATAAAAGCCACAATCATGCTTCACAGAAAAGGAAATGTCTGCATAAGAATGAGAAAGCTGTCTTTTAATTTTTATAGGAATTCTTACCTTTTTACCTTACTTTTTTGGGAAGTCTGGAAAACATTGTCACTGGTACATCGTTGATGACGATGATGCAGGGTTCTCCAGAAGCTCCGGTGACCAGCTAATGTCATTAACTAGTTGCTGGCTCAGAGGCACGCCTACTGCTCACAGAAAATGGTTTATTTAGTGGGACAATAAAATAATATTTCAGTATTTCATTCTATTTTGGTTCTCAGCACTTTTGTTTGATTGATGCCAATGTTGATTAAGATCATCATCAAGATCCTGAAATGCACTTTTCAGGAACCCCAAAGTAAGATTTCCCAGGGGATGCTGCCGGATTCTCCCAATGAAAGTGTGGTAGCCTCCTTCCCATACCTTAGTAACCCCTACATGCAGTTCTGCCATGTGAAAGACATGCCTTCCAATCTAAGCAGTTGCCACCTACTTCATTTCCCCCCCCTTCTAGTTCAAATATTCTGGAGAACCCATTTACAGTATACACTCATGCCATGGCTTTCACTTTCAAACCTGAAACTCAACTTGAAATAAATGTCAGATCAAATAGGAATTATTATTTTATGATGATGTTTATGCACTATCCTCAGCTGTGTACATGGGGGAGCCAGTGCAACTATGATGGATGCAGCTATTGGTGTATGTGTAAACAAGAGTTTTTCCTCTAGTGGCGTCACAGTATCATTGTCCATGAACTATAAAAGGTGAGATCACCGTAAGATTTTGACCTTCAGGCAACATGCTGCTATGGCATTCTGCATAAGTTCAGTGTGCCTTGAAGCAAGAAATATGTTACAGCTCAGAAGGGTGCACAGATAGCTTGACAGTCTACATAGGAAGTGCATGAAGTACCGGTGTATATATGGGGCACCAAGAGAGGAGATACTTGCTTAGGAAGACAGAGAGGCCAATAATAAAAGGAGAAAGAGTGGGAGAGAGGTCTCTCTTCGCATTCCTTGTCCCCCCTCATTCTTACCATTCAAAAACTCGTTGCAGGTATAAAGCTCAAATTACATGGCATTAATTAGGTTAAACGTAAGGTTTTGATCGTTTCCATGGCAACATGGATGGTTCCTCATGAATTAGCGCACAGGTTACAATTAAAATGAGGATTGTTAGTAATCCTTATTTTTCAAAAACAACATGACCAAATTGTACTTGAGATATCATCGTTTCTTTACATTGTCTATGAAAGTCAACAAAACAATGTTTTCCCTAAGTGCGCATGCTCAACTCTTGTGCATGCTCTGCTGGGGTCACGCGATATAACAAAAGTGATGAAAACAGAAGAAATTGCTACAGACAACTTCTGGCCATTTTTCTCAGCTTGTCCTCACATTTTTTCTTGAAAATCCCTTTGGCTGCATGTCTTCTCATGATAACTAAAATGTTAACAGGTGAGGGATGAAGAATGTCTACAGGCAAAAACTTCGAGGTTCTAATTTTTTTTAAGATCACATTAGTCTTTTGCGGGAGAGGAAACAATTGCGTCAGTGAAATTTCTTAGTGCGCCACAGAGAAACTGTGAAAACTGAACTGTATCAGAAACTGCAAAGAAACTGTATCAGAGAAACTGTGTTCAGCCACCTTAAGCATTTCAGAAAACAAGTAAAATTCGGCTCAAACCAGCCGTCAATATTGTCCACATCTGGATTCTTGTTTGCCTGATTTGACTCTGACCATTCTTGATCCATTTTTTTGGTACTCCACCCTTTTAAATTTGCTGACGATTTATTATTACTATTTTTTTTCATTACAGTTTTCTTCCACTGGGCACAATTGCACTTGTTGAATCCAAGGTTGATAAGGTAGAAGGAAGAAAGGTTTTTGGTTCTGCTGAGCTCAAGTCTCCAGATGGCAAAGTGACATATGTTACTGCCAATGCTATATTCATTCAAATGAATCCAGAGTCTTACAACAAGGAGAGTGGCACCAAGAAAGAATAATGGTACAGAGAGTATCTTTAGGCACTGGCTGGGATATGTGAATTGCACTTAATTTATTTTTAGAGGTTGTAATTAAATGGAAGTCTAATTCCTGAGATGGCTGCACATTTAACCCTTTAAGTGCCAAGTGTGATCAGTGAAACAAGTTGAGAACATACTAGAGTCCGCTACAAACTGATTTATTTTTCAGCTGCCATAATAAAAGACAAACAAGATGGCGGACTGACTTCAATGCATGAAAACATACCCAGGTAGTACTTTGTGTAATGTAGCCCAAGGCATACTTGTTACAATCAGCATCATGAAATTTCTCCTTGTTATATCAAAGCTTTGTAAAACAGAGTGGCCATGAGAATTACGGACATGATCACACAAGATGAATCTGCTTTACTTTTAATCAACTTCTCCCAACTACTTCTGTAGGAAATGAATAGGGGCAACAAATGAGAATTCAAATTTTTTATCTTAGGGTTTAAAGGGTTAAATAGACTGTTTGAAACGACACGGAGTCCACACACGAATGCCTCAAAGCAAACAATGCAGAATATTATGATGGCTCCTGTTGAAATCTCTCTTGAAAACACTGGATAAAAGTTTGCGGACACTTCGAATGAATTTGAAGCGTTTAATTGGTCTAAACACAACTTTGGTGTAATTCACATATCCCAAGGGCCAGACCGGGCGTTCCACTCTGCCCCATCATTCCCTCTTGTTGGCACTAAATTGAAGGAGCAATTTAGCAAGTGTTAATGAGCCGAGCTGTTGGAGTTTGCTGGCCAAATCCACATTCCTTTTACCATCATTTTATTTGTATGTATATATGTACATAAAGAGAGAACCTGTAAGTTTGTCCCCGGCTTTTCAGAAGCCGTTTACACGTAATTTTTTGTCATTATACTGGATAATGAGCGAAAACAAGCTGTCATCTTGTATTTTGATACTCGAATGAACTTAATTCAAGTTATGTTATTCTCAAATGTTAAAAATTATATGATTTATTTAAGCATGAGAGAGATTTCTTCCGAACAACTGGCTTATTAATTGAGCTGAATAGAGAGTGTGTATTTATTTTAATAATAAAAGAACTTAAAATAAAATGGACATAATTTGATAATTTTCTATGAGTCTATCGGTTTTGTTACAAATCTCCGCTACCATAATTGTTGGACCACTTATAAAAGATACATACGTCAGTACATCTTATTTCGAACAGATATATATGTTATTCACCGGCTGGGAGGTCCGTATTGGGAGAAAGTGTGCCCGAGGTCTTAAAAGCTGCCAACGATTCTGCCCGGGTTAGCGGGCAAGATCGTAAAAAACCGCCCTCTCCCAGAACCAATCAGATTGCAGGATTTGGAGAATTCCGCCCACTCACAAACTAAGAAAAAAATAATTTTAGATATTGCAAGACAATGAAAGCTAAAACAAGTGATTTCTAGAGTATACTCCGTTCATTCTTATTCCGGAGATACGGTCAAGCGAACACGCCCTAATTTTCATCTACTTGACTGACTTGACCAGAAAGAGCTGAATTTTTGCTATCCTACGGGTCCTGAATCTCACACTTACTAAAAGAAATGAAGGCCAAAACTAGGTAGGAAGAAAAGAGGGAGAGGGCGAGAAAAGAGTACTGGCTACAGTGTAGCAGTTCCTATAATGCTACTTGGGAGACATCTTTTGAACGAAAGGGAAAGAAAACAATAAGAACAACGACAAAGTGGGGTAGCATTGTCAAAACTTTGGATCAATTTGTAGATTTCTGGGAAACTGCCCACCTACCCCTCCCCTAAGTCATCATTAACACTTACTTCTCACTTAGGACAAAATGTTGGGTTGGGGGAGGGGTAGGTGGGCAGTTTCCGAGAAACCTAAATTGATCAAAAACTTAATACTTTTTTAAAAGTTTTATCGACAACTACCGTTTTTAGAGTTTCTCGTCGCTTCGCTTTTTAAACTTATCTTGCTCGTGCATGAGATGGCCGTGGCGTTCTGGAAGGCGTGAACACGCGCGAGGAGAGAGGGTGTCTTCCTCTCTTACCAAGTACATAAACACTCAATTTACTGCTCTGTTGTGCTACAGTACTTTTGGTTAGCCTGGTTGTTTTCTTAACGGTGTAACGTGGGTAGAAAATGGACTTTTTCATCCATTTTGATTTTATATATTTTTAAAGTCACCTGATATTTTGATTCTGTTAGTCTCACTTGGTTATCAGCTTACAAACAACGTTGTTAGTTATAAGTTCAGCCTGAGTTCGCAGAACTAAAACACGCCAGAAAATTGTGTATACAATTAAAAATCGATTTGTTATAGAAGCGGCCGCGCAATAATTGCGCGGCACTGACATATAAACATTCTTTTCAATTTCTTTTTCAAGGATAATCCCTCTGTATATTACCGACCGACCCACCCTCTAACTCGCCCATTTCAGCGCTTACAGTACGGACGAAGGTGAAGAATGGTTAAAAAGGTACTAGTTTGTGAACAGGACTTAAGGAGTGATTTCTTCCGGCCGTTTAATGGGATTAGAATGATTCAACTGAAATGATTGCCGCTAAAAGAGGTCATTTCCTCCTTTTTCAGCATCCTTTTGTCTCGCCAGCCCAGATTTTTTCCGTTTTCAAAACAAACAAACGGAAACGAAGGAAGGAAGTGAGAAAAGAAACAAAGATTCGAAAAGATGTACAAAAGTGAAGATTGTAATCGGGTCGGTCTGCATGGAGAGAGGATTCTTATACCAAAGAGGACTACTTCACTAAATTTCATTCTGGTCAGTGTTTAACTCCGTTGATCATGAGACTATGTAACAAAGAACTGTATTGCCGATATCATAAAAGAAACTTAAAAAACGTTAAAGTCAGTGCCGGTTTTCAAAACGGGGCATAGCGGGCGTTTTTAAAGCGGAAACACAATATAATCCATTTTTCGCGGTTGGCCAAACACTAAAGCCGAAACATCGATAACTGTAAACAGTTTCTGAAAGTTTGCGGCGTAGACCAAAGAAACGTACACGTCCAATGTCTTTTTTTTCCACTGACTGTTTTTAATCTGACAGCCGCGGGTCTGTTAAAGGGTGTTCAGATTATTAGAAGATTACTAACCCAAAAGCCGTAACCTAGATGTCCTACAAACTGTCGACGGAGGTAGCTAAACTACGATTGATCAAGGCTTCGCCTAAAAACAAGTTACATCAGTTCACACACATATGCAGCATCAATTTACTTCAAACTAAACTCTTTATGCTTCTCTTTGCCTTTTTTCACTCTGACCGACTCCTCTAAGTTCAGAAAACTGGCCTTCAACGGTACATAAAAAACAGAAGGAATGTCTAAATGGATCAATTAAAGAAATGCACACATAACTTAGAAACGGCAAGCTGTGCGCCTTTTAGTTATTGCGGTTTGTTTCTTAATTGAATTATCCTTTTGATCTTCAATTTCGTTCATTTTTTATGCGGGGTTTTCAGACACCTGCACCTCCACAAAAAATTGCTTTTATGACGCAGAGGAAGTGCATCGATCATTTTAGTTGTCAACACCAGTTTTAAATCCGGACAACTAGTTTCCTCTGCAATTAAGTCCGTCTCTCTGCTTCACTTAATCAATAGGTTCAAAGATGTACTTCATTATGATCTGTTGAGTTCTGTCTGTGTCTTGTTAACCTCTTGCAAAAATAATTTTACTATTTAGTATCAGCTGTTGCAGCTTTGTTTGTTTTGAAAGTGACTTTCCGAGACGGATGCTGGTCTATAGCCTTGAAACTTGTTGAAGTTTTTTTTTTGTTTTATTCCTCTGTTTGCCGTTTTATATTTTGCACACAAGCTGTTAATGTACTGATCCAGGACTACAACATGCATGAACTGAGAGATCCGCTACCACTCCGGTGGTAACGGTTTGTCGCTTTTGATTTGCTGCTATCATGATATTTTGAAAAGAATTCCTCGCCGAAAAGGGAGTGGCCACTACAATTCTCCCTTCATACGGGAATTTCAAATTTTTTGTCCGCAAATCTAAGCAAAAATTACACACCGAATCATAAAAGGATTGTTGATCTTGGAAGAAAAACAAGCCTTGTGCAAGATTTTCAAAGTGAATTGGTTGCAAATTCCATTCGCGCGATCAGAAAACAGGGTTACTGAAGACAGCTTTGGTTTGCAGTTAATTCCTTTTCAAGAAATTTTTTTCTCTTGAGAAAACTTGTCAGTTGAGCTGGTCAAATTAATTTCTTTTTTCAATCAGTTATTATTGGATATATATTTTATCGGACCATATTACCAGATATTACCACCGGAAACATTGCTAACGCTTCACTTACGTATGAAATGATCAGTCAGTCACTTACATGACTCAGTATTGCTTTAGTAGTGAGAACATTTGTGAGGCTGATTAATTTACTCGATTCAGAAGAAAGCGGAGCAAATAATAAAACAAGTTTAACAGAAATATCAATTTTAACAATGAGCAATTCAGTTTACCCCCAAATAATGGGATTAGTATTACATGAAAGAAGATCATCGCAGTTATAGACGCAACTTTTGAAAAAAAATTCAGGTTTGTACGGGATTCGAACCCTTGACCTCAGCGATACCGGTGCAGCGCTCTACCAATTGAACTAATAAGCCAACTGGGAGCAGGTCGTTATAAACCCGTGAAAGGATGGGTCAACTCGCTTTATGGTAGAATTGTAACCCTGAGCCTTTCTTCCCGGCTGGTAAAAATTAAAAAAATTGTCAGTACAGTAGTTGAACCCAGCGTTATATAAAATGATATCGACCTTCTATGATCAATTCAAACAAGGTATTTTAACTTTTTAGAAGATGAGTACCGAAATGGGGTCCTCCAAAACTCTATATATCTTAGGCTCTTTCAGCAAACACTTGGCTTAACATTTTCATATTTAATAGGGACTCAGAGCAACACTTTCTTTAGAAACAAGCCTTCTTTTAATTTTAGAACTGTTTGAAGGAATTGTGCGGAACTTTATGGGAAGGTTGTATTTGATGGCTAGCGTCCGTTTAGGACCTTAGGATTAGACGGAAGTAAGGATTTCATCGTAATTTTCGGACCAACGTTACATAGTCATTTAGCCTTATTCTCTTGCCTCCTTGACAGAATCTTGCTCACTCTGGCATGGTTTGAAAGATCTTTTCCCCCTGCACAAGTAAGATTACAAAATTGTCCTTGACCGTCAATAACTGATGACCCAAATGGGCGGTGAAGGGCGTTTTAGGGGTAAATGGGTAAAAAGAACGCAATCAAGAAAAATTCTTTAGGACCTGAATAGTTTATACGTAATATAATACAAGTTTTCAACAATATCATTTAACAAATTTTGATGGAACACTCCTAAAACCGTCTAGAAGGCCAATATACAAATAAAAGTAACAAGGAGAAACTGAGGTGAGTGCTAAAAGAAATCCCTTAGGTTAATTTTCCGCTAATGCGCAAAAAACGAAACTACACTAATGTGAACCAAACTTGAGCATCCTCTTCCCTATCATCGACAATTGTTCCAATTTGAATCTATTCACAATATTCTTTTTTGAGCTCAACCAAATGTTCTCTTGAAAAGTTTACGGAGGAATTCTAGCCAAAAGCAACAAAACTTTTCAGTTATTGAAGTTCTGTGGTTGTGTCAAGTCCTCGACAACCAACTGTCTGCAAAGCCTTGCTGAAAATTCGTTCCGCCTTTTCTAGTGGCTTCTTGTCGCGCATGCGCGTGTCATGCATAACGGTGCCATGACGTCAGCGGGTCGGTCCGCTATCTTAGCACGGCAAATTCAAACTCAGTCGGCTGTTGTTCAGTTCATCTCCAATACTTCTCAACATAGAGCCAATCTCCCTGGACGCACGGCTGTCATTATTTGCTTGGCGAGTGTCTGCTGACCTGTTTTGATTGCTGGCGTTGTTTGCCTGGGCGGCTCTGTCACGTGGCTCAATCCGCTTGAAGCTTTTTCTACGGCTGCTGTTGCGGCGAAGGACACCTGAAAATCCCATGATGCGCTTTGATATGTTAAACCTGGATGGAAAGCTATGAAATGTCTATCTGAAAGAAAGAAGAAAAAATTCTTCGTGAGATTATTTTACGTTTACGATTGCAAACCTGTTAAAAAAATTATTTCTTTTTCAATACTAAATGTCAGCGGCTTGTTACTCAAAAAAGTTTGCTTTTATACCGAATTGTTAGCAGCACGTTTATAGAGAACTTTCTGCCAAGTTAAAGTAAATAAATTAAAATTAAAATTAAAAGGAAGTGGAAGCCAAGGAAATTTAGAGTCACCAACCTTTTTCAAAATTTATAATAGCCACGTACCCCTCCCTCGATAAGGAAAACGTGGTTCGCACGAATCCATTTTACAGTAGAAACGAAGATTGCAAAGCAAGAATTAGGTTCCCCTGGAAAATGGGCTTGTAAGTTTCAGGGCACATAATGAGGTTAGAGAAAGAAAAGTATAATCAAAATAAAATGTATCATATCGAGAGAAAAATAGAGATTATTTGTGCCAATTTATTTGTGGTTGGGTTAAGAGAGATAACTCTCCCGACTCTATTCATACTTATGGCGTATATTTGGGTGTTGACCATTTCTTCTTTGCACTTATAATTAGATTTCCAACCGATCAATGCAAAATATCTTAATTTTCATGGTTGAATCCTGATGAATATTTGAGGTAGTTATAATTGGCCCTTTGTCTTTCAAAGCCATTCACCATTATTAAAAAAAAAAAGAGAAACTTGAAAGTGATATGTATTAATAATTCCCCGATTACTCATGTCGCGCCATCACATGACGCAGCCGGCCCCATAAAATCAGTTATCATCACATTTCCACCAACCGGACTTGCTGCATGTTCGATTAGTGTTTATTCTTTCCGACGCCTGTTTAGCGCTGTTTCGTTCTTGTTAGTTTATCCCCAGTTCCCGCTTTTTAAATTAAATCAGCCTTCTTTAAAAATTTATACAATTTACGTCAAAACCATCACGTTGAATTGTGTTTACCAGCGTTTTAAATGTGAATGTCAAGGTCAGCGTGGAAAAAATGCTGTTTCATTATTAGTAAGGCCTTGGCTGAGTTTTGAAACCTGTCTTTATTTGTTTTCAATATTTCATAACGTCATTTAAATGTGAAAAGCTAATAAAACACACCAATTGATCACTCTTTAGTTAAAAAATGAGCATTTTATCTGGGGAAAAAAATACATGTTCCTTTGCAGTCTTGAGAGATCTGTGAGGAGCTATTATACTTAGAATAAGATGCAAAAATTGCCTTTAGCGTCGTTAAATAAAAACTGGCAAGATTTTTTTCTATATACTTCGGGCGAAAGTGGTTTAAATATGTGATCCGTGGTTAATCCAAGGTTTCATACCTTCGTAAATTGACATGTAAATGTATGATTAAAGTGAGAATATTTTACACAAGAATGCCGGTCCGGTTTGATTAGCTTGACTCTACATGCTTCGCGGCAACGCGCTGAAGCGTTCTTTGTCTCTTGAAATTTTTCATTTTTTCATTGCTGTCGATCACCGGAAAGCAAGTTAACAAGTTACAAGAGAAGATTTGCTTCCTTCCTGCTCAATCATTTTTAAGACGATTTAAGGATAAGAAAATGAATCAAAGAGAGCAATTTATCGGCTTAAAAAGTGAGAAACGAATATTGATCTTGCCACTGTCAGATGTCATTAACTGTAACTGCGGTAAAAGCAAATACACTGTATTAAGGCTGCTAAAATTCAGTTAGTTATGCCGTTTAAGGAAATACTAATGCCCGATTTCCTCGCTCGGCGACAACTTGTATCGTGATGTCAGAGTTTGTTCTGCTCTACGCGGGACAAAGGAAATTAGCCGAAACTAGTAAAAGTCTTCAATAGGTGTTCAGTTAAAAAAGCCATCCTCGTCGGTTGATTTCGTTATAAATTGCCGAAAATTAGTGTTAAACTATTTTGCGCAATCAAGGAAAAGCAGGTAATTTATTCTCAGTGATTTCACGCCTCGTGTGGGAGTTTTTGGTTTACCCCCGCAAAAACACATCGGCTAAAATTAACTTGAGCGTTCGCTCAAATTCATGTAAGAGAAGAAGGTCTGTGTTTTTTACTAAACCTTACCTCTAAAACTTTTCAAACCGCAATGCCGTCGGCGGGTCCCTCAGCGTGTTTTTCCCTGTGCCGAACGAATTCAGACCAGAAGAGAGCAGGTTGATGTATCTCGATGAGGTTCAACTTAAACTGTCCCGTTTTGATAAACACTCGAGCTTCATAAACCTGTTTATACCGAAGACTTCAAATGATGTAATGCCTTAGGAACCGGACAAAGTGAACTCTGACGTGTTTCCGTTTTGAAATAGACTCACAACAGTACACAAGCTTTCTTTGATGAGGGTAACTTAAATGGATTGGCTGTGGCGAAGAACGTCTTAAAAAGGTCTTGTTAAACTAATGAATCCAAAAATCCCTGGCTGGTTTTCTTTATTTTCGAGCGACCTCGTTTTGCTTACTGATGTATCTTAGAGCAATCATCATTATTTTTGCAAAAATTTTTAGCGATTAACTTTATGACACAATGTTCAAAGAATTTAAAAATTGTACATCTGTCCCAGCGCCTAGCGCGAAGGTCTACCCGACGCATGCGTCGAATCTTGATTTTATTTTTGTGATCATTTTTGGACACGAGATGGCAGTTAACACCTTCTAATGTCATTGGGGCGTCAAAAATGACTGCCACCAAATTACAGATACTTTTGAAAAGATTCCTACTCGCTGCAAACGATTTTTTTTAGCTCAGACCGAGACCTACCATTGAATTTTAGTCACAAATCTGCGTTGCCTGGAAACAGATCTAATATTTTTGCGGTTTTCGCTTTCTAAGAAAAGTAACACCAGGGAAGGAAACGGCAATATTCCATTTCATCGAGGAACAATAGGTTTTCGAATTAGGATGCTCCACCCATACTGAACAATAAAATAAAACAAAGGTTTTTCAGGGTAGTTGACTTTTTCAGTAGGTGATGTTGCGGTCAGAAAAGTTTGTTTATTTGCTTTCAAGGCCAAGGGAATACTTCGAAGACGAGAAAATTCTTGTTTACTCTATTGTTTTACTCGGGGGGGCTTCGTTTCAAAAAGGTTAAACTTAGGATTAGCAGTAAAAGTATCAAGTAACTTTCCGCCTCAACCTGTTCCTTTGTTTACCTTAAAATAACTGTTTGTGGCGTCCGATAGTCGTAAAATCCGGAACATTTTTAACATAGCGAATGCACACTGCACTTTGTCACTCAATAGTTTAACAAGAAAAAAACAAAAGAAAAAAGAAATTGTAACAGGTCAGTCAATCAAACGAAAAATAGCTATTTTATTGGAGTCAGTTTTGATGGTCAACAATACCAGTGGCAGCCCTATTATATAAACTTTGTTAAATTTAGTGCTTATGTATAGAGGGGAATACCCTGTCAGACTAGCAAGTGAAAACAAAATAAATTAGCGATGTGCGATATATGAGAATTTTTCTTTTTAATAAAACTGCTCCCTTTTAGAATATTAGATGTGAATTTAGGTTAACATTTAGTTTCCTTAATTCAAAATTCTTTGACCGCAGGGCTCTACCGCGTGGGCTCTCGATTGAAATATTAGTCGTATTTCGACGAGCGGAATGATTTTCTTAATGACAGTATTTGGTTTTAACGGGGTAAATTTTTTCTTGCAAAATTGTCGCTTTTCAGTTGTTAGAACGGTATTTTAAACCGGAGTCTTTGCTGCCAAACATAACGGATCTTAAGGCCGAAAAATTTCCCACAGTGATGAACCATATCGGCACTCTGATAAAACCACAAAGTATTCTGAATGTTTTTGTAGTTTGTACCGATTAATCCACTTGAGAACTGAAATGCCCTCAGTGTACTAGGAGTTTTCACCACAGACTAGTAAACTATTATCCAAACAAAATATGCTCTAAATTTATCCAATATGTCATTCAATCTTTGCAAAAATAGATATTATAGAAATACGATTAAAAGACTCTATTATGACTTTTAATCGCACCCTAATTTCTCGGCGTTTTCTTTACCTTCAATTTCATCTAGCAATGCGGGAGAACAATTACGCTTTTCGCCAATGGTGAAGCTTAGTTATGGAAGTCCTTCATAAGTTTTAGAGCAGCGAGAGCGAAAAGGGTTTGCAAGCGGCCGAAACATATGCCAGCAACCAGGAGACAACGACTGAAAAACCAGTGGCCATCCTCTGGTTCTGGATAGCTGTTAATTCGCGAGGACGGCTTTTTCAGGGGATCGGTCACCGGATACCAATTCTTACCGAGAGCGAACTCATGTTGTAGAATAAAAATATTGCTTCAGAAGGGCAAAAGTACCAACGCTTTTCAAGGTCTTGGGTGTTACCTGCGGGTTCTTGGTTGACAGACACCAAGTTCTATTCGCTCCCGCGGCTTCAGGGAACATGACTGAATTATGGAGACTGAATTTGAACTGTGTTTTTGGATTCGGTTGCCGGTCATAATGTAGGCTTTAATACTTATAACAAGACTTCTGAATGCATGTTTTGAAATAAAAGTCCCTGCTTAATTAAGAATTGGTGAACTTGTTTATTCAGTTTTCTCCACATTGAACATTTAAACAGAAAACCGAAAAACGAGACAACAAGCAATCGGTAGAGCATCCAAGCCGTGACAAGGTCCTTCATACAGTGAAACTGAAAACGACACATATATGCAACCGAGTACGTCCCGTAAGTTAAAACCCAAAATGCGAAGATTTAGTGCCTGGTTTAGTGGTCATTTACGAAAATCGAAGGGGCTCTTTTACGAGTCCAGATGTATGAGACAAGATGTATGAGTCCACTGAGATATATCTATCCTTTTTGGAAGAAAATACTGCATTTTAATTAAGACACTCCTCTCTTGATTAAGATATGATTTGTGTTCTATGCATGTTGTCTGAAAAACAAATCTTGGGATCAGCTCTGAGAAGTGTTAGTGTGCCTACAGCGGGCGCGTAAGTAGCGGATCAAATCGGTCATGAGTTCGCTTACAAGAGGTTTCAGTCAAACAATGAAGAACTGTACACTACAAAACGAGTGTTCGAGGTCGCAGTTACTAGGGCTGGTCGTTTGCTAGAAATAAAAGACTTTGATTGAGAGAATGTTGTTTTTTTTTTAAGGGGGTCGCTAATTACGAGACTCAGTCTTACTCGGAGGTTCGGCTGTGTTGGACTATGTTTTGAGGCGACGCTCTTCTGGCGATCGATGTCGGCCAAAAACATTCACATGTATATGTGATTCAGCGCGGCCGATCAGGCGATATTCGCTCAGGTATAAGACACCGCGCCGCGCGGACATGCGTCGCCGTCAAACTGCCCACCGATGACCCGCAATTCGGTATTCTTCGTTTCAGGTGATGTTTGGAAAATGTTAGGCAAATCAGAAGAGTTAACTTAATCTCTTAAAAAATTCGCTTTTTCATAGGAGCGAAGTATAATTCGCTATTTTCGCAATATAATATCAAGGAGAAGACTAAGGTACCTTATATGTTGATCAATAAAACGAGAACATTTAAAACCTCGTTATTACGGGGAATCCGGCGCGCTCACAAAACTATGATGTGCTGAGGCCAAACTGAGTGCTAGAAGATCCTTGAACAACGCGCAGTGCTTCGCGTAACTCGCGCGCGTTTGTCTCGTGGAAACGTCCCCGCTGATAGTGGGCCACACACGCGTGATATCAATTCTCGACAAAAACTGTAAAATACGTCGGTCACCAATACAATATAGGAAAGGAAGTATTTTGACTTTTCCATCATCCTAATCTTTATTCGTGTTTCATATTTTAGGATACAAACCTATTGATTACCAAACAATAGTAGTCGACCCGTTTTCTCGCTCGTGATATTCTCTCTAAAATTGGTTCTACCCTGCTATGATGCTTAAGAATTATATAGACACCAGTTTGTGAAATATAAACTTTGTTACTTTTCAGTCGGAAGTTTTTTAGACTGATTGAAAATTCTAATTGTACAAAAAAATTGAAAAGGATTCGAAAATTTTTAAGACAATTTCTTAGAAACTGAAAAGAAAAACGTGCCAAACCGAGCTGGACTGAAACGTCATATCTTGAAGTTAAATATTTTTTGTTTTGAAATTAAACTTGCGATGACGTTATATGAAAGGCACCTTAACTTATGCCTCTTTAGTTTCAAATTTGAGAGTTATTAATTATGTGTAATCTTAAGCCTTAGTGAGATCACATCGCGCGCTGTGCGTGCATTTTTACGGTGACCTCGTGTTGAAACTAATAAAGAAAGCCTTGCAGTCAGAAAAAGAATCGCGTGCGAGTTCTCGCCTCTTATAATTAGACGCTCGATGCTTTGATTTTTATTTAATAGTTCCGCAAATAATTTCCGCAAAAACTGACTCACCAAGTAGTCCTTGCTAATCCTGATCCTGGACGAAGGCTACCGGCTAACTTGTCTAGTAGGATACTTTGAATGCTAGCTTGTACCCAAGTCATTTTTCAGGGATGCACCTTAGATCAGACTTAGTGCAACCCTCAACGAATCAACTGTTTCACTTTCTCGATTGCTTCCGATCCGTAAATTATATAAAAAGAACTTCGTGATAAAACCTCAACGTATATTCACACTTATTAACTTGAATATAGATTCTATGCCATTTCAAATTAAAAAAAAATACTTTTGTTTAAGATCTTAGTAATTATTCACGTTTCCTTAATAAAACCCAAAAAATCGTTGTCCTTTGTTTGCGCTTGTCGTTAAAAATGAAAAATTAGCATTAAAACTAGACGAATGGGTCATATAGTAGACCTCTATAAAAGATGTAACCCAGCTTAACTATAATATTGCAGTTTAAAATTCACACTTACTCGGGAAATTGAAATATAGACGCTGCTTTCCTCTGGAAGCGATCCGTGAATGAAATAGTGCAAGGCTGCGGCTAACCTCGTTTTTATCTGCCTTCTCTCGAATATCGAGTGAACCGCGATTGATGATGTAAGGGAACAATTATGGCAATGTTGATTCAAGTGTGACATGATAATTTGTATCAACCCTCATGTCACACGTAGGAGGATAGCCGGACTACTAGCGTGTTAAGATTTCATTTTAGTTCAAGAATAAATTAAAACCCGATCAGTTTTGGAATGAAACCAAGTCAAGAAATGTGGTTGCATTATTTTTTTTTTACAAAGTTTGTTAAGTTCTGTGTACGCGGCTACCAACTTCAATTCTTACAATTTCGGCCTTTAGTCTAATAACGTCGACACCCTAACACCTGCGACAACACGAATTTATTCTCAGAATATCAAAATTCCCTTCCTTTTAGGAATATTTTGTGATTCATTTTGGTATTTTAGGACAAGTGGTTTGCCATATTTAAGAACATTTTCCCCAGTGAGGGCCGAGTTTGAATTTACAATAAGGGGAAGTCCATTTACATGAAATACATTTAGAGTAGTCCCAAATCATGCTAAGATAAGCAGAATAATTTTTTTGCCTTTTATGGTTTCATTATTCTTTGAGGACTGTAAGTATGGTATGTGGCTCAATTGACAAGGGGATCTTTTTAAAGGGGAAGTAGACAGCATTTCGAATGTCCGGGTCTAGACATATCGACTCTATCGTCTTATTACGAAGGCGGAAGAAGAAATCCCTAAGCCAAGTAATAAATATTCCTTTTTTCTCTCGTTTTTCTGAAATGTACTTACGAGGATTAATTCACAAATTTCCAACTCTAGCGGTTTTATGGTGTCAGGCTTATTTTTAGGAGAGATTTCGTGAAATTCCTAGCATTTTTATTAACGATATACCCTCCCTACGCAGTGATATAAATGCGTTAAACATCCGATTCTACTTCGCTGTCAAAACTTGCTTTATCACAGTAATCAGCACTCCGGTTTTATTGTAACAATAAACCGGGAAAAATTAAATATTGTTTTAAGGTTAAATGTGGTTAACAGGGATTAACCGGGAAGTTGAGTAAATGTTGTTCAGTCGAAAACGTTTTCCATCTTCCCATAAAGTAACTTAAGGCAATGTCTGAGACAGACATGCAGATAAAAGAAAGAGGTTTACAAATTCGTTTTGTAAAAAAAGCTAGATCAAGAGTCAATAAAAAAATCATGTCAAATTAAACCTGTCGTGACAAACTAAAACTTGAGCGTGACCTGCGTGGTGTGCATGCCACACTCTTGTTGTTGACGAACGCTGAGAAAGTCATTCCGTTTACGCTTACGCTTTATGATTGGTGATTTCTACTCGAACTCTACTCGAACTGCTGTCTATCCCGAAACTTGGTTAGTAATAAGTCGAGCAACAATTTCTTATTGTGACGTTCTTGGGAGCTCTATTTGCCGCGATTCACTCGTGATCATTTAGTAATGTGATGAGTCTCCTTTGACTTTGGAGGTAGTCCATGAAGTTCAATTTGATCACGCGAGTTCCCCTCCAGACCTAATTCAGGTCGTATCTGATTAAATGACCTCCATGATCCAAAGGTGGATAAATTTATCGCTTAGCTATGTATAAGTGTCCTTTCACTGAATCAGAGGGGTGCTGTTCAGAGAAGTTGCATTGTTTTTCTGTAAGCTCTCCTCATAGTTTGCGTGAGCTAATCATTGTATGACTACCCTTACGACGTTCCGTATTTACTTTTTATAACTCAACCTCTTCCGGTGAATTTCTCATCACGACACAAAGTTCACAGTATTGTGCAATAATGCACGCTATTTTTGTTCACTTTTTTCCTCCCACGCAAAACACGAGAATGTCAATCTTTTCACAAAACTCCTTATGCTCAAGTTATACTTGTAAAAGGAGCTAAAAATAATCATTAAGTTTGCGGGGGCACGTGGCTCAAAACTAAAATAGCTGCCTCGTTACTAATTTTGTCTGAAATATGTTTCCACCCTGTTACTACCATCTCAATTTAATAATTTGACAAGAATTGCGAAAAATTTGACAACAATTCTTCATTGACGGTTTTATATCAAAATATGAAACGGCATCATGATAAAATTGAAAGTTCGTTTGGTTACAAATAAGGGTTTAAAAATATAAAATTAAAACAATAGAATAGTTTGTGATGGGTGTAGGTGACCGGTTATATATATCAACGAGCTTCGTCACGTATATTTATTCCTAGAGGAGACAATGTTCTCCTTCTGTGTATTCGTCACGGTTGCTGCGTAGACAAAACTGAGGTAATTTCCCTTAATTTTGGATTTATGCATTTAACCTTTTTTTTTAAAATTTTCAATGCAAACAGTATTGTTTCATCGTCTTTTGTCATGATATGTAGCAGGATCTTTAAAGGGGAAGCAGACAGCATTTCGCTCGACACTCTGTCTGTCTCTAGACACTCAGCTTTTCAGGAGCTATTGTCATGAGGACATTAATGCTATTTAGGTCAATTCTGTGCTGAAGTGATGAATTAGGGGCCGACCATTGACTTTTGAGGGGGTGGGGCGGTATGGGTGATTTCAGAAAAAAGTTGCTACACTGAAAAAAAAAACCACTTTCATGGCATATAATACGGGAAGAAAATTCTTACACCGTTGTATGTCAGAATTAAAGTGCTATCACCAGAGTTTGGGTAAAAAAATTCCTACCCAAACCAAATCACTCATACCCCCCTCAAAAGTTAAGTATTAAATGCTCCTGTAGAGTTTTGAAGAAGATATCGATCAAATTTATCAGGTAGCACTAACCATAACAATTTTTTCTTGGTGATTTTTGCAGGTATGCTGGACTTGCGTGATTGGCCCAACTTTTTTCAAGTTTGAACCATTTGCATCCTAGCCTGTGTGGCCGGCGTTGAAAGGGGAAGGGGGAGTTTGGGCGCGCGCAAGGGAGAAAGGAAAGGAACCCTCGTGTGTGGTCTCGGGCCTTAATTCCCTTCCCCTTCCCTTTCGAACGCCTGCCACGCAGGCTATTTGCATCCATGCCATCTGTAGCAACATAGACGATCGACAGGACACTGAAAGAGGTTGTGTCACGGCAGTCCAATTCATTTTGTTTAATTTTGCCAATTACTCGCCCTCAATCGTTATGGAACTTAAAGTAAGCAAGAAAATAACATGTAAATGACAAAGTCAGAGATTCGAGACAAACGAATATGTCTCCTGAGCATTAATATTATTTTTAAAGTTGCAAATAGCAGAGATAAACTTTGAAAAACTGTTAGGTTGAACAGTTTTCAAAAACCCTAATTTCAATCCGTTTCAATCTTCTTTAGTTTTGCCCATCCGTGGCATCTGTTGTATCTGTTGTGTTATTTTAACCTGGCTTCCCTTAATGTTTTAAGCGGTTATTTTTATGTTTCTCTTAGATTTAACGGGCATATTTGGCTGAATTTCGTGACACAGCTCCTTTAAGGCCTAAATATAGTCTTAAAAAACAAACCATGACCATTATTATTTATTGGAAAAAAAGATAGCAACTTGCTTGTCATAGCCCCATTAACTAAATCTCCTTTGATACAAAGGCGGGAGAAGGAATCTTTACAAGCTCGGCTCAGTAATAAATATCCTTTTTTTCTCTCATTTATTTTTAAACTCTTCCCACGTGCGTAAAATCATAAACTTCCTGCCCTAATAGTTTAATCTGGTCAGCCTTATTTTTAGGAGAGATTGCGTGAAATTCCTATCATTTTTGTTCACGACTAACAATTTTGGTAATATACGTTAAACATCCGATTCAGCCCGCTTTCAAAACTTGTTTTATCACAGCAATCAACACTTAGCTTTTATTGTAACAGTAAACCAGGAGAATGATAATTTTTTTCTTAAAGACTTAATGGTTTATCAGGGATAAAAAGCCGAGTTTTGTCAAGTGAAAATTGACGTTTTACTATCTTCCCAAACTAAATTAAAAGTAAAAAAAGTCTGGGACACAAATTATTTTTTTTATTCATCAGTTATTAGGAACTCTTAATAAACTTGTCCTGATACCTGTCGCTGGCAAAAGCGTGACTAGGGTTCAGCTGCCAGGGTGAGGAGAAACCACACCCATTTTACTATAAATTGTTGTAGGATTAGTTGAGTGATTTCTGCAATAACTGTTTTCTTAGCCTCAATGTTAGCTAGATATAAGTTGTACAAGACTTTCGTTTCGTTATTTCTCCAAAGCTCTAGCTATTTGTCTTTGTCTGACTCGTGATCAGTGAAAAGTCAATCCTTAGTCTTTGGAGGTGGGCCAAAGTAAGTTTGGTTTGATCACGCGAGTGTCCCTCCAGAGCTGATTCAAATATCTGTCTCTATGCATATGGGTGCCAAAGTTGGATAAAAAAGCTGTTCAGTTCGCAGCTTTTAATTGCCAAATCTATTTATTCATGAACATGCATTCTACCGTACTTCTAGGAAGATAGCGTGATGTAATTATTGCATGACTCCCCTTAGGACAACATTTGGTTTAAAAAAAGATCACCCTTTTCCGGTTCGATCTCCCTTCAGGGCACAGAGTTCACAGCATTTTGCAATACTTCTTGCTATTCCTGGTGACATTTTCGAAGGAAAAACAGAAAAATGACATAGTTTACGCAAAACTACTTAGGTTCAAGTATAGCTGGTGAGCTATATTTTAAAATTAGCCTTATAGGGTTTGCGACAAGGGCGAATGGTCGCTTGGCTTTAACACAAAGAGGCTATCACTGGCTATGTTAAACGCACTTTGCTATCCTTTTAAAAAGCTTAAAATCATCTTTGCATCCAATGAATTTCAGAAATAATGGTTCAGTTTTGTTATTTTAGGCTATATTTAGGCATTGAAACTGTTTTGTATAGTCTGACTTGTTGCAACGGGTGGCAGGGATGGAAAGGATGGAAGCAAGGATGGATTAAAACTTAACTTTTTTCAATTTTTAATGCTATAAGAAAACATTATTATGATGAGTGCTTCCTGACGAAATTTGTTTGATATCTTTTCCATGACGTCACCGGAGCATTTGTGTATTGGTAAAGGCACCAGGCATACGCAATGGATTCCGCACTGAATTGACCTAAAACAGCGATATCCTTGAGACATACTTTGCTTCGTTGCTAATAAAGTTCAGAAAGTTAGCGAAAATCCCTTAACACTGCTGCAGAAAATAGTGCATTAAAATTAGGAAACCTATCAAGTGTAAAAGTGCGTGATAAGTGTATTTTAAAAGCGAGCGAAGATATTCCTCCACACTGTCACAATCTTTTACCGACGTTCGTATGGGGGGGCAAGTTCTCTATTTTTTTTAAGGCATCCTTTTTAACTGTTATGACGGTTTTTCACTAACTGGTCGGCTCCATCAAAAGTTGAGTTGAAAAATCCGAAAGGACAAAGCGAAGTATTCGTATTAAAGAGGTGTCAAAAGAGATTACTATGATGACGTCACTTTCATGACTCCACTTACAGTGTTAACGGTTCAGTAGTCAACCTCGTTCCCAGCATTCTCTCGGAGCTCCGTAGTGCGGATAGGAGAGAACCCTGGGAATGAGGTTGTTCAGTAGCTAAAATCAGGCTTACACTCGTATCTAAAGTGTATTTAAGGTTATTACATGTAATTCGTAGTACAAAGACACTGTCTTTCAGTAGCATACAACATTGCACTAGCTACAGACGATAACTGTTACTATAGCGCAGTGCTGCATGTAAAAAGTTGTAACGTAAAGCACAATTCTGAAAGCTTCTTTCGCTATTTTGCAAGTGCAGTAAACAGTAACTAGAGTACAAAATGTAACAGAAAAGATCTTTATCTGTACTTATTGAAGCCTTCAAGAAGTCGGTTATGTTCCTCTGTTAACTTTTCGCTTGTTTGGTATACAGCGACTGGTCTTTATGTCACCTTGCATAGCTCACCAGCCAGACTAGATTCACCCTGTGCAGACTCACCTGATCGGGATTCAGGATTCACCTGATCACCGCACTGTCCGTTATAAGGAGGTTAAGTTTATATGAATTTACTCTCTGGGGCCGAGATTTAATGTCCATTGTCCGTATTAGAGATGTTATAGAGGTTTTTTTTTAAAAAAAAAAATATATGAGAATTTTGTCGGGACATTGGAAACTGTCCGTAATAGAGAGGTGTCTGTACCGTGGAGGTTTGACTGCACCACAACCGTAGACCGTAAAATTCCGAAGTCCCGGGGCGGGGCTTATGGAGGGACTTATATACGGAGGGAAATTTGCGTTTCAAAATCCATTGGGCTAGCCTTATAGTTGGAAGGAAATTTACCGTTTTTTCTTTATTTTACTTTGTATTTGAGGGCAATTTTCCAAGTACAAGCCCTCGGGGGGCTTGTTTTTTTTTTGGAGGGGCGATTTAACGGAGGTTTTTTTTGCGTTACCGGTTTGGGGGACTTGTGTTTGGAGGGGCTTATACATGGAGGTAGCCTCCCCCCCTAAAAACGCCTGCGTAGGAGGCTAACATGGAGGGGCTTATTTTCCGAATTTTACGGTATTTTATTGACGTCATCTTCGATCTATCAGAACGTCGAGGACAGACGGATGACGTCATGGGATGGTTGTTTTCTTTGTTTTTTTGTCCAACATGGCGCGTGGGTTTGAAAATATTTGCGAGATCTTTTTGAATTAATCAAGTGAATTCCTAGAAGAAACTTTAGCAGAAGCTGTTTACATGTCAGAAAAAAGGAGAAATCCAGGCAAAAACAGTTCTAGGGGACGTAAAAATGTCAAAACTGGGAGAAATCCTTACAACAGTCAGCTGAGAACGGTTACCATTCTGTCTCGTCGCACGATGAAAATGAAAAGTGTTTGCGCGCTTTATTCTGCTTGGGGAGTGAGGGCGTTACAACACGTTTGAGAGAAACTGTCTACTAGTAAGATAAAGGAGAAAAGAAGAAGGAGAGGCGAAAAGCAGCGTTTGTGACTTGGAAAAACAAGCACAAATCCTGGAACAGTCAAGCGGTACCAGGTAAGTTTGTCGATTTGTTTATGGTATAAACGAATAGATTCCATGTTGCTGTGTGTCTGTTAAAGTAATGGATCACGGAAGACGTCAAAATGTGGTAAAAACATCAGTGACACACTCGCCTGGGACTCTTGTGCCACTCCGACGGTTGTGGTAGAAGGTGGGGGGTACTGCCAAGACACCAAGATCATTTACCAAGATTTCAATTTTGGCTGGAAATTGTCTTGAAAATTTTGGGTTAGTCTTTGAATTTGGGTCAAAATGTGAACTTTTTTTTCATTGATGTTTATAGTTTAAATGGAGGAAGAAATGATGTTTGATGATTTTTTGAGAGGTGACAAGGCCCCCAAAAGACTATTTCTGGCAGTTTCAAGCTTTGTCAGGTATTGGGTCAAAATTTGTACATTCTTTGTTTTGTGTATGGTCAAAGTGAAGGATGCCAAGGTGCTTGGTGATGATTTAGAGCTGTCCGACACAAGGGCACCAATTCCATTTGACTACTGCATTATTTTATTTGATTAACCGCCCTGGGCGCTTATTGAATTTTTGGACCTTGAGGGTGGGTTTTTATTCAAGGCTGGATGCTTATTAACTTTTTCTGCCTTTAGGATGGATGCTTATTTGAGGTGGGCACTAATATTTCAATGTTGGGTGCTTATTGGAATAAATATGGTAAATTTTAATTTTAGCTGATCACCTCAGTTCCTGGAAGTTTTTCCAAAATGGTTAGTCTTTGAAAAGGATGTTTTTTTCAGTCAGTGACACAGGTGGCTCCAAAGAAAAAATTCAAGTTCTCCCAATGGGAGTCAAACCAATGACCTACTGGTCACTAGTCCACATGCCCTACCACTGAGCTACAGGAGCCTCGTGGGAGCTAAGGCTATTAATCTAGGTTCCTGTGACAAACAGCCATCATACTGCTAGTGTAGGATGTAGAAGTCTAGGGCTGAGACCCAAAAGCATGATGGGATATGGAAAATCCTGGTGTTGTGTACAGAAGTAAATACTTATTACTGTACAGATTCTATTCAATCGGCAAATAAAGTTAAAGGAAAGTGAAGATAACGTAACACTTGGAGTAGAATGTCAAAATGTGATTATGTTCTATGATAAAGATGATATTAATGGTGAATTTTGAGCCTGGTGAATACACGAGAAGATGTTTTTTCAGTTGGTTAAACACTACAGGCGGCTTGAATGTGAAACATTTCTATCATTGTTGATGACAAGGTCGTCAAGACCATTTTGAAGTATTTTAATGTGGCTAGTTGCCATTTCAATTTTTTCCAGAGGGTCAAAATTTAAGATTTGTTTCTATTTTGGTTTATGTTGGAAAATAAATATTTAAAAAAAGTGGTGTGTTTACCACGATTTGGATTTTAACTGGCCGCCATCTTCAGTTTTTCCTAAGGAGTTGGCCTATAATTTTGGGACAAAATTAAAGCCTTAATGGACTAGGATGATGTTTGAGAGTAGGCGAGAGGGTTATCACGACCAGTTTCAAAGATCTTGAAATTCTTTTAGCTAGTTGCTGTGTTAGATTTTTCTAAAGCTGTTAGCTTATGATTTTGGATAAAATATAAAAATTTATTTTATTTTTGTGCAAGGTAAGATGAAGGGCCAGTTATTTAATGGGGTTTAGCCACTATTTAACAAAACCGTGTTGTTTGAAAGCAGTCAAAGCAAAAAAGAAGGCAGTCCAAATTTTGACACAATAAGCAAAAATCTATATCTTGGTTAATGGTCTCGGTACCCTTTACCGTACACAATAATAATGATAATGATGATAATAATAATAATAATAATAATAATAATAATAATGATAAATTAGAGTTTTGAGTCAGAAAGCAGAGGTTACAACCGCCCTTTTGGAAAAAAGCAGGGTGGCCGTTCGCCTAAGCCGACACCTTGGTACTGTACAGCCCCCGAAATGATACCGACGCCGAAATGATCCCCATTTCTCTTCACCTCGACCCTGAAATGATCCCCAATTAATTTTAGGAATGGAATGATATCCTAGAACTATGGATTCAAAATGTACAACATCATAACTTAAGTGTCACTTAAAATCTTCACTTGCCCACATTCTTTAATGACATGAATTTGGAATTAAACTTTGAACTGGATCTAACAAAAATATTATTTAATACACAAAGTCTAGTATAATTTTAGTAACACCATGAACTGCCACTGATAACATCAAGAAACATAACCTTTTTTTTTATTATTACTTAGATGATTATAGTCCGGGTTATAGAGAAAACTGCATCATAAGGTGTTAAATTCTAAAAATGATGTTAAAACTACATGCCTTGACTATTGAATATTAAAAATGGTGTTTTCACACTTTTTTAAAATTTTAAAACGATGTTTAAGATGCAAAAGAAGACATAGAGGCGGTTAGATGACAAAAGCGCCAAAAAAATCACATAAACTATAGTGAAATGTTAAATGCGATTCAAGAACGTAAACGCTGCAACAGACTTGTAACAATTCCGTGACGGAATACCATTCCATTCGGGGGCTGCACAGTACTCCTGTCCCTTTTCTTCATACGTTTTTACCACACACAAGAAACCGAGGACATTCAAAATGTTAAAATAAATTTCAAATTTTGACCCAAAATCATAGGCCCTTTGACACCCAAAATCGAAATCTTGGGAAATGGTCTAGATGCCGTCTTCCAAACGTGATAGTTATGGACAGAGTTCGTTTTTTACCTTATTTTTAAATAAGGGGTGGCGAATGGTACCTATAAATTCGGGAGTATCGCCAAATATTGACCCGACCTCTAAATCTCGTAAGCGTTTGTAATGAGATTGGAGGCTCGTTTTGTATATTCCCTCCGCGTCGGAGTCTTGTAACTTGAATGTGCACCCAAAATAACAAGGGCCTCTCCTTCTCAGATTTTGTCATTCGCCAGCCTTTAAATACCTTAAGGCGTCTTACGCTTATCATACAATTAGTGGCGAAAGTTTAATGCTATTGTTCATTTCCTTTAGTCTACAAAAGAAATGCTCCTGCCCTTAACGTGAAACTGAAAGGAAACACGTCCCAGGAGAAGGACAAGAAGGTACCATTTAGTGTTATTTTATTTACTTATTGATACTTTTTATGGCATGAAAAAAAAAAATGCTCACTCTCAAAAACAAGTATGGAAGGCAAAAACCCATTGTTCAGGGTCTGGAAGGGGTGGGGCTGGGGGGTTCAGTTTTGCGTTTAAATCCCGAATGCCGAATTCTGAATCCCGAGAATACCGTTCCAGACCCTCATAATTGGAGATACGCAAAAAGCATACCACCGCAAATTGCAATTGAACAAAATAGAAGGACAGAAAGAAAAAAGAACGAAATGGGAACTAAAAAATGAAATTACAATTAAAAATAGTATTTCGAATCAATTCTCCCCCACCATACAAACGTCTATAAATTTTCTCAGCTTTGTGGAGCTTTATCTCTGCTCACGTAAGGCTTCAAACTTTACAATTTAACTTATTTTAAGGGGTTTTTTCCCGTGGCGTGGACGGATTTTCCCAAACTGGCCCATGTCAAAAGTTGAAGAAAAGTTGGAAGGTCTATTCAAAACGTATATGAAAGAAAACAAATCAGTGTTGATCATAAAATCGCGAGAAAAATCTAAACTCTTTATAACCTGTTTTTAAAACGAACTTTAGCCGGTGTTTAGCAAAACCGCATTGAGACGTAAAATAATTTAAAAAATTTACCGACAGCAGTGTCAGTGTAGCATGAATAGAAAAACATTTATCTGGTTCAATGATTGGTCCAATGATTTTCTTAAAACGAGGTCCAAGTTAACTCTGTTTTTCCGACCTTGAGTGTTCGAAAAGGTTCGGTTAACTTCGGATGTTTTCGGCAATTTAGCATGTTAGATTTTCGTGCTTTATTTGTATAAGATTGGTTTGAACTATAATTAAACTTGACATTTTATCAATAAAACTTTACTCTTATTGTGTGTCTCAAGTATACCCTTAAGGCAAGAAAACAAACTTTCTTTTCTGGTATTGCCGTGCTTTTTTTAGTGATCGAATCCTTGTATTATAACCTTTGCAAAATGGTGTTTACTCCATTTTATGTTTTCCTTTGTGGCAGGCATGATTGTGAAGGCCAATAAGTGTTTTATTTCACACCTCTATAATTCTAATAAGTTAAGAATAAAGAAAGAGCGCCTTTACATCGTGTAATTAAGCACAACTTTTATTAGTATATTTGAAATGACTTTGTAACAGATAGTGGCTGTCCGGCTTAGCAGGCAGTCCGCTGCTTATATCTTCGCTGGCCGTGTCTTCTAATTCTCGGAATTAAATCTTAACGTGGCAGTAAACAAAGAAGAGAGATAATGATTTTTAAAAAGCATTTCCTCCATTTGTGGTTGCTACCTCAAGAATTACAAAATGAAAGTTTGTATATTAAAACGTCAACTGAATCGCATCGAGCGGCGGCACTTTCAAAGACGGTGTCGCTCAGCGTTTAATAACGAGACAAAACCTGCCGCTCTGCGTGCTATAGCGTCAAAGAAGGGACAAATAAAACTGCCATTCACTTAAGCAAACAAAGAATAAACAATAAAATTGTGGCCGAACAGTATGTAAGTCCTAAAAACAAACTTTCCCGCTGCGAGAAAGTGTTAACCAAATAAAGTATTTACCGAATACTTTGATCCGTCTACAAAATTTTAAGAGTTCAGTTTCCAATCTTTGGTTAGAAAAGATATGAATAAACCATAGACGGTGGCTCTTTAAAGCGCGCCTTTCACTGCATGCTGTCGGACCGCAGTGCACAACTTTATTAGCTTTTCTAATAATCAATTTCAACATCCTTATTTTAATTAACGTAGGGTGGTGTAGATTTTTGGAATTAAAGAGCGCGCCTCATAAAGGACTCATATTGATTTTTACTGAGTAAATATTTTCCTTAGGAATCTTGCCGACAGATAACTCGTAAAACTCCGTCAAAACAAAACCCGTTATCATTTTTAAGGAAAAGAATGTCGAAAACAGGGGTCTTACGTTTTCAGCGTTTAGTAAGTTTTGTTTCCGTCAATGGGCCTTTCCTTTTTTCTTTTTCTTTTAAATAAAGGAAAAAAGACTGGAAAAGACGGCACTGATTGTAAACTCGTAGCTTAATTACACGAAGCATCCTTTTTTTCCGGTCTGTGCTTTCATAAAGGCCAGGCGGCCCGGCACCTCCGTTAACCTTGAGGGAAGAAATGAGTTTTCTAAACATGACGTTGGCTTACAAAGCACCGCCGGCCAGTTCATTGTGAAATACCGCCCCCACATAATTATTAAGGCCTTTTTAATTAAACTGTGATCTTAATACAAACTTCGAACGCGCACAATTTCCAATGTTGATTTTCTGAAGATTTGTTGTTTTTTCTTTACTTTCGGCTAGCTTTATACAGCTGTGAGTAACCAAGCTGACAATCTAGCCACGTGTGCTGTTATTAAAAAGCAGACCTCTTGTTCCCAAATGTTTATCTGTGGTCGTTTAGTTTAACCAAAATGTCTATTTAAAGAAGACTGTAGATATTGTCTGCGGTCTGTTCTAATGGAGGAATCTCTTGCTATTTCTGAACGACTCTTTAGTCATACAAATTAATAAAAGCATATGATTGACGTGAAATACATCTGGTTTTGTTCTAAAATCCAGCTGATTATCCCAAATGTTATTTTATATCTTTTTTCCTCATGCTCCACCAGGGATTGTAGTGTCTGTTTATTTGGGGAACATATTTTAGCTTTATCAAGAGTATTGTTTCCGAAACATAGTTTTTTTAGAGACTTACCAGCTTACAAATTCTATTTTGAGGGCTTGATTTTGGTAATTCCTAGACAAACACACTCTTTCTTCTTCAGCTTAATGCCTCTTGTCACAAGACGCACGGTTTTTCACAATGTCTAAGAACGACTTATGCTGGCAAACGGAACAATTTATCTCTCTGACACTGGTTAAATTTGTGCGTCTTCAACTTTGAAGTACTTCCGAGCACACGCATCAACGGGAGATAAACAGAGCTCTCGAAAACAGAATTAACATGTGGTCATACTGATCCCAGCAATTGAGTTCGCTTAATTGTTGTTTAAAGGGAAAGAACGATTAGTAAATCGAAGTTTTTGATAAGTAGAAATAAACAGAGCCATTTAACATTTTTTCATCTCTCTCCAGCCCGAACTTTAAGTCCAGTCTAATAGCAACCATAAGAACCTGTTTATCCAGAAACGCGCCAATTTATTTTTGAAAGACTGGCGAAATTGTCTTTGGGTAATAAAGAAGCAAGCATACGGCTAGGAACTCCCACGCATGCGCACCATCAATGGAAGAACCATGACGTGACCTGCCGAGTGGTTAATTGCCACTTGGTTGGAAAGAGCGGTAAAGCTCAGCCTAAATGCTTTTAATGTTGGCAATAACGTTGTCGTTACGAACATGTCATGTTGCTTCATTGAAATAACTTAGGGGGGGTTCGTAAGTAATTTTGTTTCCTCTCTCTGTTGCCTTATCTACTTATCTCTTTAACCGGAGGTGATTTTAGCGCCTTCGATGGAGTTAAGGATTACTGGTAGAGAGCGTTAAAAGGGCCTCTATGAACGGGTGGTTCAAATAGAATATTATCATTTTTTATTAAACGGAAAATAATTTGAATTCTTTACCGGGAGTGAAGAACATTTTAGCATTTTCTAGGACGTTATTTTTATATTTTAATTAACACTGGGGAAGTATACTACCCAAGTTATTCCTTTGTCTTGCCTTTTTTTTAAAGAAAATAGAACAGGGAAACCGTATTTTATTGTTAGTTTCGTTTGGATTGCTTCTTTTTCATTCCTTTGCTGAATAATATCTTAGATCTTTGTCTGCAGCGTTCGAGACGTAAGAAATTGGGGTGTGGCCTACTACGTGCGGTTTGGCGTAATTTCATCTCTTTTCCTCTCCCAAAAATATTAGCGAATGAGGCAACCGTTATTTAAGAGGGGCGTACTCATCAACAAAACGACCACGCTGCGATTAAATTCAAACAGGTAGCGAGACAAAAGTTCATATGGGCTTGAAGCACTGCAAAGTTTATTAACAAATTATTAAGCTTATAGTCGGCGAGAGAGTGCGTCAAACTTCAAAGCACGCCGAAAGAAGGCCGGGACAAAGCTAGTTATTATTAAGTTATCCCCTAGCTGGTCGAGGCTTCAGGTTCATGAAAGCCAGCTAAAATCTACTCAAAGTTTTTTTCACAAGACTTGTGCACAAACGTTTTTCTGGGCTTCGTGAGTTTCTCGTGAACGTGCCAGCTTCGTTTTAGATGTGAGCACCATACAGCAGAAACGAGGGAATTGATTAAATTTTATCGGCCATTTTCATGTGCCCCGAAGCGCGAAGCTACAAAAGGTTGCGACAGGCTTTTTTTAATCAAGTGCTCGGTTATTACTCATAGATCTTGATTGCAGCAATGCGTGCCGCCTGGACGTTTGTATCCCTCCTATGGCTCAACCCGCCAAACAATATGAAAAAAAAAAAACAATACGGGATACTTTCTACTATGATGGCTTTTTAAAGTCATAAACATGCACTGCGTTCGCTGAATGTTAACGCTTTTTAACGCAAACTTAGATCACTCGCCTATGATCGTCTGAGGTTGAACAAATGTTTAGGTTAGGGGATGGCAGTATACAGAGTAGCCCTCACTGTTGTTTCAGGAAGAAACCGCACAGTTTCCAAGTGTTATCGAGACGAAAAGATCGGAGTGGGAAAAAGAATTATCCCAGCGTATCAAAGCGTGCGGATCTTTGACTTTTCTTTTCATTATTTTACTTTAGTTGTCACATTGTACATAGTACTTCTTTGTCACTCATTTTGATTCATTCCTCAAACGAGATAGAACTGTTAAATCTCGACAAATATTTGCTCTATAGTTTCGGGCCGATATAGAGTTTCTCTCATGCACTTGTCTTTTTCCGTGTTTACAGGTCTATAATTCAGGTAATAAAATTTGAACTAAGAACTGAGATTTGTCATAACTTTGATTTAGTTGCATTTAAGTTGCCGTTTTTTAAAGAAACTCTAGGTTTCTACAGGGATTATAGACTAGTAAGCAGGTTGTTATATCGCAGTTCAAAGCTGTTCATAACTGGGTGATCATACAAACCATTTCACATAACAAACCGTAATAACCCCGTCTACTTTTTTTTTCTGCAAAATTTTTAATCGAACAAAGTGCGCTCGAACCCTGACTATCTTCTTGGTAATAGTGAAATGTCAACAATCCTGTCTGGAAACAGATTGAGCTAGCTGCTAAACAACAGCTGCATGCATGAAGCGGAGAACAGCAAGCAAATAGACAAAACAGAGGTGATGAATAAAGGATTTCAAGATTTCAGACTCGCTGGTTTCAGGTGTTTTCTCCTTTTGTTTGGCGGGTTCTTAAAACATTAAACGCCCAGCGTATTTTATACACGATCTGAGCAGGTGACACGGACAGCCTAAAGTGCCAATTCTTAAATACACTCCAACTCAGAAAATGAATGGCCCAAAATCTACAGTTCAGATATTTTAGTTTTTGCATCGCCACAAATGACATTCGATAGTTCCCGAGGCGTTCCTCGATATGGAAAATGTTTAAAACCAATAAATTTATAGATAGTTCACTTTTAAGTACTCCCTCTAGTACACGGTTTTATTTATTTTTTTCTTCCCTTGATGGATGGCCTGTCCGAATTTTAGTCGATATATATCTTTCCTCTACCGTGAACTCCAAAACGCTTTTCATTGACGCAGTACGCTGAATAAATATATTTTATTTTAAGAATGAAATCAGCAAAATGGACAGAATTGAGGGTTCTACAGTGGAGTTTAATATTACAGTTGATTAGTGTTCTTTTGTTTTTATTTCTACTTGCACTGCAAACAGGAAAGCGGATCAGGCAAAGATAGATAGACAGAGCTTATTTTTTATCAATATTAGCTTGGTTTTTGTTTTCCTCCATCTACCTCCCCTATCGTTGCTTCTTTCAAGGGCGAAGAGGTTTTCAAAACGGGTAGATTTAGTTTAGGTAATTTTTCATAGAAGTAGGCCTGTGCGGAAAAGTGAAATAAAATTGGTTTATAACAGACAGAAAAACATGAGTTTTTTTCACCTCTATCATGACATTTATACTGTTGCCTTAAGCTGAAAGCAAAGCTGTTTTCCTGTATTGATTTTTATTAAAGGGTTTGTGCTTTAAGCGTAAAGATGAAGAGTGGGTCTTACAGGCTATAAAAACTCGAAAAAAAACTCTTCGCTGTAAGTTGTGTTCTATTAACCAACTTTTCCTTTAGTAAAGCGAGGAGCTAAGTTTTGTAAACCTTTGTCAGGCCAACGAATTGCCCGAGGATGATGGCGCATTCACCGCGCTTCCTGGAGGTTTAAACAATTGTTCATACGTCTTTCTTGACGTGTTGTGTAACCCAAAAAAGTACGTTGATCAGACGCATTTCAAAACCTGGAAGGGGATAAAATAAACTTAAAAAAACACTCCAAAATGTACAATCAGAATGTGTCGCACAGAAAGCACGAGTGAGATCGTTTTATGTGAGCTTGCAATTTTCATGACGCAAATTAAACTCGAATTGGAATAAATCTTTGACGTTGCAACAGGATTTAATGTTTTCATATTAAATGTGGCTGTTCCTGAATTAAATATATTTAGTTTCAGAGAAACATTGATTTTGATTGCTAGGGAAACAAGTTGAGTCAAATCGGTCTAAGTAATTTTCATATAAAGCAGAATAACTATGTTATAAGCCGATAATTGAAATGTCAGAAATTGATCAAGAAATTGTGTGCAAATTTATGGCGCAAACTAAGTGTGGCTAAATCAATATTAGTTTTGCTTAATTCTTCGTCATGAATTAACTCTTTCCGACATTTAACTTGAAGATTGGCATAATTTCCAGTTTATGAAATGACTTTGATATCAGTCCTGTCAAGTGAGTTCTCTGCGAAATTGCAAGTTAATATGTTGAACCGGAGACACACGCTAGTAGAACTGCCTCAACTGTCAATGATATGCGCTGTGTCAATTTAAACTTCACCCACGAGCGATAAATAAATCATTTCATTTGCGTTTGGCAATGAACTTTATTTAGTTGAAAAAGAAGAAAAAAATGGGCTGTAAAATGCCCCAGCTAGTATGCCAATATCGAAATTCCGTCAAGTAATACTAATTTCATGATGAAGCGAGAGATGAAGAATACCGTTCTTCGAATAAGAGAGCAGCCTTCGTTTTCTTGCGAAAGAGGAAATTATTCGTAGCAGGGTAGTTGTATGTATGTAACTCGAAACAAACATTGAATGAAGGCCCTTCATCGCTACGTGGTAGGCACTTACCATGAAATTAAAGTCTGAAAAAAGGACGGGGAGAAAGTATCAAGTTCTTTACACTAAACCTCTTTAAGGTTGTTGAGGCAACCTTGACTTCTCTGTTCTAATCATCGAAATCAAATAAAATTCTCTGCATGTGCTATTCCTCTCCTAGCAACTTCTTTTCCGACGGTTTACGTTGATGTACTGCTTGTCATGTTTCTGCTAAATTCTGCTTTGTGGAGGAAGCGGACTGCTTTTGTTAATGGATGAAGAGGTCGACTCTTGGTTGTTCTGTCACGTAGAATTCATCGAATGTAGGACTTTCTAAAGTTCTATTTCCTTAATGTAGCCGCCAATTTTTTTTATTAAAGCCAATGACTTATGTTAAGAGAAACCATGCGGCAAACTGCCTAGTGTTTTGAATCCAGATCAATTAAATAATAGCAGTACTATTTCTGTTTCGGCAGTAAATACTGTCAAAGAAAAAGGAATGTTTTGGACAAAGACGTGGATCTATCCAGCGAAAATGGTGTAAAATTCCCCAAAAAACATTTGACAAGCGGGGTGTTAAAATAAGCGCATTTAAACAGATGGGCACTAAATGCTTTTCTATCAATTCAGAAAAGTAGTATGATAATAATTTCTATATTTATAGAGGCAGACATCGATTTTAAGCCAGCCCAATTATTCCCTTCTCCTCGCACAATCTGTCTTCTTTCTGGTGATGGTATCACAATCGACACTAACAATTTTACAAATTGGCCTGTAACATCGACAACAAAGAAGGTGTTGGGCTAGCTTTTTGGTTCACAAAAAGCTACATTCTTAGAACAACGGATGTAAGTTATAGTTTATCTTTTCTCTTCTCCAGGCGGTCGTTCAGTTTTCTCGCTTCTTATTTCATTTGCATTTTAGTCCGTTCTCCCCGACAAAACGTCAAGAGTAAACACAATTTTGTGGCAGTAGTTACCTGTTGCTAGAGTGTTCATGTTAAAGGCTCTTTTTTCCAAAATGAGATGTTCCTTTTAGTGCTTCACACCGTTCTAGTGCGAAGATAAAACGATTTAGAAGCCACTATCTGAACTCATGACTTTAGCCTGGGTATATATCTCCCGTCTGTTATGAAAGTAGTTGCGAAAACAAACTTAGGCTAATACGTAATCGACCTTACCGTCTATCAAAAAAATTGGCAGCTAGCTTAGTGCATAGAGATAGTTCCGTCTTACAGGTTTAGAGAAAACGAGAGAATACCAAAAATTCCTTTCAAATATGTTTACTTAAAGTCTTTACATAGAGTGACCAAACGACATGAAAAATACATACAAGATAAGAGCTTCACTTGTCAAATGTTTACCGAATGTAGAACTAGTTAAATACACGGCATAATCTAATCAGAGAAATACTATCTGTGCCTTTTAGCGTATTCAAAAAAGAATTAGTGTTTTACAATTACCGTCTTTTAGAACGACCTCAAAAGCGACCATTCTAGTCACCAATGTTTACTTTACATACACAGTACGTGATTTAGATCATCAAATCAAAACCCATATAAGAAACGCTAAAATCATTTAATTCGCAAAACTGTTTTTCAATTTAATCATGTACATATAATTTTCTTACTCGAGGAATCATCATTTTTACATCATAAAAATATATAATATGCTTATAGTACAACTATGTTTAAAGGATTTTTTAAGCATCGTATTTATAAACGATTTTTTTCGTCGATGCCCTGGTACTTTTAAGCGAGCAAACATCCTCTGCTACAGACTCTACATGTTCGGTATCTCGAAACATAAACGCTAAAACAAACATGGGCTTTTCAAACGTAATTTGTTCAAGTATCAACCTTAACTTTTAAATAATCTCTTAACGAACTAAACGAGGAGGAAACGTGTCTCTTTTCTCTGATTTAAACGGGTTAAAATTTAACACCTCGAAATCATACCTTGTTCCAAAATTTTCTGTACCAGCGCAAGCAATTCAGAGTCATTACAAAGTTGTTCTCTGCAGCGATAAATTAAAAGTTTTTGGCATTAAATATAGACGCTTCCTGCAACGGGGCAACGACTCTGTGCATACGGCCTTTCCATCACCGAAACATGCTTTGCGGAAGGACTGCACTTGTTACTGGAACTGTTGCGTAAAAGGGCGCAAGGTCTCCAGCGTGATAAAAATGCTGCCCCAGTCTTGCAATTTCGTACTCTTTTAATTGTTCATGATGGGCGCATGGTTTGGCGAAATACGAAGGAACAGGGGACCAGAGGTTTCCTTGATACCCTGGCGGCAGAGCTGAGCTGGAATGAGGGTTCATACACGAAGGACAGGTTGGTAGAGAGGGAATTGAGGCAGTCATGGTCTGACAGGACTGGACGCTCTTCATGTCCGACGCTATTAGGTTTTCTATGTTGAACGGGTGCTTGAAACCTGATGGAGTAGTATCAAGTGGTGAGATGCAGCGCACAGGATTGTCGTCTTTCACCTCGTCCTTGCTCTCATGAGTGATGAGTTTCACCATCTTTGTACTCCTCTCCTTCTCTGACTTAAAGCGTTTCCGCCGACGCAAGAAGCTGCCATTTTCGAACATGGCTCCGCAGTCTGGATGAAGAGCCCAGAGGCTTCCCTTACCAGGCTGATCGGGTCTCCTGGGTATTTTCAGAAAGCAGTCATTGAAGCTCAAGTTGTGCCTCAGAGAGTTCTGCCAACGCTGCGTGTTCTCCCTGTAGAAGGGAAAATGATCCATAATAAACTGGTAAATTTCGCTGAGCGAGAGCATCTTCTGTGGAGAGCTCTGTATGGCCATTGCAGTCAGAGATATGTAGGAGTAAGGAGGCTTAGCGCTGCCGTAGCTATTCCTTAAAGGTCTTGGCATTGCGAAATCTTTCCTTCCTTAGACGTGTGGAAGCCTACGACAGTAGACAGCAGTGTCATACAACCTCAGCAACACTCAGAAATAAGATGCTATGCAGATGCAGGGTTTATGTACGCTGTCTTTGTGTGTACTTAAGCTATCGAAATAAATGGCATTGGCTAAACACACCGACAAACTTCAAAAATTCTCTTTGTTTGTCGCCGATTGTGTGTCCGCCGTGCAACGCGCTTGCAATGTCACAGCACTGTTGACACAACAGGTCGGCAGGCTGAAGATTTCTATTAAATACAGAATACCTAATTAGCACATGTCTATCAAACCGAAACTTATCCAAATTACTCGTTAATTTTCTTATTGAAGTTTGGCCCACAACAAAAGGCCGGCTTTCATAATAGTTTAAATAAAATATTCAAATTCGGATCATAACTGCCTCACGTGTCACTGCCCGCGATACTTCACAAAGACACCGTCGTCTCTCTCGAACGCACAGGAAGTGAAACATTCGTCGGTCTTAGGCGGCAATAAAAACTCGTAACACGGGCTGGTAACTTCGTTTTGTTTGTGCGCGCCGCATTGCGGCCATTCTGTTTTGTTGACAAAGCTAATTAAAAAAAAGAGAGTACTTGTAAGTGCTTGCGTCTACAGCCCAATCAGAAATAACAACTCCATGTTTCTTTTTATAATTTTCGTCTAGCACCCCTGCGCGCGATATAGGGATCTACATAAACACCAGTGTTTTCGTTTTATGGTTGGTGAGTCTTCCCCAGAGCTTTCCGGGTGTCAACAGTGGCGGTAAAGACCTTTCCTTTAGGCAATTTAAAGTCTTTGTTTAAGACTTGTAGTCGGACATTTTCCTAGTTGACCGTGCACTCTTGTCTCGCGAAAAATAAAGCACCCGTAATAAAGTTTATCATAACTTTTTGTCTTATTACTTTTTTTTCATATTAGCGCGCCTTGATTGAGGAACTCATTTTGCTGAACGCAAAGAAATGTCTTTATAACCTTTATTAAAGTTTCTTTCGGTCATTTCGGCCATACTTAATAACTTGAAGGCGGGCTGCGGCAAAGGACCAGGTTAAAATTAAACTAATTTCTAAACCGTGAGATATTGAAAAATTTTAGGCGCCACCAAGTACTTTATTGCCTTTGTATGCATAACATGTAATGACTATCATTCATATGAACACATATATAGTTCTAAATAGCCTTCCCTTAGAATTTTAGATTAAAAAATGTTTCCATTCTTGTAATGTTTTTATTTTGTTAGGATTTTGCAGTAATTAATGAAACAAAAGCATAGTTGAAAGATACAGTGGTTTTGCTTAAATGGTTTTGTGTATATTTTCTTTTCGACTGTCCTACCCATCATAAAGTTGGTTTTTCAAACGTAAATATTTTCAGTAATGTTCCCAAAAGGAAACCTTGCAAATGGCAGCCAGTTTAATATCTTATGTCAATTTGAAGTGTAAATGTTTCGATTATTTTTGGAGAGAACTCAGTCACCAGCAATATATACTTATCATAAGTAATTAATTTAAAGAAATCCAAAATGAAAAGGAGTCAATGGAAGAAGAGTAGTTTTACTAAACGTATTATCGAATAAACCTGATCTTTTCAACTATTTTTTCAAGCGACTTGGTGACATGTCTTTCAGTTAAGGTAGTGTTCTCGATGCATAAAAAGTCAGTAAAATATCCCCCCCCCCCCCCGTGTGTTTTAAGTGTTTAGTGTTGTATTGAAATAAAACATTCTGACTGAAAACGCCGACAATCACAAGTGCCGATGACTAAAAACATTAAATCGAAGGTTCTGTTCTCAATACAATTGGGCAAAACGTATTGATGTTTAGATTTAAAATGCAAACAAAGCACTTTCTTTCTCCTTTCAAGGCTTTGTTGTTTTATAATCGGGGCGTATAATCAATTGAAGAATACTTTAAGATTCGTCATTAATGAATAGAACTCATAAACAGCCACTACAAAGCAAAGAATACATCATAATTTAAGTAAACAATCCTTTACTCACATATTAAAAAAGATCAATAGAACAAACAAGTTTATTGCATCTAACAACGGCAAGAAATTCATCACCTTGTACAAAATTGAAAAGCCAAATTAGTCAGTGCAGAATGGGTTAGAAGCGAAATTTTCTCAGTATGCTTCTTCAAAGGATGCAGTTTGAGGCGTATTTGCCCGAGTTATCAAATTGCAACCACAGAAAAAACTATAGAAGGAACAATTGAAACCATGACATATTAAAAGTCCTTTTCATGGAATGCTGTTACCAATATGTTCGATTTCCAAATAATTTGCAGGGGCCATTATTGTCGATCGAATATCGTCAAAGAACTAACCACAAAACTTTACGGTTTACGGTTGGTTTTTGGAAGGATAGGAGAATATCTCGGTTTTTATATACCTTGGTTTGTGTTTATTTTGCCAAACTAAAAATCGACAAGCAAATCGTTCTTTACAATCGCTCAAAAGTTTATCACAAGTATTAAAGAGAACTCTAGCAGTGATAATTCCGCCAAAGAAGTTTTTCTCAAAAACGTACATGGGGCCGGCAAAAGTTTTATATAGGGTAAAGACGCTAGAAGTAATCAGTTGTAATTCATTTACATGGCATTTCTCTTTGAAGGATTCATCTTGTTTTGAAAATATGGCTATGGTATATTCAGTGACTTTTTTTTAAAATTTACCATTTCTCAGAGCCCCCTACAGCTTTGGATGGTTAATTGATTGGCAAGATAAGAAAACGAAATTGGTTTCCTCAAGGGGACACTAATATGGACCGTGCACTTGTTCCCAGATTCAATTAAAACCCTATATTATTCAACCTTTATTACAAATCATGTGTTTTATGAAAATAATGGACCGTCAAAGCACACTTCTCACTCAATAATATATGCACCGACCATCCGCGGCGAGCACCCTATACTTTTCAACCTTTTTATTTAACAAATCATGTGTTTTATGAAAATAATAGACAGTCAAAGCACACGTCTCACTCTATGACATATGTATGGATCAGTCCGTGAGCACCTTCTAAAGCAGATACGTCAAATAGTCTTTCGGAAAGGAAAATAATTCGGTGGGCCCGTGTGTATTCTTCTTTGCTAGTGGACTGTATTTTATTCTACAAGAGGGATTTGTCTGACTCGGCTTTTGAGTTTTAAAGTTTATTTTAATCAATTTCTCACCGAGCAAGTGTCAGAAAAGTTTTCAATGGATTTAACTGTCATTTTGTGGATCTATTTGGCGTTGTTTATAAGTTTTGCTGCTTTAAAAATCAGTTTTAAAGATAGTTCCCATGGCATGCTTTGTTCAGTTTGTTTGGAGAGTCACCTCACAAATTCATGGCCATTAATGGTGCACAATTTCAACGTGTTTTTGTTGATTTTTTTTTTGATAACTTAAAAGCCCGATCATAGTTTTCATACGTGTGCCCATTAGGGTATCAAACATGATGGAGAATCTACGCCAGGTTTCTCTAATTTAAAGTTGATAGTGAGTTTCCAAGGCTTCTCGTGTCTCTTAGAAAAATGTTAACCTTACTCAAGCATGTTTTTTTTTTCACTTACTAGGAACTTTTCACAAACCTTCCGTTTCTGTAATCACATTTCCACCGAGTAATAGATAGCCAAAACTTAAGGCAGTCAATACTGGCTTGTTATCTTTTTTTGTTCACCACTGAAGCCATCTTGAACTGATAAGCAATGCAGAACGGCGCAGGTGAAAAGGCTGTTTAACCCCTTTTGCTCCCAAAACTGCCAAACGTCAAAATTCAACAAAAACCCCACATTTGTGTTGTAAAACAGATAGCACCATGAGGAAGAATTGAAGAAGGGGTTTCATTTGAATGGTCACATCACAGGATTTTATTCACATACTCAAAATATATAACCTGAGGATATAATGAATCATAGGATTGCTTACACAGAATTAAAACTAATACTGAAGAGTTTGATAAATTGAACTAAAGCAAACTAGGAAGCGGAACACTGATTGTATGTTGTAGCTGGTGCTTGTGAGCTTGGGAAACAAACTATAAAGAATATCTCACTCCATTGGTGCCGAGGAATCTTGTTGACATAAAAGAATATTTAACAACTGAAATTGTCGCTATTCAAAGAATAATAACAGAAACTCTGAACAACCAGTGAGTCTAGAACATTTTCAAGAAATTTTCTTCCTTTCTGACTAGTACAAAAGATCTCTGTCTCTCGTTTCCTGACCTGAAGAAATTTGCTCTTCTTATAATACTTGTGTTTACAAGTGTATTTTGTTCTATTTAACATTACTGGTTTAAGATGTTTTACCGAAGATTTTATTTTCGATAAATTTATCGAAGATGAATGAGAAAAGAAGTGTCGGGAAACGCTCGAAGACCATATGTGTGTGAGGCATTGTTTATTGACTTCCCCAAAACACATGATACGAGAAGAATAAAGTGCTGAAAACAAAGGATATAGACTGAAAACGAATATTTTTACCGTATATGGGATATCTCGTTCCTCAGTCAACTTATGATAAAGCAATATGACAGCTTATTTGATGATATAGTTCATCGGAGTAACGTGGTCGGGCACTTTTTTCGAGGTGAAACTCATAATGAGCAGTGCTTCAATTTACTGAGTTTGAGAGCGAACGCAATTCGAGAAGACATAAAAAAAGGACTTATCAAAATCTCGCCACCCGATTGTCAATTGAAAGCTAAAATAAAACAATAAAGGTTCTTGTTGTCCAAGCTTTTTTACTGTACCGGGACTGTTTGACGTGCAGTAGGTTTCTGTGTTGGATTTCATGACTGACCACCAAACACCTCGATCGTATTGGCGATCTTTTGTAGAGAATAAACCGGCGTGTCAGTAAAACGCAGTGGAGAGTCACGTGACACATGCCGAGTAGCTCTAGCTACATGAAGAGTCAACAAATAAATACAAGACGATCTTATGGCTTACCATCATAGAATCTTACATTTAAGAGTTTTTGTGCCCTCCTTTTGTTTTCAGCATCAAGTATTGATGCAATCAATATTTCTAACTTGAACGATCTGGGGACGAAATAGCTTTAATTTAACACTGACTGAACAGTGAACCGATGTGGTTAAAACTCCCACCTTGTACTTTTTGCAAAATGAACTTAACGTTCGCTTCTACCGGCCACTACATTCTATACATTTCACGGATGGAATATTTAGGCACTAATGTCTAAATAACTTGAATCAAACCAATACTTACTTGTTGCCGCAGAGTTTGTTTTTGGTAATCAAACAAGATGTTATTGAAACTTTTTCATTATGCTCTCTTGTGGCGGGTAATTGGCAAATACTGAGTCACAGTGTTCATTGTAAGTGAATTAAAAAAAGCTCACGTTTTCTTCGTTTTGCGGCCAAAAAACAAACAAACAAAGCGTCTGCCGCGTTCTATTTTCATCGAATCTTCGGTTAACGAATTAACGAAGAAACAAAGGAGAAACCACAAACAAGTAGGATGAAATTGGTCACGCGATCGGGGAAGCACGTAAAAAACTTTAAAAATGCCTTCATCTTTGCGACTCAAAACATTGGCACGTACACCCTTTTAAGTCATCAACATCACTGACTTAGAATTATTACTTGGAATTAGCTGCAGCGATTCTCTGGCTCTATTTTACCTTCACATGAATATCAGTTTTCACTTCCAGAAGTGGCCAAAGTCAAAATACGACAGATGTTCCAAACTTCAATTTTCCAAGGAGGTTCCATTTGAATGGTCACACCCGCACAGTTTTTTGTACAAAGACTCAAAACGGCTAGAAACTTCATTCACTGTGCAAGTGAAAGAGAAAAACATACCTCTCCTCTGGTCTCTTTCTGTTACACCAATTCTCACAAAATTTCGCTGATACTGTGCCTTAAGTCAAATATTTAACATTCTTTAGGCACACAAAAATGATCAAAAATAACATTTAACATTTTCCATTTGTCAAAATGTCGGCTATCACGTGACGGTACGTAACACCAACTGGTAACCAGGGTGAAAAGGCACAAGCAACTGTGTGGAAATATGAAGACCACCACATTAACGGACTCTAGTACCCCGCATAGCATCATACTTAGGAGCTGGTATTAAGTAAACATAATTGCTGCACAAACTTTTAAGAACGTTGAATGCTCTGTAAAAGCAGATTTTTTTTCTCAAAGGGGATGGGTCAAAACAAGAGATCCCTTGGCCAAAAACGTGGAGTGAGAGGGGAAAAGTCTCAGTTCCAAGAAGCCAGCAAACAATCGCAGTCTTATGCCCATTGCAGCAAGGAACTACAATAAGATGCTCTTTCTGTATTCATCGAATAAGACCTTTGTCGGCTTTTGTACATAAAGCTTTTTCCTTACTAAAATGCTCCACTTTAAACTGTTTGCACTAAAATACTCGGTCGCCCCTCGCCAAAAAGTCATTAAAATGCTCGGATAATGCTCAGCGTATAATGTTAAAAAAAAAAAAAAAACAGTTCTAAACGTTTCAATTTTATCTTTGGTTTAATTTTTAAGTTTCTTTTCTTTTGGGTATGGTGATGTATGATTAACTCATTATCATAGTCATTACCATACCCTAAAACAAAAGAAAATAAAAATTAAACCAAGGATAAAATTGAACCACAACATGTACAAGTTAAGAGTTGTCATACGGCAAAAAATGATCCTTTCCACGAATGTATCTTGGTTGAATTTAAATGTTTTTTTTTTTAACTTCCAGTTTAAATCACCCGTTTCTCTGAAAAATTTTTAAATTTTTATTTTATTTAAGAAAAATAGTAATTTTCCAGGAAAATGTCACTAAAATGTTCCAGAAAAAGGCGAGCATAGTACACAAAAGCCTAGCCGTATGTCGACGAACTATAGGTAGTCTTTTAAACAACCAGAACAGTTTTTAAAGAATGATTTGCCTTACAAATTCACTGCGGCTTACAAATTCTGAGTAGTGTCCCGTCAAAGAACGTAGAAGTGAGGAATGCTTAGGCCTGGAATGCTACAAGGAAGTTGGATTTCATTTGGTGGTCTACTAACTTGAAAGGGAGCTTATGAGTTTCATTCACTCAAGACAGCTGTGTAGAGTATACTGTTGTACGGTTTAGGAGTTTACATGCAAGTGTTCCAAGGACGGGGCTTTAATTAATTTTGAATTTCGCCAACAAGCAGTTAAACATGGTTTATTATGATCGTTTAGTCGAGAAAGCGTATAGCCCAACGCAGACTAGTGTGAGTAAACTAATAGACCTTTTTACGTTTTTTTTCAACTTTTGACATGGACAAGTTGGGGAAAATCCGTCGACACCACTGAAAAGAGCGCCTTAAAATTAGTAAAAGTGCCAAGTTTGAAAGTGATTTGTTGAAAACTAATGAAGATATACTCTTCAAAGTCGCGAAATTTTACAAACGTTTGGCGGTACAAACTTGCCCCCCACCCCACCATACAAACGTCTGTAAATTTTCACAACTTTGCGGAGCTATATCTTGGCTCTCGCTACAGACGTATCACATTCAAAGCTGGCAATTTTACTAATTTAAAGGCGCTCTTTTCAGCGTTGTCGACGGATTTTCCCTAACTGATCCATATAAAAAGTTGAGAAAAACCGTGAAAAGGTCTATTATCAACCTAAAATGAACCACTTCCTATCAAATCTGGAGTTAGATGTAAGTAAGCCGAAGCTTATAGATTAAACTTTGTCTCAACCGACTTGGCTTGGTCTGTGCCAAAGAAACTCAAGAAAAACCTTGTGTTGAACGCATGAGTTGGAGTAGGAATATACAACAACCACAAAGCTCCATGAACACTTGTTCAGGGTATCAGAAGTTGTAAGGAGGAGAAGACTGAAAGTTACTTAAGTCATTACTTCACTGTTAATGATATATGAAATAAATCATATACATCATCATTAACACTCATTTCTTTCACGGGAACATATGAACCCACAATTGACCTGCTCCCAACGTCAGTGGCTTCATAGCTCAGTTGGTAGAACATCGCACTGGTATCGCGAGGTCACGGGTTCAAACCCGTTGAAGTCCTGAATTTTTTTTTTCAGGCTTCTTTACTCAATTGCATAAATTGCGTTCAGTGCGACGATCATTTCTTCATTTTCATTACTTCACTGTTACACGAAAATGTATAAAACGGGTTCTCTTTTTTCAACCAACACATTGCAGAAAGGCTCGCAGCAGACCAACTAAAGAAGATAATGACAGCAGTGTTGAAGGACTAAAATTCCGCATAAAGAACTGAGAACTCAAAATAATTGAACAAAGGAGTTTAATGATACAATCAACATTCCCGTGAAAGTTATTTTCGTAAAAATTTTAAATACTGTTTGTTACAATTTGGTCAAGTGGTTTCGTCTAAAAAATAAGAAAATATAATGACTGGATTTTTCGAAAACCTAGTAAATTCAAAATTTTGGACTTGTCTCAATCATCCATGTTACCATGGTAACGACCCAAATCTCACCTTTAACCTAACGAATGTAATATCTTAAAAATATAGATTGTTTGTGCCAAATTTGAGCTTGACACCTCAGTATACTCAAACTGTGTTCAGTAACCTGAGGATGATCAGTCTTATTTGAAGGGATTTCGTCCAGCATTAACAACTCCTGTTAAATTTAAATGTTTGCTTTTTTTTACGGTAATGTGCTCGACGCCACTGAAGCCTTCTGCTATAAATACTGCTTAATGATACAAGTTTAATAAATTTGTGTAAATTAATGTTAAAATACAATTCTAGGAGGACTTAAACAAGGAGTAGCAAGTACATTTTATAAAAAAAGATTGTATAGTCTATTAAGCGTTACTTTAAAGTCAAACTACATGTAAGATACTGATACAAAAGCAGCTTCAAATTGTAGCATTTTCGTTGTTTACTCAAAATATGTCATTTTTATAACAAGCAATTACAACGAATCGATACAGATAATTAACCTTAATATTCATTAAAAATACTTCGCGTTTTTTCTGGTTGGCTTTAATTCCCCCGGCTAATTCTTAATAACTAAAATAAAATGGAACAGCAAACCGCCATCCTCCCAAATAAAGGATGAATCCGCGCGAAGTGGAAACGTGCCCTTTTCCCATCTTTGATTGGGGGACGGGGGTCTGAATTTTCCATTTATTTTGTCCAAGATTGCTAGCTGGCTATTACTAAATAAGGACTAAAGATGTAATGTACAGTCACTTACTTCATGTAAGGCACTGGTGCGACAGCATAGTTTGTTTTGCATGCGTGCAGGATTGAATTCGGTTGTCGTATTACAGTACATACCCGCGACTAAGAACCTGGTTTTTGAGAACCTGTTAGGCTAAAATATTTCAGTAGGCCCCCTCTAAAAACCTGTTTAGCCCAAAATTTTAAATAGGTTCTTTTTTTTTTGAAATCTACAAAAAAATTATGTACACTTAGGCAAAAGGACGTCAAAATTCATGTGGTCAGTACTTCAGTCCTTCTTCTAATAGTCATTTTTACATAAATACTAGTTTGTTATGCAGATTGTTTATAAGGAATAAGGTTAATCAATTAATACTCATTGCCATGAACCTAAATAGCCTAAGTTTGTCCTAATTACCATTTATGTAAGAACCTGTTTAGGCTAACTTGGGAAAATCCAGGTTCTTAGTCGCGCGCTTTTACTGTATATGAAGGATTGGAGAGATCGGGGTGGATACCAGCCTCCTCGATTTGCATAATTAACAATAATACCTCGAGCCCTCATGGACTCTGAGTCAATAGCCCATTTGGCCTTCGGCCTCATGGGCTATTCATTGAGAGCCCATTCGGGCTCGAGGAATAATTTTTTAGTAAAATCCCACTAGTTGGTCAAAAATATCGAGACAAATTACTTCTTAGCAAGCAAAACGCGATTCAGCCGCCATTGTTATGGTTTTCAAACCCGGCGCTTTTCGCTACTAGTGGGGTATACCGTATAGCCTAGTAGTAGCTCAACCAATCAGAACGCAGTGTTGATAATAGACCACTAGTTGGATTTTACTAAATATAAATTATTCATATCATACGAATTCAATAAAAGTTAATTATCTGAAGCATTGAGCTCTTATCTCAAAGGGGATAATTTCAGGATACAAAAATGCTTAATTATTTCTTCGCCTATTTCAGAATTGTTCTTTCATTAGATTAATACAAAATTTCAGGAAGTCTTTAATATAATTCGAATAAATATATGACCAATAAATTTTGCCTGGTCTGTAACTACTCCTTTCCATATTTTAAAATTCAAATATATGATAAGTACCCGCCTTTTTATTCTTTTTCCCTAACGATTGTTGTGTTGAACATGAGAGATGATCTGTTGCTATTTCCAGCTTGTTTTGTACAAAGCAAACGGCTGAGACATAACCTATTGTGTCTTATTTCGTACTTTTGGCTACGTAAATTAGCAGCGAGATGTTTGAAGAACTATTTCATGCAGAAGTACCAGACTTCGCGCATATTTCAGTTTCAGATGATGTAGTATAAAATAGTTTCTATAATATTCTATTTATTTAGCAGATAAAAAATTCGGCTTACTGACTCTTAGGTTATAATTACAAATTTTGGAGGGTATTTTCGCTTTAATGTCCTTAAGGTCAAACCAAACTGTTGTCATTGGCTTTTAGCTCTGATTGAAATCAACAAAAACGCGGGAAAAGTTTATAAGAGATGTAGTTGGTTTTGCAGTTAGTAACTAAAAAAATGCCAAAATTGCCATCGATACTCGATGACCAGATTTTGTAAGCTAGACGTATTCTTCTTCCTTAAGTAACCAATGATAGCGATAGGAAACTAACAGAAGAATCTACTCGCGCTCAGCAAGCTATTTTCTCTTGACAGATTTGTTCTTGGTGATCTTTTTTTCCGCTTTACGTCGCTGTTCATACAATACAGCAGAATATGAGTAAGCTTTATCCTAAAATAGAAAATTGGCTAAAGTATAAGCCCCAAAGCGCGCATCTTAGAAGTAAAGTTCGATAGCAAGACGTCTTCTATAAATCTTGTTCCCAGGCCGATAATTTCAGCTTGCCCGAAATAATGAAGTTGTCCAATTAAAGCTCACTCTCTGATCTCAATGAATCTCGAAGGAACACAACTTTTCTTGAATCGTAAGTCCAACAATATCCAGCTCTTATAGTAAGCAAATTGTCTTCTGTCGTCAATTTGTAGATTGGTAGATGAGTGTTGCAATTGCCCCGAAACCTACTGCCACAAGGCAAACCTTTTTCCACCAGAATTTTTCTCTCTCTTCGAATTCTTCACCAAAGGTTTGGTTAAAAGCTTCCTGTTGAACAAAACAAGGACAATGACTCATATTTTCAGTACAATTTTTCTCACCATTGTCAACAGCTTTTTGTCCAAAAAATATATATAAATAAATAAAACAAATGTCAAAAATTGTTTAAGGCCAAAGGTAAAAAGGAAAATTAAAAATGTAAACGATGGAACTACATAATTATAAACTGGTCAAAAAATAAGTACAAGCTGCAAGAAACCTTAGACAGGAGGGTAACCAAAAGAGACCCTCATAATCTTATAAAAAATCAGAACCCGAAACAAGTACTGACATCAGTATCATACTAAGATCAACTAAGCAGATTATGGTATTGTTACTGAAAGACAAAGATCGGATTTACTGCAGGATGCAAAGAAAGTCAGTTTTACAGCCTGCCATTCGGGCAAGCTTTAGCCAGCATGTACTAGCCCACAAGTCATTTTAACTAGCCCCCAAACCCTTTTTGATTAGCAGGATTGATTACAATCCTTCTGTAATTTGAATTCCCCCCCCAAAACAGCACTTGCCCGTCGGGCAAATTCAGAACAAAAATCACTAGCTCGATAGCAAAATCCACTAGCCCCGGGCTGTCGGACGCGACTTTCTTTGCGTTCTGTTACTGTAAGATTTTGAAGGTGTCCCGTGTGATTTTATCATAGCATACATGCTTCTTTCGCGGGTAAAGCATCTCATAACTATTTGAAAAACTATCTACATTTAGTCCAGATGGAAATTGCTGATGATCATTGAGAAAACCTTAAAAACAAATAAATCGAAGCTTATCTAAATGATGTGTTTTATCAGCGTTGCATGGCAGATGTAATCGTAAGCGGGTAATGTGTGTGGTTATGCAAAGCAGCTTTGACAAGGTGCAACAGCTAAATTATTCATCAGCGTAAAAATAAAAAAAAGTGGCAACTCGTTCTGCAACCCACAAAGGCCAAGGCCAAGGGCACGATTAGTTCTAAAATACAGTATACTCTATCTTAAAGTTCTAATTTTTCTCGATGTTGTGATATTGTTATCGAAATCATTTTTCAGATCTGTTTTAAGATCTTGAAGGCGTCCCTAGTGATTTTCATTATCTTTGGATTAACATTTCTGCGGTTACATTTTATGAATAGCAAATAGGTTAACACACCCTCTCTTCCAAAACGAAACTATAAACTTACACTTTCGTGTTAAACACCAGGGCCCGGTTGCATAAAAACTACACTTAAGTGCCCACTTAAGTAGGTCACTTACGAATCCGTTATGGGTACACTTACGGGTGTTGCATGAAACGCACTTAGCACTCTCGTAAGTTACTCTTTTACGTGTTAACTTACGGGCTCACTTAAAGGCACACGTAACTTTGATATAGTACTTTATTAATGACTCACTCTTTTTTTTTAAGCTAACCATCGGTGAGTGTAAAGAGAGTTTTAAGTTGCATGCAATCGTTATTTTCTTCAATGTATACTGAAAATAATGATTCTTCTTCCTTTTTCACAATGTCGGCTTTAAAGTGTACATCAGAGGTTAAGAAAGCGCATTAGAACGAATTAAGTGAAGAAAAATTACTTTTTTTCACTTCTCAATAAAAGATCTCGTTAACTTTAGTAAAAACAGTAACGATACGGGACCTACATAGGTCCCGTAAATTTACGTGCTATTTTTCCCGTAAAAAAAGTTTTATGCAACACCCGCAATTTCTGTTGCATAACCGGCACTTAAGTGAACACTTACGAAAATCGTAAGTGCAACCTCTTAAGTGAATTCCCTAAGTGGACCACTTAAGTGATTTAATGCAACTCACTTAAGTTACGAGTGCACGTACGTATACCCGTAGTTGTTACGGGCGTTTTATGCAACCGGGCCCAGGGCCGTTTTGTTCAAAGCTGGGTTAAGATAACCCAGGGTTAGTGCGAAAATTGAATTCAGATTTGAAAGCGTAAAAAGTAAATTCAGTTCTATTCTTTCTGTCAACAGGTTAATGATTGAATACTCTTAAAAATAACAGAGAAAATTATCCGAGAAAATGCTTTTGAGCAAAGAAAAAGAAAGCTGCGTTAAATTTAACCCTGGGTGAAGGGCTAATCGGCCTTCGAACAACTGGGCTCAGCTGAGTAAAAAAAAAGGCATAATTTATCGAAATTCATGAAACGGTGGGAACTGTCTCCAAACTGAGTGAAACGAGAAAAGAACCACTCCAAACATTAAAAGAAGTTATAACACAGCAAATACAAATGGAGAAGCGGATGGATAAACTTGAAATAGATTGAAACACTGACTGCAATTGTGGGTTTTCGAAAACTTGTTAGCCTTACAGTTTTTCAAAGTTTATTTTGTTGTTTGTAAAGTTTGATGTAATGCTCTGGAGACCGTCGTATTTGTTTGACAAGAAGCTGTAATTTTCTCATTTCCAAGTAATTTCTCAAGTTCCAAAGCGAATAAGTATAGGTAATAGCACGATTTGTAGTGATATTTGGCATAAATACCACGAGTGATATTTTGAATTTGATATACGTAATTTCACGAGCCGTTAGGCGAGTGAAATTTGTGACAATTTTGAAATATCACGAGCGCTATTTTTGCCAAATGTCACGTACAAATCATGCTATTATTTGTTTATACTACTACCCGCAAACGGTTTGTAATTTTCACATGTAGGTATTTCAAATTAAGCTGAAATACCACTGCTCTAAGCCAATCAAATTGCAGAAATTTCTCATGTAGTAGTATAATTAACAAAATACTGGCAGACCACCGTGAGACTGCAGCCCCTTTACCTTCTTTTACCACAGACTGATATATATCACCATCATTTGTCCCGATAACATAAAACTCAAGTTTGATCGACAGTATTGAAAAAACCTTAATAGTTAGATTATCCGATATTATGGCGTATTAAAATTGAACGACAAGAATAACAATCTAACTTTCGCTTGCCGAATTTGTAATCCTTATAAACTCACAAAAATACCAAACGACAACAAAAAACAAACAAGCAAAAAACAGATTAGATTTTGTGAAATGCTTTTGGCTCAGTCAATTCCAGGCATGCCCATCCCCGCCCCCTCGGCATTTGCAGGGCATTTGTCATCTTGTCGGTCCCGGTGGTGAGGGGAATTTGTCAAAAAAACCTCTGCCCGGGGTGGGGCATTTGTCAATTCTTCTAGAAGCGGTTAACATCGTCCCTTTTTCAATATTTCACTTAAAATGTGCTTATTAGATCGCTATAGATATTAATACAAATGCTAGAGAGAATACGTGTGGTTTTCGCTTCATCAGCACCCCACAGTATTTTTTGCATCCGTCTAAGAAATTGCTTCCCGCCATCGTGATCATTTCGCACATAGAGGAAAAACAATTAATGCATCGTTTTTGAAGAGTTTAAAGGGACACTTTCTTTGCGAGCAAATGGTTGAGGAAAAAGGACCTAGATCAACTCTGGGAGATATTTCAAAGCTAGTGTAAACTTTGTGTTTTGTGTGATTAAAGGAGCTGTATCACGAAATTCAGCCAAATTAGGAAATTACAAAATGCCCGTTAAATTAAGAGAAACAAAACTAACCGCTTAAATCTTTAAAGAAAGGTTAAAATAACATAACAGAAACAACAGGTGCCACAGATGGGCAAAACTGAAGAAGATTGAAACGGATTGAAATTAGGGTTTGAAAACTTTTTAGCCTAACAGTTTTTCAAGGTTGATCCCTGCTGCTTGCAACTTCAAAAATAATGCTCAGGAGACATATTCAGTGTTTGTCTCGGATCTCTGGTTTTATCATTTACCTGTAATTTCTTTGCTGAGTTTATGTTCCATAGCGATTGAGGGCGAGTAATTGGCAAAATTAAACAAAGTAAACTGGACTGCCGTGACACAGCCCCTTAACACTTTGACAGAACGGTTCCATTGTGTGATGAGAAAATACTTATGTTAAGCTCGTCGGTTGTTTCTTTATCATTCAGTATTTTAACTGCCTTCGAATATAAGAAAGGTATTATTGAACTTATAGTTTATAGTTCTGTCATTGATATTAATCAGACCGATGTGATCTTTTTTTGCAATAAAAATAATTAAGCTTATAACTAGCGGCCAGGAGCGATTTGCGAAGGGTGGTTTCGCGTGTTTTCATAAGATTATTGCAGATTTTCCTATAAATATGCCAGTTGCAGCTTATTTTTTTGGAAAATGCTATTTTGTTGTTGCCCGGAGGTGGGGCATTTGCACACTTTTTAAAGCCCCACCGTGGGGTTTTGTATGAGCCCGCTCCCGGCCCCACCGTGGGGGCATTTGCAGCTTTTCCAAAAGAAAGTGACAAATGCCCGGGGGGAGGGGGAGGGGGATGGGCACGCTTGGGATTGACTAAGCCGTAGAAACATGTTATGCGAAATTACTGCCAAAGTGGTTTCAATCGAATGTTTGCTCCTTAGGACTTTATCACTGACTGATAAGTTTATAAACTATGCACCAAATAAATAGCACCATGTGAAGGTACTGCTGAAAAGTTGTCACTTGAATGGTCATACCATATGATTTCTCGCACAAACTTAAAAATAATTATTTTCCCTCTTTAATTATGACCAATTCTGAGTGGATGAAGAAGCGCACGAGTCAGTATCATAGGTTTAGAACGCACCAGTACTTATTTAACACTAATGAATAAATTAGAACTTCTTGAATCCGTAAAAAAGAATAGTAAGGTTTTTTTGTAAGCGGCTCGTGGTTATGCGCAATATCCTCATGAGGTGCATCAGTTTTCGCGTGACGTTTGCCCGTGACCTCACACGATAAGCTTGCTCACAGGCAAGAGAGTATAAGGGAATTGTCCCTTTATACCCTCTTGCGTTCATTTTTAGCAAATAAATGACTTTCGCGCGAATGCAACGTATAGTACGCCTGCGTTATTCTAAGTTTGCGTAGCGGGAAAATCTTCGCGTACCGATCGCTGCGGACTGGCGGGGAAAAGAATTTTTGACAAATTACAATGCTTTTTGGTTTCCTGAGGTTGTTATCGAAGACTTTTCATAGGATTCTTTGCCCTTTCATTCTTAAGAACACCTGCTAACAAAGGAGAGAAGAAATATTTGGTCAAGTGCAGAAGAAAAATACTTCTTGTTGCTGGGTAAACGCTGCTCTTGAGACAAATCTTTTCTCTGCAGCAAATCGAAACGTAACTTTGATGATCGACGCGCGTCAAATCCTAAACCTCCAAAATCGTGACTTTCAGTTGTGAAAAAACATTCGTTTAACACATAACACACTCATTCTACTTCAAAACTATACTTGAAACGAGTAGCTTTGTCACAGGTCGCAACCAAAACAAACTGCTTTTAAATTTACCAACCAATCTCAGTGCGAGTACTATTAAACTGAGAGATGTAAAAGTCAATAGTAATCTGTCAGTAAATGTAAATCGCCACTCTTATTTTGACTTAAACTGTGTTAATGAAACGCTGTATCATGGTCAAAAAATTAACATTAACACAGATCATGGGTTTTGCACTTTCGAAAAAATTTACACCGTTACGAATTTTAACTGAAAGAACGTGTGAAACGTTGCACACATGCTCATAAAAAAAACGTTACTTTCACTTAATCAATGTATTGTTTGTTTAACTTTAAATTAACTGTGGATTTTTACAGTAGTGTTTCCTTGATTTTTTTCTCATTATATCCTTCACTACTTTCTTGGTTAGACAACTTTAGGTAAACAAACTATTACTGAAATTGCGGGAATTTCTCACTGCACTCGCGTTTCTCGATATAACGTGATCATATCCTCGCTATATTGAGTCATTTGAGGTTATAAATAGCAAGAAAATATTAAGGCTATATTTTAATATTCACTGCACGTACTCAATCTTAGTTCACTGTTTTTTTTCACATCTCACTCTTTTTTAAAGAAGAAAATACAAATTTGATTCAATTTTTCATACACAAGTTACTTTTAAGGACGGAAAACGAAACGATAGTATCACTATAAGGCAGTGCTCAGTATTTTTTCATGGACAGGACTTCAATCGTTAAATTTACAACTCATTTGTCAGGAATGCTTTGCTCAGCAACTTTCGCAAAAATAGTCATCCTACAAAATTTCATCCGCAGACTCGGCGATTTTTTAGTGATAACTATACTTTTTAAAACGCAATGAACATAACAATCACAGAAAAGAACTGCTCAGCACTGAACTTATGATCACAATAAAAGAATTCTTCCCTAAAAGCACAAAAGGGTTAATATCGTTTGAAATAACAAGCAGGAGGTGGAAGTAAAATTTACTCGAAACTTTTCACACTGAAAAAGAAATTCTCTTTTCCTTTCATTTTTGTCCGTTTTCGTTTCCACATCCGTCTGAAATTCATTTTTGTCTCACAACGGTAATTTTATTTCGCAACGTTTGGCAAATCCTTTGTGCAGTATTGTATAATGCTCTTCGTAAATAGACTACGTTAAATTCTTTACCTTGTAAGATTATGTGCTCCTCAACCAGTTATCACGGATAACCCCGCCTTATTTACCAACTGAATTTATGTCAAGCACGTAATAAAGCTGGATAACGACCATATCCCGGGGGGGGGGGGGGGGGGGCACTCCGCATATGAAAGGGGTGGGAATGCTTGTCGGAAATTTTGAATTAAACCCCTAAAAGATACCGATCTGGGCGGGGCCCAAGCTTTTTTGACCCCTAAAAGAGACCATGTTAAAACACAGACGATATATATTTTTCGCGTGCAACCCTAAACGAGACCTTCACGGCTGAATGTGATGGCGTTTTGCCCAGAACACCCTAAGTGAGACCAAAATCCGAAATTTATACCCCTAAGCGAGACGACTAGCATCCCCACCCCTTTCATATGGGGAGTCCCCCCCGGGACCATATCGCCGGTGTTTCAATTGTTCAACTGCCTTGCTTATTCTGTCCACGTTCGTCTGTCTTCCCAGTGATATCACTGACATAAACTAAAACGCCTACATAACAAGTCCATTATTGTAATGACTACCCCTTCCCACAATAGCAAAAGAGTTTATGAATAGATTAGAACTTGAAAAGGCTTGAACTGCACTCCACAGCAACATATAGAAACCGACTTCTCAGTCCCTTGACGACCCAAATCAGACATTTGAAGATAATTTTTTAAATATTTATTCTAATTTGTGATTATGTCAGAGTTCAACTGGTTTGTATCTAACAGAAAGCAAATTTCTTAAACAGACCCATGACGCAATTCTGAATTTTGGCTCCGTTTGTCATAAAATGAAACATTGGAACCTGATGTTTGCAAGTCATTGGGTAGTGTTTGTCTTCAAAAAAACGTCGATCCATTGCGCGTTATCCTGGATGCAATTTTTGGCATAAAGAATGCACTTACTTCAGCGAGCAGACATCTCATGAATAAATACACAAACAAAAATAAATATGGCATCAAACTATGGCTGAATTCGTCAATGACATAGTTCTATCCTTTCTTTTAAGGTGTTTTGCTAAATGCCAAAATTGACGGAGAATGGTAAAAATATACTTGTATAGCTTCAACGTTGGTTCTCTGGGTCTTGCCCAAAGAGAGTCTATTGTAACTTAGCAACCGAGTCATGTTACTCATTCGACAGCAGACATAGAATAACTGATCCAACGCAAAAGACATGCAATGAAAATACCAGAGAAACGTTAGTCTCTCTTTAGTACTGGGGAGGTTAAGATATGTTGAATCAGTCTCTGGATGTAGGAAGGTCCCAGCTTTTGCAATAGCTTAAAAAAATTCATGGAGAGATTTCAAAAAGCATCACTCCGTGTCAAGACACTTAGAAAGCTGCTTTCATATGTAGCCACCACTGCAGACAAGAAATTGCAGATCAAAGCAATTATTGACAACTTAAAGTGAAACAGGAAACTCCCCTGGATTTTTCTTAAAACATCGGTTTCGTGATTATTAGCTTCATCGAAAGATGTTTAAATGACTATCAGTGACGGCTAAGAACAGTGTAGTGTACATGAATTAATGAATATTGGGCAAAACGTCTCAAGTGTCAAACACGGAAACGCTGTTGTGCTCAACTCGTTTTTCGTGCTTAAAGCCTTTCTTAACTCTTTAGTCCGTAATATCAAAATTCCAGTTCTCATTTGTTGTCCCTCTACTTTTCCTATGAAAGTAGTTGGGAGAAGTTGTTTAAGTATCAACCAAATTCATCTTGTGTGATCATGTCCTTAATTCTCGTCACCCATCTGTTTTATAAAGCAATGATTTCACCAGGAGAATATTGATACTGATCACTCTTTGGGGTTAAAGAGTTAGGCCAATAGCCATTCAGTGAAAACTTGGCATCTGTACAACTACCAAAACAATGTATAAGTCCTTACCTCTGTAGAACAATAAACGGTGGAAAAATTTTTAATGAAAACTAGCAATTGATAGACTCTCGTATAGTTTTGATAATTCTGAACAAACTAAGACATTACTTTCACAGGGGAAAAAATCGGCTCTTTCGGTAGTAAATGCACAAAAGGAGAAGGATCAAAGTCCTGAATACATTGGCAATGTATTCAATATTTTTAATTTGCTTGGGTATCGCAGGTCTAAGTGAAATCTTTTGATGTAACACATTTTGATACTATAAGCATGTACAGTTGATGAAGAAATTTGTGCAACTGACCATAAGCCCATTCCAGAACCCGCTTACAACATCACTGATAGATTCTAACTTTTGACCTGCTTGCATGTTCTCTTTTAGCCTCTAAACTCTGGCTGCACGAGGCAAAACTTGATACTTCGCTTTGCGACGTCAGTTTAGGACCTGTAGAAGTTTCAACTCAGTGAAAGACTTGAAAAAAGGTTTTAGAAAAACAATTACTAATTGCAACTGTTAAAATATTGGAAACACTAAGACCGTTTGCAAGGAAAAATATTCAAAGTAGCTTTTTAAACCATGAATAATTATAACAAAACATGACGACTTCTATAGCGGCTAGCGTGTTTCTTGCCTTAAATCATTGATCTTCCAATAACTGAACTATCAGCCTGTCTTTCTGAAAATTTCTTTACGGCATTAAGTAAAAGATATTACTGGACAAAAAGAAAATACAGATACACGTGCAAAAACACTTACTACGGCTCAGTCTCTTAAGTGAATTTGCATTTGAAATCGTATACTAGCAGGATTTTCCCTGTAAATTCAATATAATAGGCACATATTGTAGGCCTAATATAAACAGGAAGTTATAAGCAGATCGAGAAAATATTTCTTGATTTTATCGGTATTAAAGGACAGATTGCCGATATCGAGTCTTGAAAAAGCGGGAGAGATGTTCTAATTTTAGTTTTAATTTTGTGATTGTAATGTAAGGCATGGAGTTAATAAGAGATTGCAACGGTTGATTTTTCGGTTTTGGTAGATCAATATTTTGAAAACTTTAACGTGCGAGGTGCAAAATTTGATGTGGTTTGAAGAGCAGCATTATTTGCCAACGGTTGCGAATTCAGCAAAATACTGTGTTTCCATTCACGCAGGTATAAAATAACCAATTTAGGTAAATAATCTGTTATGATTTTTTTGCAAACTGGGATAGTGAAGTCTTTGCAAATATAGCTTAAATTGGTAAGACACTTTTAATATTTAATACTTTGTTAAAGTTATGAAGTTATCAGTCGGAGATCCTATATTTTGGCAGCTTACCCATCCTCCGTTTGAATGAATCCAGTTTGAAAGACCTGAAATATAATTTCCAACCCAAACAATGATCTCCTCCACCTCTTGTTGTAAGCCATTAGTCACACAGTACTGCGCCATTTTTGCTCCAAACGCAAAGATTGCCACGATCCTACCCCAGTTAATTCCTTCGCGGAATACCTCGTCTGCAACTTGCACAAATTTCACTTGCGCTGAGCCGTTAACAACGTTAAGTCTGTTGCACATATTCGAAAGCACCATCGAATGGCGATCCTCGAGCTCGTCAGAAAGTCTTCGTAAAATCGCAGCCGTGCGTGTCGGCGGAGGATTCATTTTTCCAATGCGATACGATACAAGGTCGTGTGCGAGGTTTCGAGCTTCTTCAGAAATGCGTCTCATCTCCTCACTCATAGCGGTGTCTTGCACAACTCTTGTAGGCTGTAAACAACTCATAACTTTTATCCAACTGCAAATTTATGCTTTTTTGTGTTAATATTCGGCTTATTTTATCCTTTTATAGAGAGGCGTTACGCTCACGTTGTGAGGCAGTTCCTGATGAAAGCCGATAATTACAAGTGTGCGAGGTAAACCCTTCAAACGCCACCTGTTACGTGCACTGGACGGGTTTTCCATTTTGACTGGTTCTTTACGTGAAATCGCTGCTCGTGATTGGTTGTTGAATGTCTTAAGTGTCAATCGATTTTTTTGTGGGCAGTATCCATGTTAATGTTCGATGCAAAGTAGCATCTATTCAATTTGTTTAGTGACACTACTGCCAGAGAAACGTAATTCGTTTGGCTTGCACGAAGGTGAAATTGCGCAATGGATTCTTACAGTCACCCACGCACAATGCTAAATTTAGATGATCGAGAAAAATTCCCGTAAAGGTTTTTCCTATTTCATGATTGTGCTATTTTTGGCTTGACCTTGAACAGTTAAAATAGTGCATCAAGGATACTTTTTCTCGTACGACAATGACAAGAAATTTAAATTAGAGAGAATCGTCATCGCCCTGCCGATATTGTCAAGCCAACCATACACACCTTCACAGTGCCGGATTTCTTATGTTCCGCAGGAAATTATACTGTCATATACAATTACAGGAAGGGTAAAATTTTGCTATTTTTAGTTTGATCTTGAAGAGCTAAATACAGCAATTATAAGGGTAGTCTCTTGCAATGATAAGAATTCAAATTAGGGAGAAACACCGTCTCTCTGCCAATTTGTTTACGCACCCATCCATGCTCTTTTTAACTGTGAACATTTTTTAAGTTCGGTGCCGGAATTTTCAATTGTATTACATGAGCTGCCAGTTATGAAGACTGTGTTCTAGATACATCTTTCTACCGGCCAACGGTCCGGAAAAAGCCCGAAACTATTTTGACTTTTCTTGTCGTAAGGAACAAAACGATCGAATCCATAAATTCATTTTTCCCACTAGAGTACAGACTCGATTTGGCCTCCAGCAATATATCTTAAATTTATATGCTGATCTTTCTCGTATAATGATGGCTGAAAAGTAGAGATATTAAAAGCCCAAAAGAAAATTAACTTTTCCAACAAAAGAATTTTTTGTATAAGAATCAATATTTTATGACAAAAAAGAAGGCAAAATGAAATCTTGCACGAAACCGTTATCTCTTAAAATCCTTAGTACAGCAAATACACAGTACAGATTTTAGTAAAAAATCTGATTTAACTTGAAAATCGAAGGCTACCGATTGTCAAAAGTGTTAGCAGAATTTCTCAACAGTCGGTTTCTCCCTTTCTTATCGTGGTCACGACCTTGGAAGACCAAGAAGAAGAGCTATAGCTATTATTGGATCCAAATCAGGCATAACTACAAGGCTAAATTACTACAGCGGCGAAAAATTCACCATAGATTTTGCCAGACATTATTTGAAAGGCGAAATCTTATTATTTTTATTATTGTCTTAGCGCGAGAAACAGTTTTAATTCCTTGATTCAAACCACAAGATTGACTGTTTTATCGAGTCAGTATTACACACATATTTCTAATTGCAGGCTGTACGCATGCATTGGTACATTATAATGCACAGTATATACCTCGTATTCTGATTGGATGATTGGCTAGCTCAGACGTAAATTACATTTGTCATTCACCCAGAGCAAGCATGTCGCGTGCGAAGGAGTATCGCGCAAAACTGAATGTCTGTAACGTCATTGGAAAATAGAGTAGAGATTCCATATGGGAGGTAAAGTGCTGCCCCATGCTTCATTTATCCTGATGCAGGAGTTTTTAAAAGGCAAAATACAGTCAGTCAGTCCGCTATAATCATACCCCGATAATACGGACAGCAGCCAAATCCCGGGCAAAAATAAATCACTGTACAGACGTTTGACTGAAATACGGACTCTCGCTAATGAGGACATCAAATGGAGGTCCCTATAGTGTCCGCTTTAAAAAGAGTTGACTGTAGTTTAAAATAACACAAACACAACACATAATGCAAACAATCATTATGAATGCCCAAAGATTTTAATCAATTATCAACGAGCATTTAAAATTAGGATGTTTCTAATAAAAACACTGTACAACTGTTCGACTCGCTGTTTCATTCCCCTCCTCGGGCAAATTATAATTCAGTTTGTTCGCCTCATATCTTCATTCACGTTTTGAGGCATGTAAAACCGATTAGAAAAAGCGGTGAACTACACTGAGAAGGTTCGTATCTTCCGAAAATAATTTCTGCTGTTAATTGTCGGAACAGGCACTTATTTTTTTCCTCGTGACAAGATGTCATCGATTGTATTCGTGATCCACAGCGATCCACTGCTGATTCATGAAAGAACATTGTACTCCCCTCGATTCTTCGCCAAAACGTTCACTACCTAATCAATACTTCCAGGTATAGCTAACTTTACACCTGCATGACGAGCTAGTGAGTAACGTACCATTACAGTATAAAAGAATTTTCCTTCGCCCTCGCGACCGATTTTCTACTTCAAACCCAAACATCAACACAACGTGTGTCAAAGAACGAGCTCACGGCCCAGATTTAAGTCTGTGAGCGCTAAGAAACTCTATAACAGGTTTATCTCAATTTACTTTTAGCGCTGGATTCAAAACGAATTTAAGACTTTCTTCATTAGCACTCACAAGATTATAAGATGTCGGCCGCCATGCATTTCACTTCTCGACACTTCGCTTCTGATCAGGTGTTACTCGGCGGGGCCTGGGAGCCGCTAACAAACATCCAAACAGCAGGCGCCTAAGTCGAGTTCTCATGTCAGAAGTAGCTAGGTACCAGCCCTGTGCGGGCAGCAATTAAATATTTCTGCCGGTGGCTCTTCTCTTCGCTCGCAGTGTTGTATATTGTGACCTAAAAATAATTAATCAGCCCAGTGTCGCGCTTTCGGTGTTATTCGTGGACTAACTCAAGCCCCTCCAAATATAAGCCCCCTAAACTTGTAACGCAAAAAACCCTCCGTTAAATCACCCCTCCGAATGTAAGCCCCCGGGGGCTTGTACTTGGAAATTCCCTCAAATACAAAGTAAAACAAGGCAATAACGGTACAGTGACATATAAATTTTTGTATTTGCCAAAGAACTATTACGTGTGCCCAATGACTGCAGTAAAAAAAGTTTCACAGCTTATTGCTGTTTGCGTTGTTCACTCTTCACTCTTGGCTTGGATTTCCTCGGTTTATATTGACAAAGTACTTGCATGGCTGCGTTTTATAAGGTCTACGTCCTCAAGGCGAGTTTCAGAAAAACCTTTCTGCAAATTACTGGCATAAATTTCCTTCCAACTATAAATTATAGCCCAATCGATTTTGAGACGCAAATTTCCCTCCGAGTATAAGCCTAGCCGATTTTGAGACGCAAATTTCCCTCCGTATATAAGCCCCTCAAAAAGGGCCTTTGAAAAATATAAGCCCCAGGGCTTATTTTCGGAATTTTACGGTATTAGACAAGGAACATATTTCTTCTCTATGGAGACACAATCACATCATAACTGAGAAAAGACCCACAACTCTTGGCTCGCCATGCTACACACACTCAGCCGACATGGACTTCAGTAAAATCAATAATCGAAAATATCGGCATCGTCATCGTCACCATCAATATCATCATCATCATCATCATCATCACCATCATCATGGTCATCCCTAGCCCTAACATCGTCACTAAAGTTAACAGCAATGTTCATCTCCTAAACGGACGTAGCCTAGGCCATCGTGCGGTTAAGTAAAGTTCTTTTGTTTCGAAGTTACACTTAAGAATTCCAACAGTTCCTGTTTCTCTGGGAGTTAGTTCTCTAACAAGTTTCTCATGAAGCGGTCTTATTCCTCCTTGAAACTGCGACGTTAAGAGATGACAGAGTGGGTGTTCCTGCAAACGGAATGACAGATTTCTATCGAAAAGGACGTCACTGAGCCTATTCGCTTACAACGCCCCTTCACTCTTCACCTTAACTTAAGTGAATTAACTTCCCGTCGTAGGCTTGTCCTGATTGTGCTGGTAAAATTGATAAAAGGTTGGAAACTTGCACAATCAAAAACCTAAAAGTTGCTAAAACATTGTCAAATATCCAAAAACTTGCTATCTAAAAAAATCTTTATTTTTTCGTTCCTCACAATAGTTGCTACATCGGTCAAGGAAACTAATTTGGAACAAATATGGGCGAAATTTAATGATTCTCTTAAATCTAACCACAGACAGCCCAAGCTCATCGCGACATAATGTATAATACATTGTATCGGAATTATTCTTTCTCTTTATAATTAAGCGAATGCCGACAGCCCCTGAGCAACACTTCCGTACTAAGCATCATAGAGCCGATGCGCGAGATATTCTTGAGGCGAAAAAAATCTCAACTGATCAAAAAGAGCTAACAAACAAGAACCAGTCAGAGCGTGAGATTTAGTGTATGACGTCATCACGTCATCAAAGGTGGTAGTGGCAGAGTTCTTTATCCGTTTATCCCGACCGCCGTTGGTTTGTCTGACGTTCCTGGGCATTAAATTAAAGGTGTCCCGAACCTATTTATGTGCGCGTTGGTTATGTTTTTGAATCGCGTTTTTCAGCAGTAAACGATTTCACCGATTTTTATGATTGTCGGCATCCATGATAAAGAATGGTGGAACTTTAAGAAAATGTTATTTATTTTCTTGCAGGTATAAAACGTTTGAGATATCAGTTTATATTTAAAACTGCATTTTAACAAAAAATGTAAATAACTTCGAAATCCTACGACCGATTTTTCCCCTAACTTCAGCAAAAAAGGCCTCAGAGCTCTCAAGTTTTATATCTGCAAGGTTTAAGTCAATCGTGACCATACAACTCGCTGCACAAAATTTTGGTTAAATTTAACCATTAAATGCTACGCTAACACATTAGTGAAAGTTGACGTACAAATAGTGGAAGAGTGCTGACGGACTCTCTACTATCTGAAAGGGTGTTCTAACCCAAAGCTTTATTACAAGAAAACACGGGGAATACAGTTCGCAGTACAAGAAGAAAAACTTTATGCTGAATGCAGGGAGAGATTAAATAACCTCTGTTTGTCAGAGTCACTATTTACAATAGATTTGTCATTTTCTTTTCGAAAAAACTCTCAGCAAAGCAAAATATAGCATCTACGGAAATCTCCTACCAACTTTTAGCACCGAAGGTTACCGTTTTTAGGAGAAATAAAGCCACCAACTCCAGTCCTTCTAACCATCTGTTTTAAGCAGTGATGAAAACTCTTGTTCTTGGTAATTTATTCAAGCTTAGTATATTTGGCATCACATTCGCACGGTAGTTTGCCATTGTGGATATAATGAGAAGAATAAGACGATCATCATATTTTTCTTCATCTTTATCCCCAAGTGGCAAACTTCTCGTGTGAATATGATGGCAAATGTAAAAAGCTTGAAAAAAATTACCAAATACAAGGGTTTGCATTGCAGTTGGTAAATGGATTGTAAGAAGTACTGGAGTTGATGGCTTTATTTCTCCTCAAAACGGTAACCTGCGACGCTAAAAACTCTTGAGAGTTTTTCGTGGATGCTATATTTTGCTTTGTTGAGATTTGTTTCGAAAAGAGAGGGACAAATGCAAAGTAAGTTTGATGAATACAGGTTCTTTATTCTTACCTCGCATTCAGCATAAAGTTGTTTTTCTTGTAGTGCTAACTCTATTCTCCGTAAGTTTCTGATTATTTCTACGATTTCTGTACAGATCCGCCTTTCGTTTATGCGGGACCCGCGGAACCGCGCGACTTGTTGAACGGTAAAGTGTGCAAGTTTTTGACCTGATCAGAAGATGGTCAAATTTTTTTACCGTTCACTTTACGCCGACTCGTGACGTGCCACATCTGAATCGGGCAAGTTTCTTTTGCACAGTTTGCGCGGTGAGAGCCTGACCCCGGCTGTTCAAAAGCTAGCTAATGCTATCCAGCGGATAAGTATTTGGGAATCCAACTGCGTTATTTACTGGAAAGATATTTATCTAGTGAATAGCAATGGGGGCCTGGAGCCTAGTTAAGCGCCTTCGATAAGTCGGACTTCGTGTAAACAGTACTGCGGTTTGTAACAGAAATTGCACTGTTCTGTGTAAACGGGTTGCATAGGTAAAAAAATCGTTAGTAGACGAATTTCTTCACCCGTGCGACCTTTTCCGTGCAGATTGTGTAAAGAAATCAGTTTCGATCTTCTTCCCTCATTGCGTCACTTAGCGAAAGATAAGTCTCTGCCGTTAGTAATTCTAACTCATAAAGCAAGAAAGGTAGCGAACCTTAGCGCAATGCCCGGCAAGGGTGGGTCAGGGGGATCCCTAGGATAGGCGGTTTTTGCCTCAACTTAACACCTCACCCTTTGGGAAATAACATTAACTGAATCGACACCCTTATGAAGTCCAAAACCAAAACAAAAGTACACTAATTACAACGTGAAATTGTGTTGACAGGTGTGGTACCTTATAACAAAGGGCCACAATTCCAGAAATGAAAGGCTCTAACCTGAGCGGGTAAAAAGAGGGTGTTAGTTTTTCACTCCAAGTCACCGAAGTTGCAACTAGCAGAATTCGGGCCCGAAGGCAAATTTTAAAAACAAAACCTGTAGAATAGTAACTCAGTTTCTAGCTTCAAAACCAGTCAGTTTTTGCTTCGTTTACTCATAGTTTCATTGTATCATTTTCAAAGTTATTGAAACGTCGATCTTGAATGTAAATATGGCAAATGTAAACAGCTTTCTGGGCCCGAAAAGCTACCAGGACTTTCGAGAAACGGGCTCCAGGGGCCAGCTTCTGGAAAATCCCGATAATTAACAGCCCCAAACAACTGAGGTTTCAATAGTTTTGCACATAATATGACTTTAAAACTACCAGTTAGCAAAGATTTTGATTGGAATGTTTGTTTTCGGGCCCAAAAAGCTACCGGGACATTCCAGAAATCGTAGCCTGTTCCAGGCGCAACCTTGTTGCAAGAGTCTTCTCCTTCTCGGCGAGGGCCGAGTAGGAAAGAACCCTGGAAACGAGGTTGTTCAAGGCGTTCAGATAGTAGAGTATTGCGCGAAGTGAGAGAGCGGGAAGAAAATCATTCATTGCCCCGTCCCCGCAATCTGAATCCCTGAAACAGGCTAGAGAAACGGACCCCAGGCGAGCTTCCGACTTCTTCCTCAACTTCATCTTCTTTATCATCATGCACTATTTATATCAATTACAACTTGTTAATACAATAATCCTTTTTACAGAAAATATATATAATACATAATAAAACCAAGGAACAATGAAAAAGATGTGTGAGTGGCAACCAGAGTAGCCACTGGCTTCCCGTGATTAGACTAGGAGTAGTCCCCCATTTTTCCTCAGGGATAGTAGAGCGAGCGAAACACGAGCGCGCGTGAAAATCACCGTACGCGAGAAAAGGCGACACCGGGCGGAGAGAGAGAAAAATGAACGCTCATTTTTCTCTCTCTCCCCGCCGCGTGTCGCCTTTTCTCGCGTGGGGTGATTTTCACGCCAGCTTGCGTTTCTTTCGCTCTACTATCCCTAAGGAAAAATGAGGGACTACTCGTAGTCTATCCCGTGATAGGTAGCGAGAGGATTGGGAGGGGCGGTGCAACTTCGTCCTCAGGGCCCTAACGACGAGGTTGGAGAATGCGTGTCGTGATGTCCAAATGCATGTCTGTCCGATAACTCGGTTTTTGAATTTAATTAAATTTCGTTACACGCCTAGAAATGAAAATTAGCGAGAAAAGGTTTGGGCAGCGTTCCCATAAACCGTGAAAATATAAATTAAAAACTTAAAAAATTATTCCTTTGATGTGTTTCCATTTAAACGTGCAAATATATTTCATGTACCTCTGTTTCAATTAAACTGTATGCAATAAGTCAGGTTTAGTCTATTTTGTCACTTGAGAATAATGTCATGGCGACACTGAAACTTTTGCAAAAACCAATCTCGTTCCCAGGGCCTCATTTTCTCAGTTATGCCTTCAGAAAAGCGCTGGGGACGAGCTTGGTGCCAAAACTGCTCTTGAACTCTGTACGTTGCTAAATTCTGGCCAACTTCGCGCCTTCGCTGCATTTACTTCTTAGATTACTTTGGTAATCGCGGCTACGGCAAAAATTTCCTCAAAATCCAAATACGAAGAGCGTCTGCCGTAAATTCCTTTCACTGACGCACTGAAATCAAAGGCTCCTAGGAGCGAGCTCATGGATGAATTGAATCGTAAACGAGCATGGGTGCAAAGTGCCACTGCTCTTGAATTTCGTGATTAAATTTCGTTATTGTTGACAACCGAATGTTGAAGATTATCACCTCTGTATTTATAGTAACTCAGGAAGGCTTGAGAAACATTCCGTTTTGAAATTCATTTGTTTTAAACTGCTTGGGCGCTTTAACATATTTACTTTCCGGAAAGGATCCTTCTTAGTTTTTTTTATATTTCATGACTTTCTCTGTGTGTTGGTTAAATGATAGATCATGTTTACATTCTTTAACATTTGGTTTTTGGCATCTACCTTTTGGCATAGAGTGTCGGTTTTGAAAAGCATTTCGTATTTTGTCAGCATTTCTTCGGTAACTTTTTGGCATCTCTATAGCACTCACGCTTATCCTTGCCCGAAGCTGTATGTCTTCTGAGCTTAGGAATCCAAACCCGACACAGTCGAATGTCCGATTGCATGTGCACCTGAATGTTCTAGAAACTTGTTATCGGCGCAGCATTTTATTTAACGCTTTTTACTTGTAAAATAATTTACTTCCTCATGTGAAGGTCAACGTCGCTTTACAATTCGAGGATCTTTTCTTTGCTGCTAAGGCTCTTTGGCTTATTCGCTCCTCGCTGAACGAAATCCCATCGTCAGGCTTCGATAGTTCTTTCACACTCCTGTGGATAGCATCTTCTCCGGGCATCTGCTCCATATCAAGTAATATCGGGAACAAATGTGCACCATTCGCCCAAATACACAACAATGATCCACGCTCAATTATTTCAAAGTCCTTTTAACAATTCCAAGTCCATCATTTCATGCAGATGATATTTTCAGTGTTCTTTAGAATATTTCCATTTATACAAAACCCATCTTCGGCTGGCTACTCTTTTGTGTCGGGAAAAAATGTACCCCTAACTAGTACCCTCTAGAATATGCCAAACATATGTGTAAAAGGCACTTGGAACAAAAGAAATACTAAGTAAGGGAGGTAACAGTAAAGTGTTTAATTTGACTTTAATGAATAAATTAATGAGAATCGAGTGAGTGAGTGATCGAGTGCCATTCGAGTGCCTCCAGACGCCCATGGCATGACTACGTCATCCATGAGCTAAAAACAAACCCGGAACATGGGATTGGTATTTTTATATACTCCGTTCGTCATTACGTGTAATCCAGTATTATCTAACATAGCGCGCGTCATTCACAAGTACTCTGGCCGCCTACTCTAAAAACCCTCTGTGAGTAGTTCACTAATAGTGACTGTCCCTGTTAGAGCCCAGTTACCGAATAACTTCATTCTCATCAGGATCCCGGGCTGCGTTGGTTGCTTTTGGAGCAAAATTAGGAATTGTACCTCCTGTCCCTAAATTGAACTGTTGAAATCCGGTGATCATTTCAAACCTCCCATAACCTGTACTCAGTGTTATTTTGGTACATGATTCAACGTCGCCACGGTAACAGAATAAATTTACTGAATGAGAGATTAGGGAAACTAAACTGCCTCGCCCTCAAGGCCGTTTTAATGCACACAGACCACGGCGGTACTTCAGCCTGGTTTTCGTGTCGGGAAAATCCCAGACGATCGGGGATTTTACTGTTTCCCGGCTGTCCCAGATTTTGCCGACTTATGAAAACTCGAAATCGTAGATATCCCGATCGTCTGGGATGGACGGGGACAAATCTGGAGAATCGGAAACGCTTCTATTTTCCCGACGTGGAAGATTTATGCGATGGAAGGCGATCATTCCCGACACTGAATGAAAACTCAAATTTGTACCGACGAGGACGGCGGCGATGGTTTCGTTCCTTACCAATCCCCTAAATCGTTGGGCTCCAGTCGCCCTATCACAAATAAACATGGCGTCTCTCGAGAATCTGGGACAGACTTCTGGCGATTATCCGATATATCGGCAAAATCTGGGAAGGTCGGCAAAAAGTAAAATCCCCGATCGTCTGGGATTTTCCCGACATATGAAAACTAGGGCCGGGTTGTTCAAAGCCGGGTTAAGATAACCCTGCAGGGTTAGTGCGAAATTTGAATTCAGATATAGCTTAAAAAGCAAATTCAGTCTGATTCTTTTTATCTACTCTTTGGCGATTGAATGCTCTAAAAAAATTGAGAAAATTATCCAAGAAAATACTTTTGAACAAAAGAAAAAGAAACCTGGATTAAAATTTAACCCCGGATTAGCGCTAATGGGCCTTCCAACAACTGGGCCAATTAGGAAATTACAAAATGCCCGTTAAATTAAGAGAAACATAAAAATAACCGCTTAAAATTTTAAAGGAAGGTTAAAATAACATAACAGAAACAACAGATGCCACGGATGGGCAAAACTGAAGAAGATTGAAACCGGGATTGAAATTAGGGTTTTTGAAAAACTGCTCAGCCTAACAGTTTTTCAAAGTTGGTCCCTGCTGCTTGCAACTTCAAAAATAATGCTCAGGAGACATATTTGTTTGTCTCGGATCTCTGATTTTGTCATTCACCTGTAATTTCTTTGCTTACTTTAAGTTCCATAGCGATTGAGGGTGAGTGAGTGGCAAAATTAAACAAAATGAACTGGACTGCCGTGACACAGCCCCTTCTTCTAATTATATCCATGCAGTGGTTGTAAACACTTTCTTATTATAAAACCACTCCAACATGTTCTACTCTTTAGGGTCTCTTTTTGTTTTGTTTTTTATTGACAGTGGACGTGATTTTTTCTTCTCAGAAAGGCGAAAGAAACGCACATATTGACATATTATCATTCTATCTTGACATTATCCTTAACTCGGTTAGGACCTTTTCGCCTCAAGGTATGAATAAAGGTCATGAACTATATTATATCTTCTGTTATTTTTTATTGTTATTTCCCGTGGGTAGCCGTGCCATACAGTGTCGCATGAGATGTAACTTTCTTTGATTGTTTTGCTATCAAGTATGTATTTCTGTAAATTGCGTGAGTTGTCCTCACATAAAACGCGATGAAGAATGGTACTGGCCAGTCGAAATTTCGTGACTACTGTCTATCCACCTTGCAGTTGTCCGCGGTTTTTGGCAAAAATTTACAATTTTTATCAATTCTGAACTTCGGCGATTCAGTTATTCCAGTGGTTTTCTTTTTAATTTTTTGCATATCAGTTATGCAAGGATCCATACGTTAAACGGCCGATTCGATTTGCTTGTCTTTTGTTACTACTGAAGACCTGGCCGAGTGTTTATTTGACTTGAGATCAGGCCTAAAAATAAAAGTTCCTTACCGCAATGGAAAGTCTTTTTTTTAACTTTCCAAACTACAACCTTTTTGTTTGGTGTAATTGTCCAATGGCACTTAAGGTAGTTTTCACTTTCGATCAGGGTTTTGCCGATGTCATTTTCTTTAGAGATCTATTTTTAAAAACTTGAGTCCTTACTCAGCAAGCCGATTTCAGGTCAAGAGAAATTATATCTTGGTTAAAGAGACTTATACAAAATAACCTGTCATTCAAAAATCACATGCCCCTAACATGGTTTGTTTCATAAGCGTGTACGATCACGTTCTTTCGCAGAAACTTTCAGTTCCGCAAGTTCAAGGGTTTATTCCGTAAAATTGAGTGTCAGGGAGCCAATCAGGACTCCTCCTCATTATCAACAACCAATCAAAAAAAGGCATTTCCGTGACTACGTCATACGGAGTTTCCCTTGGGAGGGCACGCTCTACGTCACGTTCGTCGGCGATGAAGTAAGACTTCCTTATTTAAAACAACAAAACATATAAAAGCGTAACACACTGTCCTCAAGGAAAACTAAACCAGTTATTACAAGAGAAAGGTCAGGAGGAACTGATAGAGGCGTTAAGCCTTCAACTGATACAAAACGAAGCCCTCTGAAGCAAAGAGTAGTTTTTTAGGTGAGTCTCACCCCTTTGTCCGTCTCGTCACGCAATGTGCTTATTCCTATTTCTTTATGTCTGCGATGTTGCTGTGATTACCTTCCCCAACGCTTTTGTGCAGTATCTTTTCGTTTATCGCTTAAATTTTACAAACATGTTGAACCTTTTTGTAGTATCGACAAGTTTCGATGAAAGATAACTTAAAACGATTTAACTACGAACGGTTGTTTGCACTGTTCGTGTTCATTTATTTCAAGACTTCGATTTTTAAGTTCGCCATGCGGAATCCACCTCACTATATTTTCTGTAAATGACGTTATCTCGATTTTTGACGTTATATTTCTCAGAGCTTGTTTGTTTGTTTGTTTGTTTTTTTCTGGAATTATGGTTCAGTAAGCGAAAGCACGACTTGAATCTCACAAGCTATATTTATTATTCATCTCGCAGGTTTGATGGGTTTCAAGCTATTCAAGAAGACAGACAGCAAATCTGAGACCCGAAGAAGATCATTTAGCTTTTTGAGGCGAAGAAGTTGTTCTCGCGAAGATAAAAGAAGTGAGGACTTTTTAAGACCAAGGAGGACCGGAGAAGGTCAAAGCCCGGAGGTGAGAAGATCGCAAGAAGTAGCTTCCGCTTTAAGGAAGATCGGAGATGAACTCAACAATAGCACTTTGAGTCTACATTCAGCAGCCACCACATAACGAACGGCAAGGAAATTCATCGGGGATATAGGTGTGAAAGAAAAAGAAAATGAGGAGACAATCTTGAGGCCATGCAATAAAAAGCCAAGGTGACGTCGTACTACATCTAACTATGACATGCTAATTTGAACTGTACGGAGTTTAAGGTCACGAACATCCACCAGACGTGTCTAATGGGACTTTGCGAAATTTTGCTTCTGCTGATGGAAGAGGGAGATACTGACAGTCTCAATATTTGTTGAATTACTGACGACTAGTGTACCATTCGAGTTTGATGTAATTAAAAAGATGAAGTAGTTAATCGCTTTTGCGTCGTCTTGTGCGTCACGTACCCTGTAAATCTCCTAGAGACCGGAAGTTGGGGAAAACTTCCGGTAACTTTCGATAATGTACCACTAAAAATCCAAGTTTGTTATGAAGATTGCGACGTTACTCTAAAATACGTGCTTCAACATAATATAAAGGAAATGCTCCAAACCATCCTTGCGTCATCAACTAACAGCAACAGTTGTAATTAAACTTTCAATTCTTTCGAGACTACTTTCATTGCCCGTTTCAACTCACTGATTCGTAATTCCATTTTGATCTTTTCTCTTCCAAGTGACTACCTTCAAACTGGTGTCACGATCGAAGATTTTGTCCTTTTTTAGCCAAGCAAACAGCTAATCCTTTATTCAGCGTGGTTAACTAATTTAGATGTTACAGCTAGTTTTCATTTCCGTTGACCTGTATGCTTGTGAAGTCATAAGTTTTAACTGTCATAGACAACTTTGACATTAAACTTGTGAAGGGGGAAATGATCTTTCGAACCGGACCATACCAGAAAGAGCACGATTTGGCTAGGCAGGTCAGAGAAAAACGAAGACTACAACATCAGCAGCAAAAACATGTAAAATTGACCCCAAAATTCTAATGAAAATCTTGTTCCTCTGACCCTCCACTTCCTTCATTTTAATGATCTTTACTATCACAATCATTTAGTTTTAGCAAAAAAGCTTTTTCCACCGATATGAAGCCTTGTAAATGCCCAGCAAGGGAGAGAAGAAACCAACCCTATTGGTTCTAACAATATTGCTGATTTCCTTTTTCACTCCTTTGGTAACCAGGTTAGCCCTTTCGTCCATTGCTCAGCAGTACTCTGTTAGATAGTATTGAAAAGTTCATCATGAGCCCGTTTCTCGAAAGTCCCAATAATTAACGGGCCCGGTAAGCTGTCTCCGTTTACATTAACGACCGAGGTTTCAATAGTTTTGCATCTAACATGATAAGACTATCAGTTAATGAAACAAAATGAAGTAGTTTTCTAGCCAGGACCCGCGCTCTTATTCTTTATATTTCGATTTGAATATTTGATTTCGGGCCCGTAAAGTTACCGGGACTTTCGAGAAACGGGCCCCAGGCCGTAAAAGCTGTTGTCCTTGTGGTTACAGTGCTACTCACTCTTAGACGGACACATGGTGCCAGTCCCAAAGGTGTCTGTTTTAGAGACATGTCCATCTTATAGAGAGTCAACTAAAATGGAGTAAATAAAGTTAGCGACCAACTCTAGGTGTCTGTTTTAGCTAGGTCTCCACCCGGGGGGAAGGGGGTACTCCTGGGAATTCGAATCATACGCATCCACCCCTCCCCCAAGCCAACATTTTTCCATAAGTGAGAAGTAAGTGTTAATTTTGGTTTAGGGGAGGGGTAAGTGGGCAGTTTCCCAGAAACGTATAATGATCCGGGAATTCTTGGTTGGGGTATACCGCCTGGTTCTCCTATTTCAGACCAAAAAATGTCATTTTGCACACTCGTTTTCAGACGTGGCCCCTAAGAAATTATGTCATCATTACTTAGATAAGAACAGCAACAAAAAAATATTTCTTAAAAGTCATTTCGAACTCGCATATTTCTCTCTCTTTCTTACTCATTTGGAATTGAAACGAAAAATACGTTCATACACTCCTGTAGTTCCCTCAAAACCCATATTCGATGCCAGACCAAAATGGGCAAAGTGTATACCCGTTTTCAGACCAACAAGGAGCAAAACCCCTACCCTTTAGGGCGGCACAAACCTGTATAGCTTATATAAGGGAGTACCCCCGAGGGTCTGCATCTAATAGTGGTGTCCATTAATTAAGAGAGTCACGTTGACTTAAGTGCACACTTAATCTTAACAACCCTCATTGTGGTCAGTCATGAGAGCTAAGCTAACCCCTGAATGGAGGTTGAATTTAGGTTTTGGGACCCAGAAAAAATGCCCCTTTCCCCTGAATAGAGGTGTCTCTTCAACAAAGGTAACAGGAACAAAGATTATGAGAACATTTTTCCGGAACCAAATTTTGTTTCCCCTGGATGGGGGTGTGAACAGAGGTGTCCCAAAGAAGAGGCTCCAGTGTTGATGTGTGCCCTGTAGGTTCTCAAACCTTCACCCTATTTACCCCTCTAAGACATAAAAACCGTTTAATGAAATCCTACTGAAGGATATGGACAAAAATTTAAAAGAGTTTCAACATGTAGGCATGTAAAATGGCAAACACATTGAACAATAAATTGTACTTCATATTTCGTTTATTTTTTTCAAAACTTTACTTCTTTACTACAAAATTTCGTTTTTGCTATTTACAACACCATCATTTAAACTGAAATAGGATATATTTCAGTGAAACATGGGTTCATTTAACCTTGAGCTCTCAGAAAACAGAACACAATATCCAAAGTAAACAAAAAAACTAAACTCAACGACTGAAATCCTATGTACACGCCAGTTCCAAAATTCTACCGCTTGTGAGCTTTTATTTTATTTTCTTGACTTGTTCTGTCAATCTCAGAGACGTCCACTGTAACTTCATGTGAAATAGAACCTTGTAATGTGATGGGGGAGGCTGCCTTGAGATAGTCTGAATTGTTCAAATTAAATGGAGTTGTCTCTGAAACATCTTCTGATTCAGCTGTGTACTCTTCGTTTACTTGAAGAAGTGTGCGTGATCGGACTGCAAATAAACCAAAAAATTATGAATGACGAAGTGTGCAAGTTTTTGACCTGATCAGAAAAAGGTCAAAATTTTTGACCAGTACGGTTCATTTTAGCTTGTGTTAATACCCAAACCATGCAAGTCTTTGAAGAGTTTACACATTAAAAGCCTAAAGCCTAGTTAGGTGTCTTTACTAAAGGCCATTCCAATGATGACACCAGCAAAAATTTGTTCAGACTCGTGTTAACAGTGCTGTAACAGAATTTGCATGGCTCTGTGTAAAATGGTTGGCATCGGTAAAAAAATTTTTCCTGACCTGTGTAAACAGGGTCTAAAATAGCCATCTAATTTTTATTGGCCACTTTGAGGTAGCCTAGGAGACTGGGTAACTGTTGTCTCAAATTGCACCATGGGAATGTTTTTGAGATAACTATGAGAGGGTTGCCTAGGAAACTGGGTTAAAGTTCATCCCCAAACCTGTCCTATTGTCAAATTTAGCATAACACAGGCTCATTCTCAAGTCCCTCAAATACTGGTTGTCTTAATGCTGTGGACATATTTACACAGTTTCCGGAAAAGAAAAAGTTAAAATAATGTAATCATTTGCCAAGGTGGTCATTGAGGCAGGGTTCCACAGTTTCGTATGCTGGCTAGACACTTTTTTGAAACTCACAGCTAGTATTAGTCCCCGTGAAATTAGTTCATAAATGAATATGGCTTTCCCATCACCATTTAATTTGTGAAAGGTTCAATGCCCTTGAGTTCATCTCTCAGTTCCCACCCTCTCTCACATTGAAGCTCCTACTGAAATAATGACTCACCAATAGCTGGAGCATATTTTGCCACAGTATCTTTCTGCTCTCCCAAGTTCATGTTATTAATAGGAAAAAGGACCAGACCAAAAGCCAGAAACAGCACCATCAGACATGTGCCAGCTTGGGCTTTTGTTGGGTGGGTAGATGCTACCAGTGCTTGGAGCTCTTTCAGTTGGTCAAGAAGAGACCTAAAAGAACATTAATTTTGGAAGCCTCATCAGTCTTCTAGCATTTACAAGGACCAAATCATTGATAAAAAATAATAATCACGATCATTTTTAACACAAAACAGTTTTTCAAGCATGATATTATTGTTTTCCTTTAGGTATTACAATAGCCATGCACCCTTTTGTTTTTTTTTTCCATGCAATTTATTGATGAGAAGTGAACTAGGAGAATACTTAATTGACCTTATCCCAGATCAAGTCTCCAGTGTCCTTCAATTTGTTTTTCATTACCTGGCCATAAGCTTCAGCCTCAGCCATTCAACACGTAAATTTATGTACCCATCAATGGAATCTGAGATGGACACTGATATGTAACATAACTCTTTTGCACAATAATTACTAACAAATAAAAAAATGTGGCAACTCACTTGTTTTGCTTTTCCAAATTAGCCACCTTCTTTGTTAGATTATGGTTGAGTTCTGTGCAGGCTTTTACCCTAAGAAAAGAATTTCATCTGGTTATGATGTGGTTCAGTATTATGTTCAATATTGTTTTGAACACATTATGGTACATTACTATATCTACAGGTAAGAACAAAGGAAACTAAAATTTAGCTGCACAGATAAAAATAACCTACAACAAGTGTCCTTATAATTTTAAACTAATCAGGCAATCATATTTTGTTTAGGTCAGGACAACTTTAGACCTGGCATGGTTCAAAATTAATGCATTCATATCATAAGTACATTTAAATAAGTTCAACAAACCTCTCCTCCAATCCTCCAACATAATCTTTCTTCTTCCGCCTACTTTCTTGCGCGGATTGCTACCAACAAGAAATCAGTTCAATGTCAGAGAAGGGCTAGTAATGGCTAAAACTTACCAAACTTAACAATTCAAAAATATGTTACATTGAAGGAACCTTCATGTATTAAAAAAATGACATTGAATTAACTGCAATTGGCATTAGCAAGACACATACCTTGTTCTTAATTTTCCTTCTAACTTTCTTTAAAACTTTTTCTTCAGCCTGGGATGTTAAAAAAAAAATAAAACAGGAAGGTAAAGCTATACAATGCGTATGAATTTACAAAAAGAAGTGGACAATGTTTCATTAATGTCCTGTAAAATTGCAACTATTGCTGTGAAAATAAAAGGCCATTTTGTTTTAAAATTTCTTTACCTTTGTCAGTGGCATGTCTGTGGGCAGTGTGACCCCTTCTAATTCCAACAATCTCAGCTCCTCACTTGTTAGCACAAGTGTCTTTGACTAAATCAGCAAAAAAAATAAGATGAAGTTATTACTAAGATGGAACCCTGTAAAATGTAAGTAGTACACTTAATTTACAGCTATCTCGCCCATGCTCCTATTAAGCAAATTGTGGCATGTCTAATAAACACATTTCACAGGTCAAGAGTACAGAACTGACTGAGCCAAACAGTGTTTCCACAGCAGCTTGGACGGTGATTATTAGGCCTATGAGACACCTGTGTCTTGTTTATTTATCTGTAGCACCGTAACCTGAACTCTGACCTGTAGAATGTGATCATTTATACAGGTACAGTGTATGTACAGTGGAACTTCATATAATCGACATGTGTGAGCTACGAAATCCTGGGGCCAATTTAATAAAACTTTTACACGTGTATTTACAAGTGCAGCCATCGTTTTAGAGTCTGAGAACAATAGCTACACTTGTAAATTACACGTGTAAAAGTTTTATTAAATTGGCCCCTGGTTGTTTTAATGAGGTGGTTGTACCAACAAGGTTTTCACCTACATAAAAAAAAATAAGGACTAAACCTCGCCAAAATACTGTAGTTATGATGTCAAGGTAGTCATATACACCAAAAATTCCTCATGTAGAATTGTCAGTGCATTTAAAGCAGGTTGTCAGGCATCAAGAAAACATGAATCTCTTTCAAGTGCAACAAACTTCTACGTAGTTTTGCCTCAGTAATGTGAGGAGTCTGGTAAGGAGAATCTGTTTCTTCATCCAGGCTTCAAATGGTGAATAAGAAAATGACTGCAGACAATAAACCAGTGTCCCTACACTTACTCTGTTAATAAGAGAGACAGTTGGTTGGCCTGCAGTCGTTGTTGTTGTTGTTGTTGTTGCTGTTCTGGATGGCATGACTGTCACTGTACATGAAGTTGCTGATGTTACAGAAGTTGGCAGACAAGCTGTGGTGATTGTTGTCAACTCTGAATTGTCAGTAGTTCCTTCAAAGTCTGGTAAATCAATATCAACATTCCATCCTACAAAGACAACCATGAAGGACCGCTGAGCAAACAGATAATAAAATGAATTCTATCACTGGTACTGGGACTCACATATTGTGGTATAAGTTGGAAGGTATAGCATGCTGCTGATGAACGAAACTATAAAAAAAAATTCAAAGGAAAAATGGGAGGAATTGCTGGCATAACTTGAAATAAACATTGATAATAATGATGTTTTTTACTGGACTTTAGGACACAGACTTTATGCAGCTCCGCCCGCCTCTTCTTCCTCATCAAACTCTCCTTCCTCCTCAACTGTCGCATCCTGATATTGTAGGTGCTCAGAAACAAGATGCTGGATAATTCTGCCTCAGTGCAAAATACATCATTTTCAATTTTTATCTTTTCTCAGACTGGCATGAAATACCACCATGAGTATACTTTCCCTTGCAAGAGGCCAACTTTGAAACTATGTTGAAGTAAAAATATAGAAAAATACACTATTCAAAATACCTCCAAGATCTATGGTGAAGTCTTCTGTGCTATGTGCAACACCAGGTGATCCCGTTGTTGAGCTGAGAATCTCACTCAATTCCACGTCATCTAAAGCATCAGGGCTGGGTGTCATGTATGAATCTGATGATGTGCTCTCACTACGTGGTGGAGAACCATCCCCAAAGTTTGTGAATTCTTGGCCAAACAGAAGACTGAGGATGTCATCATCGTCACTGTTAGCAATGTTACCCTTGAAAATGAAGAGAGTATGCTTTACTGAAGATTCAAAGTAGTGCCATATCTTTTGAAAGTGTATTTTAACATAAATTTCATTTTACTGCCATTTTATTTATGTACCTTATCACAGGTCATTTTACAGTGAGACTGAGCAAAGGAAATTCATACAGATACTGCTGATAGCCACTTTTAACGTCTGACATTGCATTCTCATTTTAACTTTTAGGTGGTCCCCTTTTTCTTGGTATTTTGTGTTTTGTCTGTTTGTTTTAAGTGTTTGCAAAAATAGGTATCATGCATATGCTGAACAATTTGTCAATGTTGTGTACACATGAACATTATTATAATGCACAGATGCTGAGTACACTGATCTGCATCTGTTACCACTCTAGGTAATTCCGAATCTCAAGAGTCATGAGTCATGAAAATTACACCTAAAACTTTGGCTCACGTAGCGTAGCTGTAAAAAAAAAAAAGCTCATAGTTGTCCAAAATGTGTCTACACCTCTGTAAAACGCTAGCTGATAAGCAAGAGTGTTAGTTGGTTTCAAGTCCTTGTGTTCTATTGCACGTAACATAAGTGCACACAGCTTCATATGTAAAGCAAAGTGAACATAAAGATGAGCTGCCAAATATACCTGGAATAAATAAAGCTAACTGATACAATTTCAGGCTTACGATGTCTGCCGAAACCGACAAGAGGCCTTTGTTTGTCAAGTTAACTTACCTCACACCAAGTGCTTAGGAAATCTGTCGAGCTTGAAAGTAAATCTTCTTCGAGTAAAGTTTCATTCTTGGCGTACATATGATCCAAAGAAACGGTGGAGGGAGATGCACTGACCACCATTTTGTCTAATGACGAAGATCAAGTAGTTCAAAGCCTGCCAACACACACAGTTTATACGTGGAATAATACCGTGTTTTCCCTAGTTGTCAGATTCTAATTATAGAAACAAACGTTGTGTTTTAGAATCTTACATGCTGGAAACGGTGACGTGGCAAGCAGGTGGCCTCCATCTTGAATGACGAGAAGAAACTGGAGACGAAATTAATGCATGCAGCTTTCATGCCTCGCGCGGCCAAATCCTCAAAATGACTCTGGAGCTGACAAAGAGGGAATTGCCAGAGGAAAAAATAAAAATAAATGAAGGGAAAACAAAAATGATCAATAACAAAGCCGCTTAAAATACTGTTATTCTCAACTCCTTTGAAAGACAGCTTACAACAGGTTTTTTTTTCGGTGTCGTCCCTTGCCGCAGGTACTCGTTACAAAGCTGTATTATCAGTGTTTATTTGGCTACATAGATTTAAAAACTCAATTGGATGGTATTGTCTAGCAGGGACCGCGGAGGGGGAGGGGCTGGTAGGGCCGCGGCCCCACCACTTTTTTGCGCTAAAAAGAAAAATAATTAAAATTAAAAAAAAAGACTTGAAACAAGTTTTTTTCCGTCTATATTCCGCTATATTCTCTGTATTTTCTTTAATTTCAAACGCCAGGCATTTTGTGGGGCTCCTGTGCTTTTCGCGGTAATTGTGCCCTGGGGCCGACTTGCCCCTTGATCAAACGCCCATCCTCGGAGACCCAGGGGCAGATAAAGGGGGCGAGGGAAAGTCTAAACGGGCGGGAAAATATATGGAACGAAGAAAAGTAAAGAACGGCGAGAAGAGCCCCTGGGGACAATGTCTTACCAGACCAGTTCCAAACGGTCGCCGCCGTTCTGGCTTCTGATTGGTGCCAGAAAACTTGTGTTTTTCTGGCACCAATCAGAAGCCAGAACGGCGGCGACCGTTTGGAACTGGTCTGGTAAGACATTGTCCCCAGGGGCTCTTCTCGCCGTTCTTTACTTTTCTTCGTGCCACATTTTTCCGCCCGTTTAGACTTTCCCTCGTCCCCACTGTCTGCCCCTGGGTCTCCGAGGATGTCAAACGCCATGCCTTGGCAATTGCCTTGGCCACCCCTTCGCTTCATTCGGCGGCGTGTTTTGTACTTCCAGCTCCGCCAGAGTTTTTTATCAGTTTTATCAGACGAAATGAAGCCAAACAAAGGTGAGTAGTTGTTTTGAGTTGATAAAAGTTTTATGTTTTGTCTTTCTCTTTTCGAATCACTGAAATATTCGATGGCAAGAAGAATTACATTACTTGAACAGTGAACGACCATAGGGCTATTGCATTTAAAATCCGTACCCCCCGGTTGAGGACTTACCTTTTCATCTTACCCCTTAAGATTGGCTAAAATTGCATTCACCCCTGAAGACTTCCGTGAAACATGGGTTTACCCCTGAAGAATTGGGTCATACTCCTGAAGAATTTGGGTTTACCCCTGAAGAATTTTGTGAAACTTAAGGCTTCATCCCCAAAGAATTCCATATTTGTTTACTCTATATCTACCCCTAAAGAAATCCTCAATTTTTATAACTTACCCCTGGAGAATTCCATGGTTCCTCAACCGGGGGGGTGCGGATATTAAATGCAATAGCCCATAGTTAGAAATTTTTCGATTTTCAATATGAAGCCTTAAGGATCACGGGGCTTTGGAGGGAGGCGGTCCAAAAAGGTCATTCTGCCCACTCTCGCTCGCTCTCACCCCTACTCTTCCCCCCCACCCCCACATCTCTTTGCGCTGTCGCCACAATCTAAACGCCTAGACTGCTTGCAGTCTGCCCTTTTCTCTTAAAATCCGTCTAGTTCGTTATCTCATCCAGCGCGATTGCAAACCACGACGTTATCATTACAGTAAGGGATTGAGACCTTACGCCCTCGTTTCTCGCGGCTCGCGGCTTTGCCGCTCGCGTGCAGTAACTAAGCAAAGAAAAATAAGAGACTGCTCACAGTCTACTAAACGCCTGGAACAGGCTACCGTGTAAACTTTTTTTAAAATTGTTTAGTCCATGTTTTATATTTCTATGCAGAGAAGAGAGTTTTCATCATATACTTTGAATAGTTTGTAGCCAATTTGATCCTTTACAACGGTCCTTCTATTTCGGCAAATTAGGCATCAAAATAACGTGCCCTGATATTCTGTATACAAAACACAATCCTTCCAAGGCTATAAAGATATCGATCATACATAGTCGAGAAAATTGGTCAAAAAATACCCATCCCCCGAGTCCACCACGCGACTAAAACAATTCGCAGCTTTACATGTCAACATATAATGGAAAACCACATTTTATTTTCTTTCGCAAAAACTATCTTTCAAACTGTACAACTAAGTTAGTTCAGAAAACCTTTTTACACAGGGATGCAAAATACGATAAAAATACAGTCTACTTTGGGTACAAAACGTTCATAACAAATTCCTGCACCAAATATATCTATTATATTTCTACTTCTCTAGCGTGTTTAACAACTGCATGCGTTACTTCTGGTAGCACACCGACAATAAACGATCGACTGACTACTTTAATTTACACCGTACGCATTCCCTCAAGATTGTCGCCATTTTGAGGTCGGTATCGTCTCGAACTGCATTAAGGGATTGTTTAGGGGACCCGATCCCGTCTTTATTGCGTACTACGACGTTGGGCGGGAAACTGGCTCTTATATCGTCCTCCAAAAGTTTTCCGTAAGTACGATTCGATACAACACCGAGCCAGTCTCATTGGCAACCTCAAAATGCGGACTAATTACGAGCGAGCGAACGAACTCTTGCCTTGTCAGCTTTCACGTTTGATTAGCTGAACAGGGAGTGCTAGCATTTCAACCAGGGATCGTAGTACTAAGAGAGAATCCAATTCAAATAGCGTATTCTAGGAGCTTTCTAGAGTACAATTATGAAAATGCCATGACGCTTTTTTCTACGTAAAATACTTTCCTAAAGAAAAAGTTCTCCATCCTTTTTCCACCGCATTTTTTGCCACATTCGTAAAGTAAAATTATGAAATTTAAGGAGTTTCCTTTCAAGGCGTTTTTAGCACTCTGGAAAGAAAAATCAAGAACTTCTGAAGTTGTCCAGAAATTCCTGGAGTAGTACGAACCCTTGTCTACTGTCAGTTCTGCTTCCGTTGCTGCAGTGCAATTGGGAAAAATGAATTGATCTCACATTCAGTGGAAAAAAAGTGAGGATTCAGAACTGTCCTTAACACGCATATATCTACAGAATATCTAACAATTTCCGGACCATATTAATTTAATTTACGTAATAAATAAACCAAATACTCCAAAATATCTTCACTGTGTACAGGCAATACATTTCATTACTTGCTTTGTATGGAATGTCTTTTTTCCTAAAAAAGGTTTTTTTATTCAACTGAATCTCATTCAAGATTAAGCGGTTTTTTTTTTACAATAAAGCTAACTTTGTTCTACCGACTATTCATTGTCATAAACCCAGCGGTGGAAGAAACTAATTAAATACGACAAGAAAATAAAAAGATTAGGCACTCAAATACGTGAAAAATATTAATAAAATAAATTACAGTGTCTATGTATCTCGGAAAGATACGCCGTCACATTTGATTCGACACCAAGACATGTGCATGCTTAAAACAAACCTCCACTAAAAAAGTAATATATGTCACACGCTGTCATCTTTTATCCCGCTCACCCTCTACGCTTCGTTTTTCTTCGTATCTTTTACTTTCATGGGTAGAACCAGACTTCGGAGAGGTCACTGAATTTCCATGACGCAAAGTGGAATCGCTATTCCGTTCGCGGTGCGAGTGGTGGTACCGACCTTCAGATAAATAATCCCGCGAGCTACCTCGGTGATAGTCGTCTCTCCGATCTCTCTTCTCGTAGGAACGCGAATGATCGGAACTCCTCTCGTAGCCTCGCGAATGTTGGTCGTGTGACCGACCGTGATCCGATGATCTCTCGTGAGTTCGAGAAAAGTCTGAGTTGTGGAAAGAAGGCCGGTCGCGGTACGAGTCGTGGTATCTGTGACTGTAATCGGATCTAAAAAAAAGAAGTTGTGCTTAAAGTTACCAAATAGAAGGTGAAATTACTGTTTAAGTAAAGGCTGCTACCTTTTCTTACTGGTTTCTAATAGGCTAAGATCTTGTGTGAAAGTTAAAGCATACATGTGAGTCACGAAGACGTGATCATCGTCATTTACCGTGAGTTGCCGACAAGATTTGAAGTTACGACCCCGTCAAAGTGACACCGGATTGGTGCTCTATCCACTTAACTGAGGAAAGGCGCGCGGATATCAGGGCCATATACTGGGTAATAGGCGATACCAGCCACACAAAACAATTCACTAGCGTACGCCTGCTGCTCAGGCTAAAATATAAGACGAATCCACTGGATAGCGATTTATCCGGTGGATAGCGCTATCCACCTTTTGAACAATTGTGGCCAGTTAGCGTACACCGTTTAGTTTTGTTACCAGTAAAAAGAAAGGAAAGTGGGTTACGCTTGGCATGAGCAAATTTGCGAGTTCAGACCCACCGGTTCAAACCGTTTGCTCTTGCTTGTTAGGATAGTGATTTATCCGGTGGATAGTGTTATCCAAAGTTTGAAAAACCCGGGCTTGGAGGATAAAAACGTACCCATCGCGTGACCTCTCCTTGGAGGATGTACCAGTCCTGTCCGAGTGACTGAACGATGAAGAGCGCCTTGGATCATAGCTGTCTCCGCTCCCAGATGGCCGTCCGCCGCTGTGAGAGCTCGAACCATTGTATGTACGGTCCATCCGGGGTATCTTACCACCAGGTCCGCCTCCGTCCGAAGGTCTCTTGAGGTCACTGGATCGTTGATGCGCATGATCGCCTGGATGTTTTTTAGCATCTTGAGGAGGCCGCTGCATCTGAGTGGCGGGTTTGTGTTGCGCACGCTGTGAAAATATTATAAAATCTTTTCTCAACGAATGGCAATTAAAATATGATCATGTTTGCAAGATTATTGATGGGCCAAAATCTGACTTTCAAAACGAGGCTAAGTGCAAAACCTTTCTTGTGAAAATGAGTTTTATTTGTATGAGAATAATAATAAAAAACATTTTCATATCAATGGATTTGCACGTAGTCTCGCTTTGAAAAAGAGGCTTGAGGCGACTGGAAAATGGCTTATTGTCAAAAGTTCTAAGCCACTTATAAAAAATTTATTATGGCAAATGTTTCCAGGAGCTATATGTTGCCCATACATTGGCAAGTGTGCAAATGTTATAATAGAGAGTATAGCTGCTTTCCCTTGATTATAAACTAAATTCGCCGTGGGATTCCATCACAAAACCGTCGGGAAAAGGGCTTTCCATGACACTTCAAGAGATTCAAAAACAAATGAAACAATCAAAGAAGCAAGCTGACCATTAAACACGTAAAACACACTCCAGAAAGTTAGGAGATAAACCGCAGTACCTCCTGGGCTTTTGTCTCTTCTCTCTTCTTAGCAGCGTGCTTGTACAGCTTGAAGAGTTTCTTAGCTTCGAAAGAAGTGAACTTTGACACGAACGTCCAAAGATTACTGCATATAAAAGAATAAAAACTCATTAAAAAGAAATTAACAGCAACAGGAATACAAGCTCTAAACACCGTCAGTTGAAGCCTACGGCAACAGACGACAGTGTCCTCATTAGGATCTGAGCTTTGGCAATATTTTAACAATCAGAAGTGAGTATTTCTGGCTCGATTTTCGCAAATAAAAACATAGCTCTTCAATCACACATAAACCATACAGAATTAAAGAACATTCTTACTTTCTCCAAAGGGCTTTGGTGTCGTCGTCTTTGTGATGAGATGTGGCGTCCATGATATGATCTCCAATCTTTAGTAAACACTGAAATCACAAACGGCAAACGTTATAATCTCGAAAAGTGAATAAGTGTTCTTGTTTTCGCTCTTTTTTGTATTTAAATGGTTGGCTTCGCGGGCGGGAGAGATGAAGCGAATCTTTTGCTGCGATTGGCTTCTCGAACGGGCATGATTGCCTATCAATTTATTTTCCACGTTCTTCCCGCGACTTTTCCCTTGACAAAATAATTCGTCACTTTAGGAACGTGAAGATAACTGAAGCCAAAATGCGTTCCGCAAATTATTTCTGGCCATGGGATCGTTAGTGGGGATGCGCCGGTCAGCTATTGACTACTTTTTCCCACGTCCCCAGTAACAGTTCCAGAATTCTTTGCGAAAGTTGACTCGGCATAGTTTTTTTCTCGTTTCCAAAGTTGCAAATGAGTACTATATCGACTTTATTTTTCGATAGCTTAATATTCAGTCGAGGTGACTAGATATTGGCCTAGTTTTTTTTGCGTTTATGTATACATCGACTCCGTCTCTCTCCACAAAAACTCAAAAAAAAAAAAGATATTGGCCAAAATCACGCGTGGTCAATAACGCATATGTTCAGTGTTAGAGTAGCGAAAGGGGGAGGGGGAGGGGGAGATAAGAGGTTCTTAATTTCATATGCACTCCCCCACAGGAGAATTGAGTTATAACTCTATAAATCATGTACCTGTCTCGTTTGTTGTACTTGATCTTCTTCTTTTGTGTTGCCTTCAGGACTCTCCAGCATTTTTAGCGCTCGTTTCACTGGACGCATCTTCTCCTTGCACTACAACGTGAAAAAATAAATACAGGATTTGTTTTCTTAGCACCAAAATCCTTAAAATCCTGTGGCGCTTCAGAACCTAGACGTAGTAGACTTGACTTAACTGACAAGTTCTTTAATTTTTGAAATAAAAGAACTAAAATTTATACAAACATTTTGAGTAAAGAGTTACTGTCATAAAGAACGAAAATTGACCGGACAATATTTATTTCCCTATCCCTTTCCCCCTATATTTCGGGAATATAGCTCCCATATATCCGCAAATTTTGTTATAAATTTTAACTGCCATTTTTTAAAAAAACGTTTTTTACGTGTGCACGTGGGAAAATTTGCCCACTCTAAGTTTCTCGCGTACATGACTCTCGAAAGTAACTCTGTGAGATGTACAGGGTTGAAAGTGCCCCCACCACGTCTCTCTGCTAATCAACCGCGTTTGTGTGGCCATCACCTGATCATATCTAAATCTAAATCTAAATATCGTTATGTCGGCAAAATCGTTTGGGACATCACGCCAACTCTAAGATAATAATAAATAAAACTATACTAAAATATACAAAACTATTAAAAACTATTAAAAACTACTGATAAAAAATAAAACTAAATCAGTTTGCTTTTAAAAATACAGGTAAAGAAAACGAAAAAAAAAAAAGACACTGGGGACGTACCTCATCAAATGTTGTTTTGTCCATATCTGCCAGCGCATACGAGCCTTGAGGTTTACCGGCTTCCTCTGGTGTTTTCACAGGTGACGCTGGTTCTTCATGATCTACAGCAACTTCTTTTACATCCTGCCTCTTGTCTTTAGGCACTTCCTTCTTCTCCTTCTTTTGACGTTTTGACTGGAAAAGAGGACAAAGTAGATTTTCTTTTTGATCCAATGTATATCAAGTTTTTAGAAATTTCTCTTGGACAGAACAAGCGAACAAACAGAGAGCAGCGTTTAGAAGCTAAAACACACTTTGACTAAACCAAAGCTACACTGGCGCGTTTGTTTGCCAAATGCGGCTGTTAAATAAATTGTCGAGAAGTTGCTGAATATCATGTGCAGCTCGTGTCAAAAACAAAGGGCAGTGGACTCCTTCTGAATTTCAGAATTAAAGAATACTTGGTACTTTTTTTGGTACTCCGTCACAAGCTTAGTGTCCGAGCAAAGTCCTTTGAAGTCCGACGAGTCACTACCCTTAACGAAGACTGATAAGTTCCAGATCGCTTCACGATCCGATGCAACAAAATAATCCGGTGTTGCGTTGGAAAAAAGAGGTGCACACTAACATTAAAGGGAAACCTAAACAGGGCGATTGGCAACGACGATTTTCAGCGCAACACAGCCTTAAATATTGTTGCAACATTGTTTCGAACTGTTACAACATTGTTTCAACAGAGCTGCCACAAAAATCGTCGTTGTAAATCACCTCTTGTAACATCACCATAACTTTTATTCAAAGAATATAATCAAAGGGAATAATAGCAGTGCGGAAAGCTCCTTTCTAATCCGTTTTAACCATTTCTGCGTGGATTCAAGATAAAAAATTATCGAGGGGATGCCCTCAAGGAGGATGAATTACAGTAGATAAAGGTTAAAGATTTCTGAATAAATTAACACAGTTGCATCTAAAATAACAGCAAGTAAGATCGGAAATTATGCGTGTGTTAACAGCTATGCAGTATCAGGTTCACAAGGTTGTGTAGGGAAAGAAAACAAACTAGCTTTCCTCCAGTAGCAGGGATATTGTTTTTTGGTTTCTGCTCTATTTTTAATTACATATAATCTTTGGCAAGAACATAGACTTAAGATACAAGTACTAAAATAAGTAACAAAAACTGACCTTTTCTCCTTCAACTTTGCCGTTTTCTTTCTTTTTGGTCATTTTTCTCTTCTTTTTCCCCTCTGGTTGCACTTGCCCCTCCTGATTTACATCAGCAGTGACTCCATCGTCTTTAGTTTCTGCTGAATGGTCAGGGGGGGACACCACCCCCATTGGAGAGGGAGCAGCACTGTTATTAAGTGATTCCACATCGGAGTGTGACTTTCCTTTTTTGGTTTCTTTTCTTTTCAGTTGGCGTATTTTTGACTTGATCATCTGTGATGACTGAGGAAAAAAAATAAAAATAAATAAATAAATAGTCGGTTGGCTGGATCACGAAATTGGTTTTGTCATTAACGTATGGCTGCTCCGCCGCAAAAATTTTCCCCGAATTATCACAGGTGAGCCTGCTCGCAAGCCTTATTGGCACAGTTGGTCATCCAGTATAGTCGTCTATTGAACAATTCGTCCAGGTCACTATAGAGAGGAGAAGTGTGACGTCATGTTACCATGGTTTCAAAAATTCTGGACCTCAACAATTTTTCTTGACAGAGACGGTCATTTGCAGTGTCGAACGATGGAAGAAAAGTACCGGCTATCGTTTTGTCCCTGAGTGCAATGCACGAGAAATTCATACGTGTCAGTTTTTTCGTCTTTTTTTTTCTGTCATAGTTTGTTGAGATCCACGGAAATTTTGATACCATGGTTACGTGGTGCATCTTCGTCTCCTCCCTATTAACAAAATTACATACTTTCTCTAAAGGCCGATTAATTTTCCTTCAGAGTAAGTGCCGGTGGGATTCATATATGAGACGCTGTCGCACCCTCGTTTCTCACGCCTCGCGACATCGTTGCTGGCATCATGCGTTTTTGAGGGGGAAAAAAGAGTGCTCACAGTATAGTGAAGAGAGGCCATAGCCAAGAGAAAGGTATATTACCTTTCTTAGTTGTTCAGCCTTGTCTTCTAAAGCAGCTTGTTTCAACAGTTTGATGAGATATTCTACCCTCGTCTGAAGATGTTTGTCTTGCGGTTTCAAGTTTCCAGGAGGAAGGATCTAAAAAAAAAGAACAGTCTCAATACATCGCACCTTATTCTCGCAGAAAAACGCCTTTACTTCGGGAAGGATAAACCGACAATGTGTCTGCCCCTTCCTGAGATAAATTGCCATGGATATCTATATCAGGTTTCTGAGTCTGTATTCTCTTCTGTGATGTGTTGCCTTCAAACCGAACGGTCTCTCGATTTAGATGTTGTGTTCTTCTCGGAAACCTCCGAAAAGCGCTCATCCCGCAGTAAATCTTTTGCTTCTTAAGTCTGCTTTTTCGTTAATTGTAAGACCCTTACCCTACACTTTCTAGCACACTAAAACGTAAGCCAAATAACGTGGAAATCTGGAACTAATGCAAGTATGCAACGACCGTTTTCATGTCGACTGGAGAACAAGTCAACTCCGAGAAACCTATATCATAATGATACTGGCCGCGCCCATTTACAACGCCACTATTCGAACTCAGTCTTCTCTTATTCCAAACTAATCTAAGTATACTTTTTATTCTGTTACCTTAGAAGTAAGTGACAAACTCTCATCAGCTTTAATAGCTTCCCAGCTGCCCAGTCCATACTCGAAGATGCCTACAAGTAACATGGAATCATCTGGCACGTCCCATGTTACACCCCAATGGACACTCTTAGCAGGTGCCATCAGGCGGAATCTGAAAGGAACACGATGTTAGTAAAAGGAATAAATAACTCTATTGCACAGTTAACACTTTTCCCGGCGCACTCAAATTGGCTACTTCGAGGGCACGGGGTAAGTAACATAAGGGAGGTTCAAAGTCACGTTTACGGAAAAATGCAAACGTAAGATGCAAGTTGAGAATTTCTCAAATTGGAAAATGAACAGATAAAAGCTTGTCCAAAATAAATCTGATAGATGAACGTAACAAGAAACACCTTATTCCATTTTAGAAATAATAAATAGCAAACAACAAGTAAACAGAAAACTTGGTCACGTGGCACAATTTCACGTTTGCCGTAAACGCGGTTCTAAAGCTCTCTACGTTAACTGTTTCCCTCCAACTCTGTGCACGCAATATGACATAATCTATGACAACACGTCGTCCCCATGAATCTCAAATCTGTGAAAAATTACTCAGACGTTTTCCTACGGAACAGTATGAGAAAAGCGGCAATTAAGTCCTCTTCTGGTAGAGAGATATTCCTTAACAGTTTTCCTTGCTTGTAGTTTGTGCGTTCGTGTAATAGCCGTTAAATAAATATCTATTATCCCAGCTTGCACTCACTTTCTTCTCTCGTCAAAGTCTGCGGGCATGATAGCTGCTAGTGATTCCAGTTCTTCCTCATGTTTTAACACTGATGGTGCGTTAACAGTTACATTGCTGAGTCGCACAGTAGCACCACGCTTTTTACCTGAATCAAAACAGGGTTCGAAATTAATTTTGACTGTTAATTGTCCCATTAGGCAACGGTAATTCAAGTTTTGGTTGCCCTCCTAAACTTTTGCTTGCTCTGTGGAAAAAGGCAATTGACTATCAACATACATGTATTAAAGGAACTTATTGGTAGGGTATTAATAAACTGTGCTTATCGCCCTTTGGAACCCTTGTAGAACGAACTATTCTTCGCTGTATGTTAATTTCCTCCCTTAAAGTACTGTAATTGTAGAACATCTTTCCTTCCGTTAAAGTAAATTGGTCCCAACGAAAATCATTATATTTCCCACTTCGGCAGAAAATTTCGTTCTCTAGATGTGCTTTGATACTTTTTGAAAACGCTACCAATCCAATCTTGTTACAGAAGATAGATTGGTCATTTTCGAGGAAACAACCAGGAAGTTTCTCGAGGCCCGAAAACCTGTTTTGTGTTTGTTGTGTTTGCATTCAAGAGCAAACTTTCAATAATTTTGAGAAAAATACAATGCAACTATCAGCTGACAAAGGAAAATTGACTGGTTTGTGGGCAAGGAACTGTGCTACTATTCAAATTGTTTAAATTTTAAAATTTGCCTTCGGGCCCGAAAAATTACCAGGCCTTTCGAGAAACGGGTCCCACGCTCTCAAACCCGCTCTCCATACAAAAATGGTAACAAAGCCTTCTTATATGACAAACCCACAATTCCCCTCCTCTTTTTATGAAGTGGACTGAAACAGACAAACAAACAAACAACAACAACAAGAAAAGAAGATAAAAATGAAGTGCGTAACACCCCCAAACAGAAAACTTAAAGAGATAACGTGCCTGGCTAGTTGTTGAATGAAAAATTAAGGACAGGAGATGTGCGAGGAACTGAGTTGACTTGAGTGTAAGCATACTACACGTAATGATAGAAAGTTAGACCACAGTTCTAGTAGAACCTACCATCAAAGTTAGGATCTTCCTTCAGTTTATCCTCGTATTCTGCCACAGCTTTGATACAGCTGTTGTGAAGAATATCTGCCAGTCTCGTAAGATCCTCACTGGATTTATCGTCTAATTCAGCATCAGTGGCAATTGATTCAAGTCTATGTAGGGACACAAATTATGCAAAAATCCCTCAATTAAACTATGGAAGTGTGTAATGTAGTTCAAACATTTGAGTGTGCAGATGATTATTATTGTAGTGTAAGTATTCAAAAGAAACTTGATTCGCCCCAACTTTCAAATGGTAGTACTTATTATGTGCGCTGTTGAAACAGGTTCTAGCTTTTAATCTGGAGATGAGATCTCATGGTTGCATGCCCATCCATATGAAACCTCCTCATCCGTTCTTTCACGTGGTGCTATATACAACGATTAACAGCTTCTACGTTTTGAATCCGTGGATGATATGTTACGCTGTGACAATTAAAACAAAACCTTTTCTCCGGTTCTTTATCGGGTACTACTCATTATGTACAAGGTTCTAACGTTTCAGCCCGTGGAGGATTTAACTTTTGAGCCCATGGCCAAAATCTTATGGTGTGACCATGCAAATTAAACCTCTTCTCCCTTATTTTACAACGTACTATTTGATTTTTCACGCTAACGAGAGTAAAAGGTTTAAGAAGGATGTAAACTGATGTCTCACCTAGAGTAAGTGATTTATGTACAAGTGAAAACTAACAAACGAATAAACAAAAATCCAGTAGGCTGTTTTAAAATTACCTTGTTCTGGGCCTTCCAAACTTCTTGTAACTTTTCACAAATCTAGACGATGGAATCAAACAAAAGTAATTATTTCTCTATCGAACCAGAGAAATCTAATAGCACTAGAGGGGGAAAATTAGACGTTCGCCAGCATGTAGAATGTTGTGAGCTGGAGACATGACAGGGCACTCTCTTCGTCTACGTTTTATCCTAAAGAAAAGGAATTTGTCAAAAGCTTTCACTTTCCTCTCCCTTATAGTTCATTATTTTCATTTTTGGGGGAGGGTGGGGGGAGGGAGGGAGGGAGGGAGGGTGTGAGGCAGTTAAATGGACCCAGTCCCTACTTGCTGTTCACATCCTCACTACTAACAAAACTTATTACTTGTATAATTATTTTGAGCACACTTACAGTTGTAGGTCATAGGTTACTGAACGCCCCACTCCCCCCCCTCCCACCCCCAAAAAAGCAATAAACCAAAACCACTTAGTTCAAACCTTCTTATTTCAGCATCATTGAAGCCTTCAACATCTTCCCTCTTGATAGTTCGTGGCCTCCCTCGCTTCCTCTTTGTTTCTTTCCCCTCACCACCAGAATCATCATCACTTTCGGATTCTGATTTCTTCTTCCGACCTCTTGCTTTCTTAGACCTTCCTTCCTGTTCACTGTCACTATTAGCGGGTTTGCCATAGTTCATCTGTTGATAAAATGTCAATAATATTTCTTCTTATGCTATCTTACTCTTTAGATCCTTAGTTGTTAAGGGAGCCTTTTGAGTGGACTGGGCTGACTTAGTTTTATGAGGGTCGGGTTTAACTTCATGAAGCTAACAGGCGACCAAGTGTTCTCTTGTAACTTACCTTCCTTTGGCAAATTTCTTCCTCATTCTCAGCCAAATTAAAAAAAAGATAAACTGCAATCATTTATTTTCAAGTCAAACTGCACGTTGAACAAAGTATGGTATGATAATAGCGTGCACATACACAGGATCAAATTTCCACGTCATTCACTCTAACACAGGAATTAGAATACTGTAACTCTACTTTATAAAGAACATTTTTGTATTCAGAGCAAAGATAGTTTTAGCCAAATATTTCTATATTATCTCAACAATACTTCAACATTTTGATCAAGGGGTTTACAGCTGTAGACAATGTTGAAATATCTTGGTTTAAAGTATCTTTGCTCTGAGTAATAAAATTTTTTGTTTATAATTGTAAACAAAACTTTTCCCAAAGCAGGAAAAGAATCTTTTCAAAAGGTAACTCTAGTTTATTTCTTTGTCATTATGTTTTTAGCTAC
>OZ037994.1:27304586-27314586 GCA_964035705.1 Porites rus | reverse complement strand
TTATGACAGGGATGGAATCATCAATCTAAAACTGATACTTGTCTAAGATGGATAATATGTAACAAGATGTAAATGCAGTGTTTTGATGAGTTGCACACCAAATTTTGTCTTCCACTCATTATTTTTCTCTTCCAGCCATCTATAGATAATTCATCTGAAACTGAGACTAACATTTTACCTGAACAGAAAATGAAAGCAGATTCATACAAATTGTTGACTTGCGAGGGACTGGTAATTATTTTTCAAGAAGGTTTCTGAAGAGAGCTTCGAGAGAAATCTGATTTATATTGTTCCATTTTTTGCCTTCCTCCTCTTCACAAATCCCAGCTAATAACAATCAGTGCCTTGGCACTTCTGTGAAATCTATATTCCACTATTAAAAAAACCATCAAACCTAAATTGAAATCATTTCTGTAGAAAGTTAAATAATGCACACCTGCAGCTGAGTGTCTTCTCCATCTCCTTCTTTAAACAGCTCTTCTGCTCCAAATTTCAAGATAGCTGCAAGTTCATCTTTGTTGAAAGGATTACTCCTGTGAAATACAATGTTATAGCTTGAGACACCCAGTTGAGAAGATTAGTGGGACAAATAACAGTGATATGTAGCTATATGTGGAAAATCAGAAAAAAAATTGAAAACAGAGCAATGGGCCTTGAGAGGCTCAACCTTCTAGAGGTGTCTATAATTGAAAAATGAGTTGTCGGTATATGACTAAAATAAACAATACTACAAAACAATAAAATAAGTTTTTATTACTATAATCATGCTTACGATGAAGAAGACGAGGCCTTGGACAGCACCTTACGACCAGTTGTGTCCATTCTCTGGATAATGAGATGATCCAGAACCATCTTGCGCTTTGCACGTTCTAGAATATCCTCTTCAATGCTTCCTTTAGAGACAAATCTATATATATTGACCTACAAAAAATAACCAGAAACGTAACCTCCTTCATTGATTACAGTATTGGAGAATTTCATAATTTTACATCAGGGTACTGTTCTTATGCATTGGGATTCTTCAGAAACAGCTCTGTCCTCATTTCTCACCAACCAGTCAATACACCACAGGGTGCAAAGAAAGTCAGTTTTAAAGCTTGCCCTTTAAGCAAGCTGTAGCTAACAAGTACTAGCCTGAAAGACCTTTTAGACAAGGAGGATTAATAAATTAATTAGTTAAATGCATCGTAGCTTAATTAATAACTTTCTTTATTACTTTATTGTAATAATATCAATATCTGATCAAGTGAAATTTATTAATATTACAATTTATACCACAATAAACATTAATTACACTAGATCAGAGCAGCCTGAAAACCATAATGTGAGAGAAAAGAAGTACTTTTCATAATATGTGTGAATAATAAATTATGTTACTGATTTCTGCTGTCAATTTACTCATGATAATGTTTTTTAAGAAGATGGGCGACTCAGTTTATGATAGTGCTTCAGTTCATGAAATCACTGACAATTTAACAGAGGCCATGATATAAAAAACATACAAGTGAGCTTCAATAAATGATTACATTTCCTACATATAACTCACACTAATAAGCAACAAAGGCAGTTATGGGTTACATGATGACTTATCCAACCAACCTGATTTCTTTGTCCTATTCTGTGAGCACGTGCCTGAGCTTGCAAGTCATTCTGGGGATTCCAGTCTGAGTCAAAAATGATCACAGTATCAGCTGTAGCAAGATTGATACCCAGGCCACCAGCACGAGTAGACAACAGGAAACAGAAGTCCTTGAATTAGAAAATAATGAAACAAATATCAGTGCAATACTTTGGCCCAATATCATCAGTAATGTTGCAAACTTGGATGCTCTTTCTAACCTCAGTAACTTATGTTTTAATTTATTATTATTATTATCATTATTATCATCATCATCATTACATTGTGGAATCTCGGGCTTACAAGGTTAACATTATACACTTAACATCAGATCCCGAGGGAAACAGTTAGCTTTGTTTTCCCAAGAGTCCTGATGTTTCCCAAGACAAAGTCTTGGTGACAGCCTCAGGTTCATGCTCATACCATAATTTCTTCACCTTTATTATTATTATTATTATTATTATTATTATTATTATTATTAGAGGGCATTTTCACCAACAGTCAATACTGAGAAATAACAGAATAATGCCTCAGTTTTACCTCAGAGCCTTCAGCATTGAAGTGGTCCAAAGCTTGCTTTCTCAAATCTCCTCTTATAGATCCATCCAACCTCTGTATTATAAATAAAAATCAATTGATTGTATCTTTAAAGGTGGTGAGGTGGCTGCATAGGACAAAACAAAAAGCCTATAAAAAGCCTATAACACATACTTGAAAGAGGAATCGACGCAGCTGAAGATACTCTGCTAATATGTCAAGCATTCGAACCATCTGTGAGAAGATTAGAACCCGATGACCAGTTTCCTTTAATCTGCACAGTAGTTTATCAAGCAGAAACAGTTTCCCACTTCCTCGGATCAGGGTCTGTTGGAAAAGGATAACAAGAAGATCACATCAAGGATATGAGAGTGCACAGGGTACAGTTTTCCCGGTCACCTGCACTTACTGCACCATCATACTTAGTAACAATATCTACAATTATAAAATAGCTAAGATAGTACGCGCGCTTTGATTGGCCGAGGCGTGTTTGCATGAGAGTATGTAAACATGGTTGTGACGTCAAGATGTTTTGCTTTTCCTGCACTAATCAAGCAAGCATGAATTTGAAAAAGTTTTTGAGTTCAAAACTTGACAAGGTTACTTTATTTACCCATTCCTTTATCGGCTGAAACTTGGAAAATCTTTACAAACAAGCTGTGTCTATTTTTTTTTCGCTAAAGCTGACATTTTAAGCGAGAAAAATCTGTATTTTGGAAATCATCTTTTTGCGAAACAAGGACTGATTACGCATGCAAGACTTCGTGTACAAGACTTTGGGACTGGTAAGAAATTCTGTTTTAATCAGTGCCATAACAAAGAGTTTTTGAGTGTTTTTCTCAGCAAAGTTATTTTATACAAGCAATAGAAAACTTTTTTCCTGTGTTTGCATAGCCTGTCGAGGGTTTGCATAACTGTCTCAAACCCCTCTTGTGTTTATATCAGGCTATGCAAACACCGAAAACATTTTCTATTGCTTAATGAGAAAGATGTAGAAATAGTAGGCGGCTTTGGAACTCGCACCAAAGGCACAAAACACAAAACTGGGAACAATGCCATTGAATGGTTCAAACGTTTCACAGATCTAAACCTGTCTGAATATGTGTTCAATGTCATTCATCATCATTACTCAATGGTACTTATTTTTCATTAGCAGTTATGGTAGATTTAGGAGATTAAAGTAGCAGGCTAAGGATGGCTGGCTAGCCGGAGGTTTTAGCCAGCTACCGGCCCTTATTGACTGCCCTGCTCCGGACATGAGTCGAACCTATACCCTTCTGGTCACTAGTCCAGATGCTCTACAACTGAGCTACAGCAGACTGATGGGAGCTAAGGCCACTAAACCAGGCAATAATAATAATGCAAACCAGCAATGATCATTGCCTTGGTATACTCTCATTTTTATTTCATACTTAAATTGATTCTCTTTAAACACCATGTGACAACTAGCTGATTTAATAAGTAGTGTACCTGTAGTGAGTCTGTAGTTAATTGGTTGTCGGGCCTAATGAGCTGGGCATGGTTACAGCATTTCTTCAGCTCCATCACAATGTTCAAAAAGCTGTTAAGGTTTCCTTTTAACCCTTTGTTTAATGCCGCAAAGTTTTTTGTAAGGATCCATCTACAAAAATAAGAATAATATCAAACTTTGACTTATTCAAGGCCGCATTCTTATTAGAAAAATTGTACAGAGCCCAAAGCTCCAAACCTATGAAACACAGGGTCCCCAGCATACAAGTCATGTGCCAAACCTAGGATTTCCTTGACACCTGAGGTAAAAGTAGGTTGCCAGTTACCAGGGGTTAAGAAGTACAAGGGTGGATCTGGGATTGATTGGGGAAGTTGTCACATGAGAGGCAGAGATGACGATCTGACGGGTATTTGGTGTAAAGAAGAAGGAAGTGTATTCTGGGATGAGAAAGGGATCCATGCACAGTTAGTGCAGGCACTACAGATGGTAGTCTGAAATAATAATAAATTGGACTCTCTGAAGAGATGTTTGTCTTACCTATAGTACTGTTTCTGAATTGATGACATTTCCACTCTAAGAATTTGTTCTACCTAAATGTAAAAAAATACCATATATTAGCAGACTATATTACTGTATTACTTGTATTGTTATACATGTGTATAATAAAATACTGGTATAAAATATAATAAAATACTGGTATGCCCTTAAGAAATATTTTATATAATAAAATACTAGTATGCCCTTAAAATGTATTTTATATAATAAAATACTGGTATAAAATTTTAAAAAAAATGAGTTATGTAGTAATTTTATTCACTGAAAAACTATAATCATTGTTATTGCAAAAGCAATAACCCGTCTTGTCAAGATAATATATAAGCAGATAATTGTAAACTATGGAAAGAAGTCATTGTCACATTGAACAGGAAACAACATTATTGACATAGGACTGGATACTACAGACAAACATCAAAATGTACTGACAACTGAAAGTAAACACTGGGCCCAGTTGTTCGAATGCAGGTTAGCACTAATCCGGGGTTAAATTTTAACCCAGGATTCTTTATTGTTTTAATCAAAAGCACTCTCTCAGATAATTTTCTCTATTCTTTTTAGTGTATCCAATCATCAAATTGTAGGCAAAGAGAATGAAACTGAATTTGCTTTTTAAGCTGTCATATCTGAGTTCATTTTTTGCACTAACCCTGGGTTATCTTAACCCAGCTTCGAACAACCCGGCCCTGCAAAAAAACATGAAAACATGGTTTACCTTAGCTGGCAATGACTTCTCAACATCTTTCTTAACTCTTCTAAGAAGAAAAGGCTCAAGTTCTTTATGAAGAGTAGAAAACCCCTTATCTTTTTCCTCTTGAGTAGCATGCTGCCTATCAAACTCATCCCAAGAGTAGAACCTGTACACAAATCAGAACTAATGATCAGAATAACAACTCATCACTGGACAGCTCACGGGGCAGTGTTTTAGCAACACTAGGAGGCCCCTGGTGCCTCAATACTTTTGTTCTTGGTGACAAGGAAATATCTTTTTTTTTCTATAGCGATGATATGTTGGGGACCCTTGATTTCACGTGTTTAAAGTATTGGGCTTCCAAAATTTTTCTTAGAGCACAGCCATAGCTCATTTATGTTTGTAGTTTTCCTGCAAGAGAAACAGTGACCGTCATAATAAAGTTAGCAGGGGTGTAGCTGCCTTAAAGCCATTTAGCCCAGGCTTTTAACCCATTCGCTCCTGGAGATTTTGCCGAAAAACGCGTTTTGAAGCTAGTCGAGTGGTTTTCTGGTCATTGTTGTGCTATAAAGAGCTAAAACTTACCACAAACCGGTTTACAGGTCGTACACTTTGCGGCCTTCTGATCCAGATGCAAAATATCAGCTTGCGAAGTTCGGGCATGCGCAGAAAGCAGTTTTTGGGTTTAAAAGTGACACAGCAGTCTTGACTTTTACTTTTCGCTTTCTCTCCTCCCTTCTTTTTTCGCTTTTCTTGCCTCATTTTTTTTTTCTCTTGCTGGGCATTTAGTAGGCTTCAATTTGGTGGGAAGAGTTTTTAGGAAAGCTTTTAGGATCTTAGGATTAGGTGAAAGGAAAGGTAGGTGGGGAATGGAACAAGATTTTCATGGAGATTTTCAGGTCAATGTCACGTGGTTTTTTGCTTCTTTCTCCAGTGTCCTTGACTGAATTGTGCTCATTCTGGTATGGTTTGAAAGATCTCTTCACTCTGCACAAGTTAGCGAAGAAAGTTGTCCTTGACCGTTAAAACTGATGACGTCACAAAGGGTAGAAAGGACCTGGATCCGCACGGGCGGTTACAGGCGGTTCAGGGGTGATTGGGTTAACAGGAATTTGAGATAAAAATAAGTGTAGCTTATGACCTGTGTGTAAAACAATTTATATAACATTTACTTCTCAATGGAAACAAAAATGGGAAATTCTAAAACCAAACCTTTATGAGTAAATCTTCTTGCATCTCAGAAAAAAAAAATCATTATTGCAGAATAAGAAAAACTGATTAAGGAATAAATCAAGAAAGCAGTCCTATCAAGAATCTGCAATGAGTACAGAGGTGTAGCTATAGGCTGGCACATTCAAACTATAGTACATGAAGTTGTGTCTACAGAATCTAGAAGGTCTGTTCTTCTAAAGACAGATCAAATCAGTCATACAGGAACATTAATTTTACATCATACGGCATATTTATAATTATTTTTTGATATTTCAATAACAAAACACAACTGAAATTCTATACCTTTCAGGCATGATAAAATGCAGTAAAGCCCAGAGTTCTTTCAGTGAGTTCTGCAGAGGTGTGCCTGTTATTAAAACTCTGTGATTTGTGTTGAAATCCATGAGAGCTTTATAAAGAAGGGAGTCGTCATTTTTCAGCCTGTGAGCTTCATCGACCACGAGACAGCACCAGTTGATAGTTCCCAAGGTTGCCTTGAAATTTTAAAAAAGTTACAATCAATATGGCTTGATTGATATGAAAAAGAAAATGGCTTGATATGACCATGAACTCTGGAGCAACCTGACTACCAAGGCTTAAGTTATGATTATCCATCAAATTTCTTATGGATTATGTGGCCAATGCAATTTGGCACCAATGAAAAGTGCAAGTGGAAAAGTGACTCTTGTTTTGCAGACTAGTTATATAATTGCAATATATGCAATTGGAAGGTGAATCTTGAGTAGTTAATCCGAAGTCAGTTAGGGCTATTTTCCAGGCATCACATAATTATCAGCCCGACAAGGGAACATGTCAGTGAACACTCACAATCACAAATACACTGTAACCATTCAAAGCTGATATTCTGTACTTACCTTGTCTTTTAGTAAAATTTCATATGTTGTCAGAAGGGCATTGAATTTCAAAGACTTGGAGTTGGAACGGTACCACTCAAATTCACGAATCTGAAAATTTAAACATTTTTAGAATAATTGACCATTACGCATGTGTTGTACAACTAGTAAAATGGCTCGACTAGGTAAGCTTCAAAATGCGTTTTTCGGCAAAATTCCCAAGAGCAAATGGGTAAGTGCATGCCTATCAGTATCTATTACTTATAATAATGCCAATAAAAATGAAGTTTACGAGAAAGATTTTAATCATGCAAGGTGATAATGTTTTGTGGGCACTCAGGAGAACATCAGATGGGTAGATCTTAATCTTCCCAGTCGTCATAAAAGACAAGTGTGGATTTTGTTAAATTTGCCTTCTTTGTAAACGCCTTACCATTTGGTTAATAGTTTCTGCCTTCCAATTATAATTAAACACTTGACTGTGTGGCCTTCCTCAATTTAATGAAGATAAACACTCATGTCCAGTTAATCATTTGGTTGGCAATTATGTTTAAAAGGTCAAGAAAGCTGATTATTCTTGTTTAATTTGTTATTTGTTTAACAGATATCTGTTAGTGAACAATGCCCTGTGTATAATGGTGACATACACTGTACATAATATTCTAAGCAACCAATGAAGTAAATCAAGAACTAAAATCCCTCATACCTTGTTTCTGCTTGTTACATCTCCAAGATAAACCACTATATTCATTTCCTCACCCCACAATCCAAACTCCCTCTGCCATGCAGCCATTGTTGATAGCGGCACAACCAACAAAAAAGGTCCATACAGAGATTGTGCATTATATAAATAAGACAAAAAGGAAATAACTTGAATTGTTTTGCCAAGGCCCATTTCATCTGCAAGAATAACTGAGTGTCCTCTGCACCAGGAATTAACGAGCCAATTCAGTCCATCTAATTGGTAGTCTCTTAACTTGAGTTCTGCACCACCAAGAAAAGATGGCTGTTTTTTGATTGGAACAAACTTTGGTCGTTGTCGATGAACTTTAGCACTTCTTGATGGGATTTTTTCAGACCGCTGTCGATTGAGATAAGCATCAATTTTTTGCTGATAAAATCTTGAAATAAGTCCTCCATCTTCCCAAGTGCTCTCGCTGTATGGTAGGCCCTGCCACTTGCACAAGTAATCCACTTGGCTAACAGTGTTTCCTTCCAAATCCAAATTCTTGACCATGGTATGAGCTATGAGATGAAAAAAAGAGACAACTTTGGTTACAGGCAATTAACCCAGTCACTCCTGAACTGCCTATAAACTATCTGTGCAGATCCATGTCCCTTGTATCAATGTAATGAGAGAAAATTATTGTTGAGTTTTTGGAAGAAATCCAGGTTAATTCCTCTTTTGTGTGTGGTTCTGGAAAGTATCCTACCTACTCCAATGATGGAGGGTCACCACAAATTCAGAGAGAGAGAGAAGAGGGAGGAGGGTCGTGAAGGCCAAAAGTGAAATACTATAAGAACCTGAATTGGAATTTCCAAAGGGGTGTAAAGAGCTGGGTGGGAGGTCAAACCAAAAAGATGGATATTTCCTTTACAAAAGTATGTCCCTACAAATTGGGTAAATACAAAATAAGATCAACCGAAGAGAGGTTTTGTGAGCCTGCGAGACTGAGCAACCCCAACAAACCCTTGTTTTCACTAAAACCACTGGACACAAAACCTCCCCTTGGTCAATGTTACATTGTCACCACCAAGAAATGGTTGGAAACATGGGTTGGCAAAAGATTCACCACTCTCATTATCTAAAATTAACTTTTCATAAGAAACTAAGGTATTTACCTATAATCCTCTCAACTTCTTTATATTCATCATAGAGATCATAGTTCATTTGTAACTGGATGTTGAAATATTCAATATCTTCTGGAAGAGCAAACTTCTTCCTGATTGAAAGGGAGCAAACCAAAACCAGTGATTAATATAGACTACACATTAAAGATTTGACATTTTAGCAGTAACGTTGTCATAAAGACGTGTAAAATACAGTGAGACTGCCTTTCAGAATTGGTTGTTGTTCCAAATAATACCAAGGCTCTGCTCTTGCATTGCCCAGTGACCCTAGTCATGCCTAACTTTTGCCCCTGGGTGACGAGAAAATAAAAGTTTTTCTGTAGAGATCACATGCTAAGCACCCTGGATTTCACAGGTTTAGAACACTGGGTTCCCTTCAATTATTCCTTGGGCACAACCTTGAATACTGTCTGATAGGTCTTGGATCATTGACCCAACTAATGAGATAAAGAAGGCTACCTCACCCTGGCACCAAATAAAATGATAATTCTTTACTAAATATAATAAAGATCTAACACAGGAAAAGACAGAAATTTCAATCAATTATTATTATAATCCCTTTGTAGTTTTTATTTTAATTGACAATAGCTAATGGAATAGCCATGGAAAGGTTAACTTTAACCCTTTAAGTCCTAATAGTGATCAGGATCAATTTTCTCCTAACAATATCTATACATTGTCAACAGATAAGTTATGAGAATTAATAAAATGATCACCCAAGTAAAAATGCCTTGATCTCTTAAAAAATTCTCTCAACTAATTCTTAAAGGAAATGTATGGAGATCAGTTTGGAGAATTTGTATGTGGATACTGGGGCTTAAAGGGTTAATACTTACCATGTTGCTATATCTTCCTCCCTCTTCATTAAGTTGCTCAGCTTTTTCATTCCCTTTACATTTTGCTCAGTAAGACCCTTTTCTGTCTCCCATGTGTTATGGAGATGAGACCATCCCTTCCACTTGATCAGATATTGTACTTCACTTGGTTCTCCAGGCAAAGGCTCACCGCGCTTCATCATTTCTTCATAGTCTGGTGCATAGATCGTAGTAACAGCTCCCACTTCTCCTGGTCGACCAATGCGGCTGTACAAAACCCTCTCAATACACTCTCTGTCATCTTCCACATACTCTCCAGCAGCGTCGTGATTTTGTTCTATGAGTTCATCTGAGTCTGTTGCATCTTCACTGTCCTCTTTATAACTGTGTTAAGAT
>OZ037994.1:27172086-27302086 GCA_964035705.1 Porites rus | reverse complement strand
TATATTAAATCTTTCTGGTTCCTTTCTTGACCTTCCAGATCGTCTAACGCCATAAGTTTCAGGATCCTCTTCCCAAAACTACTTAAAAAACAGTTACATTGTAACAATCATTCAGTAACAAAACTTTTCATAATAATGTGCGAGATGTAATAATTTACAAAGTATAACACATGAGTGAGTGGATGAAATCCTGTGAAGTGACTTCTATAATTTTAATGAAATTTTTTGATTAGTTTGACAGTATATTTATAATCAAAGAAAGACTATCGTCAACTCATGGGTACGTTGTTTAGAAAATAATCAAGTAGTTATCACCTCTGGTTTTCCCACAGTGAATTTTAGGAAATGATAAAAATTCAGATTATAAATATACTATCCTTGTTCTGGAAACACAATACTTTTCTTGCTGTTTATTGCACTTTAGTAACAGTTATTTAAGTATATATTTAAAAACAAAAAAACAAAAAAAAACAGCAAAACAAATAGGCAAACAAGACAAAACAAAAAAGAAAAAAAAAAGGGAAGAAAGGAAAAAGAAGGTCCTCAGCAGAATTTGAACCCAGTACCTTCGGGCTGACACGACCTGACATAGCCACTACGCCATTGAGGATGGTCACGTGATTTGGCGAAAAGTCTCAGGTTTAATGCCTTTTCCATGGAACTTCCGCCGGCAAATGACCGATCGAGCCATACTTAACCGATTGAAAAAACGACTCAAAGCAATCGGATGAAATTAAGGCTAATTGAAACCAGGCTACTGACAGTAAAAAACAATGTAAACGCATTTCATGGCAATGAAAGAACATAAGCGATACAAAGCCGACACAAATCCTCCGCGAAGTACGATGCAAAACATTAGCTTATGTTAAAGGTAATGCTCAAACTCACATCCATTTTCCCCCGTGATCTTGGGGAGTCCTTAAGAAGAAGAAGAAAAAGAAGTGCCTTTATTTACCATACATTTCACCAGTCCGTATTTTATAGTCCGTATTTTATACCCAGTCCGCAGTCCGCAGTCCGTGTTTTATACTGACCGCCATAATTCATTCATACACATAACCTACTACTCTACTACAAGGTAGGAGATCAAGCCAGCGTCGAAGTTGAAGGAGTCGAAGAGAAAATGCTCATCTTCTCGTCAAGTTTAACGCCTGGACGGATCAAAGGCTTTTGAATCATACTAATTTGAAAGATTCCTGCGTGTCTTAAATTCGGTAAGACCTCTATCCTAACCGTGCTGTAGCGCATGATGCACGCTTTCAGCGAGGAATTTGATGCTACCGAACTTCGGCGAGCGCCTGCTTCTTTGGAAACGATAGATCTTCGCGCTCTCGAGTTCGGACCCGATTAATTACGAAGTGCATCTACTACGAGTGAGCGAGTGACTCATTTGCATATCTCAGTCCCTGCCATAACTCGTGGTACGCTCGCGCGTACCCACGAGTTAAAAACTAATGAGCACTTTACTGAAACAATAACATCTTTCTGCAAAAGGGTTTTAGGTTTTGCACTCTGAAATAAGTTACTGTCTACACTGTAATGTCAAAGAAGGATCTTTGGTGGTACAGAGAATTAAAGGGACTTTTGCATAAAAAAATCAGATAATTGCTTTAAAACCATACCTTTCTTCAAAACATAGGCACGTTTTACGTGCATGTGCATGAGCTATTTTGAATGCTTCAGTGAAAACAGTATTGGCAATCTACTGTTTTAATACTAAATTAAATCAACCTTATTGGCTCCTGCAACAGACATCCGAACATACAAAGCCACAAAGCCACAAAGATACATATGCTCAACACCACTGACATATGAGTTATTTTTTCAAACATATAACTCAAAAATAATTTTATTGATAAGATTTTATTGTTATTCTGCAGTGTTACTGAAGTATTCACTGTTTAAAAAAAAACTTGTTTACGTGTTTGAATTTTGTGGCCACATTTCGTTACTGTTAAAATTATTTAGTTACCGTAAAATTCCGAAAATAAGCCCCTCCATGTATAAGCCCCTCCAAATATAAGCCCCCAAAAACCAGTAACACAAAAAACTCTCCGTTAAATCACCCCTCCAAATATAAGCCCCCCGGGGGCTTGTACTTGGAAAATTTCCCTCAAATATATAGTAAAACAGTATAAGGCTTTGAAACGCAAATTTCCCTCCATAGATAAGCCCCTCCGAATATAAGCCCCTCCAAAAATAAGCCCCTCAAAAAGGGCCTTTGAAAAATATAAGCCCCGGGGCTTATTTTCGGAATTTTACGGTAATTCGCACAGTTGTGTCAAGTGGTCATCGGTCCTAGTATCTTTGCATCCGCTTTTGCTCCATGTCGTACCTAGCTATACACCAAACATACACCTACCCTTTCATCAAATTTATTTTTCTTTGTTGGCGTAGTTGGATTGTTATTGAAGCTGTGCTGTGGGTATCCTGGGGGAGATGACATCTGCATGGATGGAGCTGGGTTGAAATGCGACAATCGCGGCACCTGATATCTCTGCTGCATCTGAACTGGTTGACCATTGTCATTGTCATCAGATTCAGAATCTGACTGACTGCTGCCGGAGCCTTCAGACCCAGACTCACTCTCCTGTCTATCAGAAATGGTATTCAAAGAAAGCAAAATTCATGATCACAAAAATTTGTTCTTTTGGAGTGGTGGGTTTAAAATACAGGTCACTATTCCACAGGTGACCACGATACAGATAAATGAAACGCATTAAAAGTGTCTCCTACCCCTAATCTCTTAACAAAAATGGTCTATTAGATCGAGGGGGAATCTGTGTGGTTTGGTAATATATCGATGAAGCAGTGACCTGTACTTTAGGTCTTTGCAGACTGAAAGACTCTGATTTCCCTACCCTTTTGTAATACTGCAACTAGTAAAATCCCTACCCTTTAATATACCCGAGGCCTAAAAAGGTACCTCTATTGAGTGGACCCTCCCTGTATAATCCATTACAGGGAGTCAACACTCCACCGTACCCAGGGCAGTGGGACCAGATAATAAGATGGTGAAGTACAGCTGTATCTGCATGCAGGAGGTTTTATTATTCCGGGCTGTTCAACCATTTTGGCTGAGTTCATTGGCATTTTTAATACATAAAATTTTTCATAAGGTCTGAACGACTAAGGAGATTCCTTATTCACAATTTCAAGTATGTATCCAAAAACCAACAGCAGTTTTGGCAAGAAAGAACATTTCAGGGAGATTTGTACTGGTTTTGACTTTTCAAATTTCGATGTTGACTAACTGTTTGCTGGCCTTCCCTCGAGGACAGGGTCTGTGCTATTCTATCATGCCATGTACATGTACCTCTTCACACACGATCGCCATCAGGTCAACCAAGAGAAACAACTCCTAAACGACATCAAATGTCCTTAAAACTGGGGCAGCACTCTTTCCCTGGAGGGGAGGGAGAGCTCCCCTATAAAAATGACAGGGGTGCTTGACACACCTTTCAAGGGGTTAAAATTTGTGAACTGGTACAGTACACCGTACTTCTTTAGGGTGGCTAAGCATAAATAAATCCAGGAACCCGTAACTTGTTCAGTAGTCAAACTGTAAATCCTCTTTGAAGTTCCCAGGGAGTTTTTTATATTAATAATAGTTATGTCAAGCATACATATGAGGGGAGATTAATAGAGAGGGCAGCTTGTTTGAGTGGCGAGGGGCTTTTTTAATTTAACTAAGTTTATGGTATCAATTAATTCTCCACAATGAACTACATAGAAAAGTGAAAAAGCTCAGGCACAATGAATTTGGAGGCCATGCAGATTGGAGTATTCACAGTAATTTATTTAGAACAGTTTGTGTCCTTGAGGGCAGGGCGAGGGGTACACATTTTTTTTTTTGTATTTTGGCAACAGCAGCAAGAAAATACCTTGCATGTCAAAAAACTTTTGACTCTATCCGGCTGTGTCCTATGCTTTTATTACACAATAATATAACGTGATTAGAGTGTAAGCTTCCACTTGCAGGAAATTAAACAGTTTCATTACAAAGATGCAACCTGAAGGTTCTGTAACTGTGTGACGCAATATACCAGTTTGGTTTCCAATAAAACTGTTGCAGCATAATCAGAGGGAAAAACATTGAAATCTTGTACAGAGTCAGACCAAAGAGAAAAAGTTAAACAGACTGATGATTTAATGGTTAGAAAGCTAATAGAAAAGAGAGCCTCAAGTGGTTGTATGTATGTACTGTCTGTCTGTCATTTACATCTCTATACAAAGATGGGAATGCCATGATGCAAAAAGTAAAATGTAAGGAAAAATCAAAAGGAGAGAGGAGAAATGAATAACAAAAATAATGATCTGCTACTCCCCCCTCCCCCACCCGACAGAAAAAAAACCAACAATAACGACAGATGACAAAGCCATTTGGCCCTGTAGGGATTCTAGCCTAGGAACCAGAAAATCAAGGAGGCTCAACAGTTAGGGATATAGCAGGGTTGTCATTAAAAGCCGGGGGCCGGGGATTTTCCTCGGCTACTAAGAGGGTGACCCCCCGGCTGCTTTTATTGGAAAATAGAAGAAAAATAGAACCAAAAGAAATCCCCACCTACTTGCCGCCTACTTGTTGTATTTATCCGGCAACTTGAAATCTTAGTGACAACCCTGATATAGAGTGGTAAATGGTTTCAAAATTCGAGACTGAGACTTAAACGTTAACAATTCCAAGCCTAAGACTTCACTTCTAAAAAATCCAAGCTCGAGACTCTTAGCGCAGAAATTTCCAGCTAATTGCAGGTACAAATACAGTCGAACCTTCACTAACAGCCACCTTTTTTCATCCTGGCGGACAAAAAATCTATTGATTGAATCCTGTTTAGAACCTCTCTACAACGGCTACTTTCTTCTGTCCCCAAGGTGACCGTTGTAGAGAGGTTTAACAGTAAAGCTAAATAAAATGACTGAAAACACCAATGGAGTCTAGTGGAGGCCCACCAATATACTGCTTTGTCTTGTTTTACTATCTTAATCTACCAGCTTAGTTCAATAAGTTGTACCACAGGGTAAAAAATGACAAATCCAAGCCTGTGAGACCAGCAACCAAAGAAAAAACTTGAGACTGAGACTCAAAATCACCCGATAAATGAGACTTCAAAACCCACCAAATGTGCTTCTGAGATTTCAAAACTTTTCCAAGACCCAAGTTTTTCAAGGTACTGTTCTATACCCCTATAGTTGTCCCTGCATGTATGTGTAAATGGAATTGACAAAAAAGAAATAAGCACATCGATAAAAAAGTCTCTGCTTTCTGTAATTCTTTTTAGAGAGAGGAAGACGGAAATCGCTCCTTCATCTAGTGTTATAACTATGGATGTCTGAGTTTCTCAAAATATTAAATTTGTGATCTACAAGTCCATGGATGTACTTAAAAGAGGTGATCTATCTATTTACAAGGCGCTCTTGAAATAAGGTAGGCCATTCAAGTGTTTTGAGAGCGTCGGTAGATGAAGCATAGTTGGACAAATCAAGGATAACTTTGGCAGCCTTATTTTGCAAGACCTGTAAATCATGCATTAATGTAATATTATCTCTGTCTCCCAAGATGGTATCAGCAAAGTCGAAGAGAGGTCTTATAAATCATTGTTTAATGCGACTCGAGCATCCAAAGGTAATAGATACATGTTTGATACGATTTAACAAGCCAATTCTTTGATTCACTTTTGCAATCAATGATTGGATATGCTCATTCCAAGTCAGATTCTTATGAATGACAACACCTAGATACTTGATTGAATCTTCACACTCAAGGTTTTCGTAATCAATGACAAGCTGAATACCTTAGCAGGTTTACAACCTTCCATCACCACCAAACAATAAGAATTTCGATTTCGATGTATTTTTCCACCTAAAAACTTACAACGTTTTAAATAAAAATGCTAATTCTGATGTTCTTTGATAAAAAAATCAAGGACTTATAGAGGACCAAAACCTGACACCTGTACTGCAAAGCTTTTCAAGGGTCATCAAGATGCATACAAACCCTGCATTTTTGAGTTGAAGGTTCTATAGGGGTGAATGACTTTAATAGGACTTTCATGGCTGGTGACAATGAATAAAAAGAATCATGGTAGAAAAGACACTGGCCCTCTTGCAGAGAAATAAGTTTTTCTGCGGGGTTGCAGCTTGAGTTGGACATCCTTTGAGGAAGGTACGCTTAGTCTAACAAGAACTTTTTGAGCATTTCCTCTCATTTGCACTCCTCCTTGTACTATCATATGGTACCCCAACCCTAAAGTTTTATTGCCAGAGACCAAAGGAGCCCACAATCCTAATCTCTGGGCCCCAATTGTTCAAACGTTGGATAGTGCTAGGCACCGGATAAACACTATCCAGCAGATAATTAAGTATTAGGAAAACCGATTGCTCACCATCAACTGGACAAATCCAGTGGATAGCATTATCCACCTTTTGAAGAACTGGGGCCAGGTTGCTATCGCAGCATTTGTTTGGACTTCTACCAAGGATGAATGGAATACATAGAGCTTAATCTGATCATGTGTGTTTGGACCTTCTATCATTAGAGAGCTTTAGATTCTGAGACAAGAACGACCGAGTACGAGATTTTCTGAATAGTAAGTAGTGCTCGAGTGTGGGGCAGTGTCATTTTGGCGGGAAAACGTCCCAGGGGCCCCACTCACATATTTTAATGACGGAGGGGTCCGACAGAGGTTCATATTTTATACCCAAAAAAATCCCTACTTTTTTCAGCATACCCAAAAAAATCCCTCAGTGTTTTTGCATCAGCAAATTTTATCATTTATCTTCTGGAAAGCTAAAAACATGCCAACTTCAACTTTGGTTTTGGTCAAAACAAAACTATAAATTGCGCTTATGTTATTGTTGATTTGAGCTGATGAAAAATACAATACCCAAAAAAATCTCTGTGTTGTTTTCGCGACCCAAAAAAATCCCGGCGTCTTTCATAGACCCAAAAAAATCCCTTTTGGCAAAAATGTCAGACCCAAAAAAATCCTTCGGACCCCCCCGTCATTAAAATATGTCAGTGGGGCCCCTGGGGAAAACGTGGTAGCTGTCATCATTCTACTACAAGTTTTAGCAAGAGTGTCATAGTGGCAGGAACCAGTTATCCAGTATTAGAAGTTTTAGCATTTTGCAATTGGAAGAAGTCTTAACCTCCTTCAATAACAATAACAGGGCTACCTTTTCTGGTGAAAAGAAGTACAATGAAGAATTCCGTAGTGACTATTTTTTGACAATACGCAAAAAAAAAATTAAATCAAATCTCATACTCATAGTTGTTCTCATCCTCAAATTTAAAGGTCTCTATTAATTTTGTGATCTGTTCACTCTTGTTTTGACCTTTTATCACAAGAAACTTTGCAAAGCACAGCAAATGGAAAGAGATATGTAATGGTATATATTGCTGTGCAAAATTCGTTTCAAAATAAATGAAAATTAGGAAAGAAGAGGAGCCAGAGGGGAGGTAGTAATAAATATGCCATTTTTCAGGTATATTTGATCAAGCAATCCCCAGTACTCTAAAGCACAGTTTCTGCTGCCTCAATTATGATATTAAACAATGGTGCCATTTTTTGAAATTATGGGCCTGTTGTGCAATACGAAGGAAAGCTACAGTGTATAATATTCAGCACTGCACTACCCTACCTTACAGCCAGCAATAACAATACACTGGTATACTATTGTGGACATACAGTTTCTATGACTATGATTTCCAGGCCCCAGCATAAACTAAATTCTTCTACTTTCTACACTGACTTAGGACATTATTGAATGTCCATCACTGGAAACTGGGTCTTTGTTATCCAATACAAAACTTAAGAAAAACCCTGCGAGGGTTCCTATATTGAGAATTTAAGTCCTTAGCTTAGTCGAGAGCAGCACCCTTTTTTATGTTTTTGCTGTTTGAAGATGTTGCATAAAAATTTTGACAAAACTTCAGTTGCTACTGTAAGTTCTGAAATCAGAGACTCCCAAAGTGAAAACCACCCCAAAAAAGGTCAAAAGTTATATGTGCATAATTAATTTCACAAGTTATGAACCTTTCAAAGTAAAGATGGCCCTGATAAAAGAACCCTCAAGAACTGATTCTCTTCCTTTGTAAGGGTCAAAAAGTCAAAAGAATAAAATCAAAGAAACTTAAGTTCCAATGCATACCAGGGTGAAATAGATGTAGATTCGTAAATGGAAGTAGAATGATTTTCAAATAATTATTGTTTCGCGAGAAAGTCACAATAGTAATCAAGAAAACTGTACTGGGATCCTCAGAGTTCAATTTATAGGGATAAAATGGGATAACATGAGCCATAAATACATTTTGTACTGGCCTTGTCTTATAGAAAGAGTTTGCAGTTATGACGGCTGTAGAAAAATTAACTCTAAAGAGTGACAGCCCCCAAAGTAGCAAGCCCAGAGGTTTGCTTAATCTCTGAAACTAACAATTAAGTAAAGGGTTGTTCCTTTTAAAACTCTACACTATGATACTCATATGTTAAAATGAAAATGAGCAATCTAATTTAACAGCAGAATGTTCCAAAAAAGTCAAAACCACAGGGTCTATGGATTTCTCTACATCCTCTAATGGATCTTCCGCTTCAGCTTTGACTTCTTCCTTACATATTTTTAAATTGAAAGGGTCCAGACTTTGGTGGTCTTACTGTAGCATGGTTGGCTTTAAGAATCAAAACTCAAAGCACTTTTTCCTGTATCCCAAACCTTCATACAGAAAGGTTCACTGGGCAGACTGAGAAAATTAATTAAGAAGGTAAACTCAGCCCAACACAAACCATAGGGAAGACTTAACTTCTCAGTGCATGTAACACTTTTGTCATCAGATTAGAAATGACAATTTCAGAGTAGTTAGTAAATTCTGACCTTACTGCCTGTTATTGCTTTACTTTGCTCTTCTAAAAGTAAATTAAATCTTTAAAACATCTACAGTTTTGTGTCCTTGTCCTTCTTCATTCACGATAAAAAATTTATCTTCAACACAACTGTCAGAATGTCCTGAATCACTCCAAAGCAAATTTTTTACCGTAATAACATTTTAACATAAATGCTGGCCAGAGATTTTTTTAACAATGAAGCTAGTTTCAGAGGAACATTTTGACAAAAAATTATATCTATTAAATAAATTGGCAACGCTCTCTTTATAAATGTAGACCAAGGATGGCAAGATCGAAGAGTTAAGTTAAGCTCAATAAGAGCAGTGACACCCACTCGTAATGGTTCCTTCCTCGATACATTCTTAACTTAAAATTTGATTTCAAGACCACCAAGCTCTTCATAAATAACAAACTTCATGACCACGTTATATGTTCCACTCATCGATGACATTTAACTGATTCAGTGAAGAGACATTCCCCTCTCCTTCCATTCCCAGGGAATCACCCACAAGAAACGAACATCGAAATTTGTTGTAACCAACATCGCATGTCGATTTCAAAACAAGCAGAGCTTACAATACATCCATAAACACACCTGATTTTGCCGATATCTCACGGTAAAAAAAATAATTTTCAAAAATGGGAGAGGCAAAGCGAAACTCACATCAATAAAGAGATAACTACATTATTGCTCCTGACAAATGGTAGAAAAGCAATCAATTTAAGGTTACCTGTGATTGAGGTCCGGCGAAGGGAGCCATGCATCGGACAAAACGAAGAAAAAAATCAACAGCTCGAAATTGACCGAGCTGATGCAAATAGGGCGCTGTCTCAACATGTATTTTCAAGCGAAAAAAGTCAAGTGAACTCTCAGTATTTCAATCATTGTCAAAGAATGGAACACAAAAGGAAAGAGAAAGAGAACTGGGCAGATCTTCTAAATGAGAAGGGAAATGTTTTTATCCAGAAAGACCCTAAAAATTCGCTGCGCGACACGTCAACACTTACATTCAAAGAGAAAGGAATAAAAAAACGTGTTCGCCGTTTCAAACCACACTAAATCGTTTGATTTTTAGCCCCTATTTCACAAAAGACTGATTCCTCCTTCTACTAAAACTGATAATCAGTAGTCCAGTTACAGAACCTTGGTTGGCAAAGAACCACAAGCCGTTGCATGTTTTCGATCACGAAGACCAAAAAAATATGGCGCCTGTGAGATGACAGATAATTTGCAACAAGAATTTACCTCGCTACGTGTTGTTGATCTGGGAACGAAATGCCTGTAGATCCATGAAGGCTTCCAATATGGCCAAGAGAAATGGCTGAAGGTCGAAAATGATTCGTAAAATGTTCTCCAAACATCACTGATCCCCTTCCTTCGTCTACACTTGAAAGGATATCGACCTCTTCGTCGCTTTCTGAATCATTATCCGCCATTTAAGCTTACGTGGCTGTGGGAATACGCGAAGGAAGCGCAGTCCAGTGAATTCCGTTCCAACAGACTCCGTTTCTCAGAGGCTGTGCCCATGTTTCAAAAGGGGTACTTATAGGGGGTAGAAGTCTAAACGAACAAGAAAGCCTTCGAAAAATAGTAGAAAAAGGCAAACGGCCGTCTTTGAAAGGAGAGGAGTCACAAACCCTTCATGACTTCGACACGTGTTACAAGATGAGGGAAACTGCTGTCGAAGAAAGGCACTACGATTCAAAAAGGGTGTTAAGGGGACCAGGAATACCCGTACAACGCCTTCGACTGTCGAAGAAGCGAAAATTCAATGTTTTTAATCTTCCGGGAAGAAAGCTAAAACTAGAAACGACAACAGATGTTTCTTTGGCCACACCGCGTGATCAAAGGACAATGGAAACAACACAACGATTTCAAGTAGATGAAAATCGATTTTACCTTCGAAAAAGTCGACGAAAAAGGTTCGAAGGGGAAGGAAAAGATGGCTACCGAGTCGCAGAAACGAAGATCCATCAAAAACGTAGGACAAAAATAGGGCAAATCCACGCGACTCAAGACCCTTTCTAGGACATCAGAACTCGACTTAAACAACACAAAAACTTGAAAGAGTAAAACATTTATGTAAAAACGCAATCAACAGCACAAAACTAACAATTTATCAAGAGCAAAACGCTTACTTTCTTCCCTCACTGACTCCATCTTGGTAAACGCGCCGCTCCCTGTTCGCTCCTCGTCTTTGTCTGTTGACGCATTGCATTCTGGGTTTCCAGTTATTTGCGCATGTCTTGCGGGTGGCTTTTGTTTTTTCGACCAATCACGTGAAGTTCTTTCATCTTTGTTCCCACTTTTATTTCATTTGTCCATGCACTGTCATTATTTCATTGTTTTCCCTTTAATGTATGATCATATCGTTGCCTAGCATGCCTAACAAGAGAAAACGAGGTTTCCTGATCCTACGGAAGCTCATAGGCAAGAGACCACCAAACATTGTTGAGCAATCTGAAGGCATTCCTGTCTGCTGAGACGGTTCGTTACGTTGGTTACCCGCTACCGTTACCCACTAAGTACCGTATTTATTCGAATAAGCGCCCAACCTCGAATTAGCGCCCACCTCGAATAAGCGCCCATCGTAAAGGCAGTAAAAGTTAATAAGCGCCCACCCTCGAATAAGCGCCCATCCCCTCCTCCTCCCAATCAAAGTCAAATAAGCGCTCACCCCCACTCCACCCACTCGAGTGAATAAATACTAATAAGAGACTTGCCCGAGGACGCAGTTTTCTTCAGAGTATTTTACAGAAACCTTGCTTTGTTACTTGTTCGCGTTTTGTTATTAGCATTTATTGTTTTGTTGCAAAATAAACATACTTCACTGGCTGAAAATGGTGAAAATTTAATAAGCGCCCAGCCTCAAATAAGCGCCCACCTCGAATAAGCGCCCACTCTCAAGGTACCGGTCCAAAAATTTAATAAGCGCCCAGGGCGGTTAATCGAATAAATACGGTAGGTAGACTCCTAAGTCGTGGGTATATCTTCTCTATTCACCTGCACTGGTGGGGTGGGGGGGGGGAGGTTGGAATGTTCAATCCGTCATTACCTCTGTCTTCTTGCTTCTGGCTGATCTTCAGGTCCTTCAGGCCTATCTGCTGAGTGCATATGTTCAGGCGAGATGTCTTCCCCTGGACGTGTTGGTAGTCATCAGCAAAGTCCAGGTCTTCAGGTGCTGTTAAGAGAGTCCATCGTATTCCTCTCGCATGATCTTCCGTTGTTCGTCTCATCACCCAGTCAATAATTCATAATTCAGTCATACTTCTTCTGATAATATGATAGATGAACCCAATAACTGTTTTATTATTCATTCAAGATAATTCCTAGTTTACTGAAAAACACTGAGTATGCTTTCCTCGATCGATGTTTTAAAAATTCTCGTCTTATTTTCCTGTTTCGCGGCAAGTTCAGGAGATAAATAGAAATTCAGTTCTGCAGGTATTCCCCAAATACCAGCAGATGTCATCCGTCGAGTTGTATTATTGCTGTTCTTGCTGGGTTTCTGCCAAGTAATTCAAACTAGTATGTGAACAAACCGCCATGTCGAAGTTAGGCATAGCCTTGAGAATTCAATTCTCCATTAGTTAACGGAGACTCGAAGACTCCAAAGACAAAGCTGATTAAAACAATTTTTTTATTCAGACCTTTTGACTACAAGTATGCCATGCGGGTCATAAAAGATCCTATTAAAACTGGGCCGCGGAATTTTTATTTGGACCTGGCATTCTTAAATACGCCGTGTCTTAGGCGCCATGAGTTTTCTGACCACACAATGGTCGAAAACAAGTTACCTTTGTAAAAAACAGCAACAAATTAATGGTCTTTTTAGACTTCGACCGAAAAAAAAACGTATTAAATTCTATCCTCCACGAGAATGAAAAAAAAAAACCTTAAAGTTATATTCAGCCAGTTTTCATCTGGAATATCCTACAATCACAATTTTGTAAATAATTATGTTCGTGCACGTGTTCATTTATTTGAATGCTGAAATTTCTATCATTATTAACCACTCTCGCTAAAATCCTTTTTTGTGATGGACAAAAAACGTGCAAATACACTTGCTAAAAATTGACCTCACGAGTTTCACAGCAAAAAGCGAGCGACCATTATAAAGTAAGTAGGACAAAGAACTTTCTGGAACTGAACGGTCTGCCAGTATAACTGCCGGAATCATCATATTTTAGAAGTATCCAACAATTCTGAGAAACTTTCAACGAATTTTTGAGCTAATCATTTCAAATACTGTGGTTTAGATAGCTCTCTTCAGGATTACAGATATCACACCACTTAAGCCGATCATTGACCGATTTACCGCGTGTTGGGGTTTATAAAGAAAAGTATGACAGAAATGAGGTTCACATTTGTTGTTCATACTAAGACAGAAAAACTGTCGCCTAAATCATCCCATTTTCTTCAAGGATCTTCAAGGAGCTAATGATAAGTACACTAGTCTATAAAAATTTGTTTTCTGTGATTTGTACATTCAGTTCCCAATTTTCGCTGAGTGCCAAGTAATGAAAGTTAGGAACCCTTAACCCATTAAAGGCTGTTGGCATGCATGTTATCCTGCAATAAGATTTATATTGAGAGGTGACTCAAACAATTGTGTACTCAGCATAGATGCATACAAACGCAGTGCATATCGACCTCTGTTATATGCAATTTTTACACAAGGCAGCATCTTTCTTTGAACGTGTTTATTTCATCTGGCATCACACTTTGGGGTAAAAATGGCAGAGACTTCTTGAAATTCCTCATTGAATGCACATGAGCATGATTGCAAAAAGCTGGTAAAGACCATAATTTAATCCCTATGATTTCATCCATTTTCAGCTCACTATTAGCGGATCCAACATTATTGAAGAATTCAGAGAGAAACAGAGGGCAACATGTTTTGAACACGGCTCCAGTAAAGCGCCGATCTTATACCGGGCCGGTGACGAAATTGCTAGAGCTGAAGTGTGAACTATTCGTTTATCGGCGCGGAAAGGTGATCAGAAAGTTTATTGACTGTGCGAATATATTTTGCTAAAGCGGTTGGTGAAAAGAACCGATCGGAAGCTTTCCAAAACGCATTAAAGTGAAAGACGCCAAGAAAATTAAGGCCGGTGCGCCACAAATGACCCTGTTGAAACGGACACGCGCGCCCATAACAATTAGTCACTGCGTCAAATTACCAAACACACTGACGACTTGTTCAGCGATACAGTGAAACCTGTATTAAGCGGACACCCTCGGGGAATACTGTAGTGTCCGCTTAATACAGGGTGTCCGCCTAATACAGGTTTCAATAGATAACGTAATACGGGGTGTCAAATGCCATTCAAATGAACAGTGGAAAAGTTTAGAATACTCCCAGAGACTATGACGATATACGTTTGCATTAATTTCTTTATTAAAGGGGACTAATTGATAATGGAGGGTGTCCGCTTAATACGTTGTCCGCTTAATACAGGTTTCACTGTATTGACAAAATGTTGATTGCGAACAATTCCAAAGGACTCGAAGTCTCACGTTCCTCTATGCTCACTCGTGAATTCTTGCAAAGGAATTTTCCCTCTGCCAAGAGCAGAAAAATGTGTATTTTAGTCGGTGTGTTTTGTGTGACTCAATTAGAAGATATTGCATGTGCAGATGAAAGTGCAAAAACAATTACGGTATTAGAATACATACATAACCTGGCACAACAGAAGTTGTTTTCACTTGCGCATCGTAATCTGAAAGTGTGTTTCCGAAGCGCGTTTTTCGTGCACGTGAAACATCGACTTTGGGAATTACTTATATGGGAGTTTTATAAGGCTTATATGTCCTCATGTACGACAAACGAAACAAGGGGTCTTTCCTTATAAATTACTGTGCGCAACTTGTGTCATTGACTTGCATGTTGGGGTGATATCTTTCACTGATATTCTCTTACACGTGAATGTCTAATGTTTTGGTCAAAGAACCGGGAAAGCTAAGACTCTAAAGCTAAGACACCTCATCATCTTTTTATCATCTTTTGCTTGATCGTCTGCACATGACAGAAGCCGACTTTTTAAATTTCAACTTGAGGTTTTGCGGTTTGTTTAATCACTTAACAGGTCAGTTTTGATCTGGCTCATTGTTTGAAGTCTCTTCATCCTCTTGCCGCGTTTGATTCGTACAAACGCCAATAAAGTAAATTCAGTTTGATTATAGGTGTAAGCCTTGTTTCACTATTCACTATACAACAAATGTTCATAGCTAGCGTTGCCTTCAAATCAAGAACTAGTTAGTGTGTGTGTTTATCTTTTTTGTTTTTCTTCTTCTGACTACCATACATATTTAGGAGATATACTTAATTCTGTTGGTGAAACGAAAGTAAAAAAAGTGACAGAGGTAACGTTTACTATGCCAGCCTACGATATATCTCCTTCAGCGGGGGATTCTAAGTCGCTCTGTAATAAAAAACACACAGCGGAACCTTGGTACAACGAAAGGCCAAAGGACGGACAGAACCTGTTCGAAATAACGAGGTTTCGTTATATGAGGTTCTTTTCCATACATTTTACTATGTATTGGGGAAAAATACCGTTCGTGATCCCGAGGACTTCGTTATATAGAGGTTCGTTAATGTAATGATAGGCCGGCACCTGCTTGAAATGTTCCTCGCACTCCATTTCACCAATCACATCCACTTTACCATTCTCGTCTTCAGAACTTTGTCCGTGTCTTTAGCTACAAATGGTCAATTCCCATACAGATGGGCCCTACACCTGGTTTTTGAAACATCATATAGCGCTATCCACCGGATAAATTACTATCCACTGGAAACAAAATTACAAACATCATCATCATGTTCATCATCATCATCATCGGCATTATCACCTTTATCACCATCACCATCAACTGGTCTCTGTCATCATTCACCTGCAGGTTGTCGTAATTACTGGATTCGGCCGTTCAATGAATATTTTATCGCAATATACACTAAAACGAATTACAGTGTAGTTTCTTTATCATGGCGCTGCTTCATGGATAATGAAATATCATACATAAAGAATATAAGATAAAAACACTTTAAATGGTGTTTTCAGCTTTATGTTGATTTAAGGATCAATGATTTTTGCGCTTTTGTTCTTTTTTTTTCTACTACGGGCCCAGATCTTTGTCAGGTAACTGTACCCATTGGTTTGTAGTCGAGGTTTTGCCGTTTAGTGTTTATGGCCAAAGTGGAAGCGCATTCCAGCGTGGAAGAAGACTGGCTACGTACTGCACCGTATTGCTCTGAACTACTTTGTCTCTGACTGAACATAGTGTAAATGGTTGCCGCAATTGTTGGTAGCCAATACTTAAAAGGGCGAGCTGAACCTGGCAATTGACAAACACAGAGAAGAGAGAGAGAGATCAGAGCGAACTAGTCGAGAGATAGAGGCAGTATTCCCTTGGCTCGTAATCAGTTTCCTTTAATTCTCTGGAATTGCTTGACTGTGGCGACAGGCATGCATGAGAGAAATCCCCTAAGTTTATTGCACTCCTTTCTATGGTTTTATCTTATATACGTGCTTGTCAACTGAGACCTCATAAAAGAAATCGCTCAAAGAGGCAAAAAACATCTGCAAATTTAAGTAGTCGCCTGGAATGTCCCGACCAACTAGAGATATACACTTGTCACGCATTTCGACACTCACATTACTTATCTTATATGAGTTTGAACTTTTTTGTGGAGGTAGCCTGCGTAGCAAGCGTTTCCGCGCGAGTTCGTAGAGAAAGTTGGGACGAGAACACCTTTTTTTTTTGCTCCTGCTCTAACTTTACCCTGGGTACCAGAGGGTTTTTCTCGCGTGCGAAGAGGAGCTACACCGGAAACCGCGCATGAAAAGTCTCTGGCACCCAGGGTACTCTAACTTTCGCGCAATAACTCGAAAGGAAACGCTTGCTACGCAGGCTAGTAGCTGCTTTGGTGGAGGCAATTGAGGCTGACTTTTCAAAAAGTCTCGATTCTCCTTACTCCCCCCTCCCCCGCCACCAAACTGTAGGTGCCTTGCATCTCCTTCGTAAAATGCGTTCGCCCCTTTTCTGACCCTTTCGTTCTGTATGGTTCAGTCATAGCCCCAACGGGCTTCCCACAAAGCAATTTTCGGACTCTTCCACGCGGAACATGCGATAATTAGTCCGCAAGACGGATATCCCCAATCCCATCCGAGTACGTGCACTATTAACCCCGTCCGGTAAACTTGAAATTGAGAGGGTGTGCCTAGCTAATCGGCATGTAGCACTTGTGTGGATGTGTTTTCTTTCCGTGACTCCATTTATCTAAACGATTGTTTTTGTCGGATCTCAGTCGATTTCATCGCCTATCCAAGTCGCCTCGGATAAACAAGTCAAGTGCGGTAGGTCTTGTATAGCTAGTATTTCTCGACTAACGGAAAAGGATTGTCTAGCCTTGCAAGTACTATTGTTGCGGTAAGATTGTGGTCAGACCTACCGCGTTAGGCAATTTACGGTGAAAAGTAGGACGACCCGGCACATTACAATAGTTTTATGCAACCATATTCTCAGTTCTATCTATGCCGGAACTTCTGATTAAACAGAGCTTTTTTTAAAAAAATGAAAATAAATAACTGATGCACAACATTGCTGGTAAGGCCCATAAGATTGCTCATCTCTTTATATTGTCCTTCTTCTCTACATTTTGGTTTCTGTATGGGTGGCGCATTTTAGTCCAATTAACTCATCATTTAATTCTTCAGCCGGATTTCAGATAATACTTATTCGGTGGATCTTTTAACATTGAGTGTTTTTCCTGAAAAGAAAACTGGCATCCTTTAGCGATTTCCTCCAGTGGGCAATTCTTGATGAAAGCAGGTCCGGACTTTATAAGTTATCGAGTGTTGATCCTAGTTTATTTTCAAAGAAACAGGCTGGGTGGGATATATATATGAATATAAAAAGGTCATAAAACACCCTTCTACGCTCAAGTAATCCAGCCTATCCCCTTCCACACTGAATTAAATCTGGCAGATGTTTCGACCCGTAAGCCATAATACTGAAAGAAATGTTACTGATTTGGATTTTTTTTTTAAATCAAGATCAGCTAATTGTAATTCAGTAAAAGACATTAAGATTAAGCACTTATTTGTTGGTTTTCTATCCACAGGGCCTGGTTTTCAGCAGCTTGAAAGATAAGACAGTGTTCAGCTGAGAATTTGCACACTCTTTTTTCAGATCGCTTTGAGTTTAGAGTCACCGGCTAAGAAAACACTTTGAAGCCCTTTTTGAAAAAGACCTACAGCTTATTACCATTTCATGTAGCCGTATCCGAAATATCTCTTTAAATGCTTTTGTCAGTCCTTGGAATAGGCAATCTTTTGTTCCTGTGCCAAGGGTAGCTTCCCCGCCGATTTGCACGATTGAGGAAAGCGGCTTGTTAGCCCGCGGGGAAAGACTCCCACATTTACTTCACAGGGATGCTCGTCGTCTCGTAGGACTTTTTTGAAAGTCTAGTCGTCTCACTTTGGGATGTAAATTGCAGATTTTGGTCTCACTAAGGGTGTTTGGGATAGAAAGTCACTATATTTTCCTATTCAGGTATCACTTAGGAATGTGGATGAAGAAATTTACAAAAAAAACAATGCCCTGACACTGACCACACAAAAATCTCCCTTAGCGGTCAGTTTAGGCTTGAGCCACACCCACATTGGTCCCCCTTAGGGGTTTAATTTGAATTCCCGACCAGCATCCCCGTCATTTTTATATTGGAGTCCCCCCGCCACCCCGGGCCTGTTAGGTAACTGCGTACGCGTAGGTATTTTACTATAAATCAATTTTCTGCGCAGCCAAAGGGCTGAATTGCGTCATATGAATCAGTTTCGAGAACGAGAGTAATATTTGCTTGGTATGACACTAACTTATTATTCAGGAGGGAACATCTGGGGCGAGTTAATTGCCCCGAGTGGGATATAATTAAAACTATACGAGGCACACGCGAGAAAATTGAAAAAGATCGCGCGTGCTTTAGGATCGTACGCGTGTGTCTCAGCCTCTTACAGCAGTACACCTCTCGAGTTAGAAGAAGACGATCAATTATCCTATCCTCGGAAGCTTCTCGTGCCTATTTCTTTGTTTTTGTCACATAAAAATGCAAAAGCGAGGAAAGCAGCCAGTTTGTCACGAAGGAACTCGGCAATACAATGCTTGTCAGAAGAGAGTTAATTAGTTTCTTGTTAAATAGAGGTTCGATCAAACTGAATTTCATGTGAGCAAATACTTGTTTTGCCTAGGGAATAACATTTTTTGATGTGCTCCCCATGTTAATAGATAATCAGAAGTCATTGCTTTATGATCTGATAAATACGTATTTGATTCATCTTAAGGTGAGTTTATTCATGACTACCAAAATTAAAGATAGTATCTTTTGACCTAAACTTTCGATAACCCTGTACATGCATAAGAAGGCAAAATACTCTGTTATCGCAGGCAATATCTCGTGATATGATTGAAATAATTATCATATCAGCACGCTTGATATCAATATGTTTTTAAAGCGTTTCCTTATTGCAAGGCAGTGTAGATATTACTTTTTGTGCTACTTTATGATCTTTTTCTTAAAAAACAGTAAGCCTGTCCACAAAAAAACTTGAGGAAATGATATGACATATACGAATGGCATTAAACTGAAAATATTTTTTATAATCTTAATACCGAACACGATACTTTGAGAGATGGATTAAAACTACATTCTTACGTCGTTCAAGGACCTTTTGACTCCCTCATCTCATTTTGTTTGTAAAAATACCATATGAGAGCTTGACCAATGAGTCAATATTTTTTCCTCAAGAATGTAGTTATCAAAAACCTAAGTTGAAGAAAAGGCAGATGAAATTGTAAGTCTTTTAGTACATTTAGGTCAGTAACTCTAGAAGTGTTTCAAATTACTATACTTCATCAATTCTTTAAATATCTTCCGGGATTCGTTGTTCTGTTCCAGTATTTTAAAATACAAATCCTTTCTCATCTGCGATAATCATTTAAAGTTCCAAGGGATTAAGATTTGCGCGTTTGTAAAACAAGCATGCCAAAGCTGTCTTTGCTAAATTTTAAAGAAAACAATAATGAAGTGATTAAGTCCGAAGTGTGCTCTTTCTAAAATATAGTGTCTTGTTTCTGTTTCGAGTGCAAACAGCTAAAACAACAAGAACGTCGTACTTCTATACGGGCCAGCAGATGTTTTCTGAAGTTTTCGTAGAGTAATTTGCGAGAAATCATGCTCGTTTGTTGGCCTGTCGACAAAACAAACCGACAAAAATGATAAGAAAACAACCTGTTTTCGTGGTAAATTAGAAATTGAATACAAACCATTAAGTTTGGCAGCCAAGAAAAATGTGTTTATTTTATCTCACAGAGACTCGAACTTGACCCCTGCAAAGTTCGCCTAACAAGTTTCGTTCATGGTTTGCAATTTCTTTGTTTGAAGTAACTGAAAGATGCTTTCGGGAGAGAGAAGCAATTTGTTAACGTTAATGTTGCTGTTATGGAAATTAAGTATCGAATGAAGGATAAAAAATACGAAACAAGCTTTTTTGTCCACGCCTTAACGTAAACACCCTCCGCAAAATGACCGGACCACCAAGCTGTAAAAGAATTATTCCATATAATTAATAATGCTTCCTTTTTTTCTCAGGGAGTGACAAGCCTAAGCCCAAGTGACGTTTCACCTAGAGACACCCAAAACGAATACTAAACTGGATAAATATTTGAATTAATCGGTCACTTTTGAGACTCGGTGTCTACTAGGTTAACTGATAGTCTGTTTTTTTTTCTCGTAACTTTTCACACCCAAAAAGGACGCGGCTCAGAATTCAAGGAAAATCCAAGGAAAAAAATAGCAACACGCAAGTTACACAAATTCCTCAGTTCCTTATTTTTAGAGTCTCACGGTTGATTCACAAATTAATTGTGACAATCTAAAACTAGTGACAATAAAGTTATTCTCAGCGAATCGGTTCTTTTGCTGCATGCTCTGCCAGGTCACTGAGTTCTTAAAAAGGGTAAGAATTGAAACGCAAATCACTGGGCTATAAATATGAAAGACTTCTATGGCCGGAACATAGCTTCGCAGCCGGTATGATCTTGTTAATGATTTAACTATGAGAACTCAGGAGCGAGTATGAATACGACTTGCAATCTCGAGCGAGTCAGTTATGTCCCAAGGAAGCTCTTTTTCTTAGTCCCAAATCAGTACAAAAAGAGAAGCAAGGGCTATTAAGATAATTGCAATGATCAGTGATTACCTAATACAGCGGCTCACAAACTTGATCTGGGAACTCGTAGTTACACCTAGTTTCGTACTGCAAGTAAAATTAACAGGTCGCTATAACAGTCTTACCTTTTTGACAAAGTCGCAGGCTGGTAATCCTCTGCCAATGGTTCAGCGACGTTTATAGATGTGAGTCAATTTTTTTGTTGGTTGCCGAAATGGTTTTAGACCGGATTCTCCGATTTTACTCCCAACTTAGCACTGGCTCTACATTTGATCAGGGATTCAGATCTATGGCCTGCTGTGATCTCAGTAACCGAATGTTACCCTTTCGCTTTGCGTTGTCTGCGTTATTATATTCATCGTTACTTCATTTGTATCGACTTTGATTGGTGAAGAACCGACGTGGCATGAGATGGAAATCTTTACTGACTGTTCACATGCCGAAAACATGGGAAGGAAAACCTGCCCGTGCAAGGAACCTCCACAGTGGAAAGCATTACTTCTAAAAACACGGAACGTTATTGAATACCTTTTCGTGAGTCACACTGCAAGGTTTCTTTCAGATAATGACTCTACAAGACTACGTCTCTTCACTACGTAAATGACACTCTGGAACCGTGTGTTTGAGTCCTGCCGTAAGTTCCACAGGAAAATACCGGTCTCTGTCTCTTTCGTTACGACGGCTTTCCCTCAGACGACTCTTAACGGTCCTCGATAATATCTCAAATGATGTGCGCTAGAGCTCGACCCCAGTTTTGCATGAATCTCAAACAAAGAAACGCTGCCCAATAACTGATCTCAGTGAGATGGCCGGCATTATTTCAGCCTCACGATGGACTTCAAAAGTTAGAACTGTGCCCTGTGTAGCCCTCCTTCGTAATCATCGTTGAGATTTTACCTTTATATTCTTGTATCAATACATGAAGCACAAAATAAAAACAACAACAACAACGGGAAACCATCTCTGAAGGGCTTTATTATAGAAGTCGAGAATTTGATTTACAACGGAAGAGGGGTTTGGCTATACCCTGGGTCTAAAGCCGGCAAAAGCCGGAACCAACTGCCTTCGACTTTCATTTCAAAATGACGACCAAAAGAAACACAATCAGAGCCCACTAACTTACTCAACTATATACTATCGCTAACAACAACTAGCATAGTAATAGAGAAGGATACCGACCAAATCTCGGGACTCCACTGATTCTCCATAAATTACCCCGGCCAGAATCCTTTGTTTTTCGTGCTTTCCTTCCCTCATTGGTTTTTAGGATGTATACACAGTCAGTTAGCTTCAAATGGCTCAGTTATGGGTCGACCATCTAAAAAAATTACTTTACTTCACTACTCAGAAAGAAAACACTTAACTCAGTGGCGGACGGAAAAGATTCAAACTACTAAACACTATTCAGTAGAAAGATGTGTAATTCTATAGAGAAAGGAACCACTGTCTCAAACCTGTCGTATCCCGCATACCGGCCTTTATTTGAGATGGTCATTTCATGTCTGTGTCAACATTCGGAATAAATACAATCTTCAAACCAACAACCCTGCTCGAATGTACCGACTTGTAAAATAAATATAACTAATAAGGTTTATAAGACCATAAACAAGTGAAGGCGTATCGTTTTGAAGGTATCATATCATACGACCATTTCCGCGCCGTTTATCGCGATACTTTGATTCTGACGCAAACTAGCAGCGGAAAATAAACCCTAACTACGTAATCGCGGTTTCAGTGGTGCTAAATATAAATTTGTACGAGTAAACACATCGCTAATCTAGCCGCTTTTCATCCCCAGTGGTGTGAATTCCGATATTCCGGTAGAAGGATGTGGGTTTTTAACTTGGTGTTATATAATGTTCCCCGGAGATATTAAGCTGCGTATCTGTAAACTACATTTGAAACGGTTAACTGACCCCTTTGCCATTTTTCAGAGACCTTTCGCTTGTTTTAGAAAGGGGATAAGTAGACATTCACCAGAAAAAAATTTGGACTAACTAGAGAAATATAAATAAAGGCCAAGTAGGTTCTTTTTCAGTAAGGATTAATAGAAATTGTTGAACTCTTTAATACTTCATTCTTGGGTACTCAATATCTCTAAATAGGTTTCCGATTGTGGTAAATCTAATTGGAAATCCAGTGATTGTTTCGTTTAATTTCTAATACTATTCATCCATTTATAAAAGCATTCCTGATCGAGTTTGATCTCACCGGAGGAGGGACAATAACGGAATGCAGCTTTATCTAAGAAGTCCTTGATCGACACTTGAATTGGTATTAATTGTATAAGAAACCCCATCCTCTGTTGCCTGGAATAGAACTACTCTCTGCACTAAAAACCCTGCTCTTTTTTCTCGTAACGAACAATCTAGAGTACTATGAACATTCGAAGAATTTGTATAAGAAGTTATCTTCTAAGCAATACGGATAATCTACAAAGGCATAAATCCTTGTTACAAAGATCCAGTGCCAGTTTGTTACAGCAGGCCAAGGCATGGCCCGTTGAGAGGGCTTACGCTCTAATATTGTTTTTTCAGACGCATAAACCGATTTATTTATCACACTCGGTTACTCCTAGGTGACTTATCATCATGCATCTAGCTAAGAATTAATTCTCGTGACTCGAGCGACTGTTGATTCGGAAAAATGTGTTGTACAATATTTCGTTAAATACCAAGGAATGAAATTCTTAAATAGGATGAAAAAAGTTTGTCCAGTTTTTTTATGTGTTTTCAGTGAAAGAAAAGTGGAGTGATCATAAAATACCGATTGTTATAACACTGATCTATGGGTGCGAATGCTCTTAAGGGAACAAAAGCCAGGGTCCTTTTTACACACACCTAGCAGAACCACAGTGTAAAAGAGGGAACGTAAGTAGATTAAAAAGCAATGAATAAAAAGCTATCTCATCTTTAAAAAGATTAGAACTGAGAGCATTATCAACAACAGGAATCATTTTTCTAATGCCTTTTAAAAGAATTTTCTAACTTTTAAGCTTTTAAAGCAATAGCTATTGCCGAAACATTCCTCTAGAAAGTGCGTCATTTCACAGCTATTTTTCGGCTTGGCCATTTAAATTTGCGGCAAAAATAGATACTTCTGATTTAGCCTTTGTCCGGTGAGGGGAAGTGTCCCAGTGTTATCTAGAGCAAACATCTGAGCTTTAAAAAAGAGGATAAACTCGCCCATTTTCTGAGCTCTGGATTTGAGGAGTTTAATTCAGTTAACCTTTTTTTTCTTAAAAGACACTGATTGTAATGCGAAATGAAAACAAACTGCTGCGAGCAATAGTGTGTATTTCAAGCCTTCGGGGGCAATTTTATTTCTGCAAAGGAATGTTATTTGCAGAGAAGTAAATTCTTGTAAACTGGTCTCTGTGCATGATCCGGTACACACCCTTCCGTTAAATCAGCACCGGTCAAAATCTTGATGATTGGTACCCTGGTAACTACCGTGAAAACTGACGTAAATATTCTATATATAACTCCAAGGTTTTAGACACAGTTTTTTCCAAAGGAAAAGCTTTATTGCTCTCTTTTTATTTCTATTCAGTATATATATGATATATACTTACATGCCATCAAAAAATGCCCAATTGCTACTATTTTTTGCAAAGTTAACGGAGACCAGCTCGACCAACTTGGCTATCTATATTATTTCAAGCTATTGTAGTAAATGGGAGGACAGCCGTATGTCATAAAAATTCCTGAGGTTAATTGTTGTTGTGTTTTGTCCACGTAAATCTGCGGTAAAGCTAACAAAATCTTGTACAAACTGTCATGTCCCATACTTCCTAAGCCATTTCCTGCTCCGGCCCAAATTAAATTTTTTTCTTGGTAAGTCTTAAGCTGTTTCCAGTGGCATAGATTCAGCGAATTCAACTGTGGCAATTATAAAAACATAATTCTGTCGATAGATTTCTGTTCTATTAACCACTGCGCGAACGCTTGCAATTGAAACAGAAACAAACTGGCACACTGAAACAACCAAGTACTCGGTAAACTGTAACACAACGTTTAAGATTCGAAAGTGCTAAAAGAAATCTTTAAACAGTAAAGTGATCTAACCCTTAGAAAAACGCTAACGTAGCGTCTGATATATTTTATACTTTTCGCGGCTTGGACAAATGAGATTTCTATAAATGAATAGCTTTCCTAGTCAATAAAATTTTCTCAAATACCGGTTTGAAAATCATCTGAAATAGGCAGAAAGCCTAAGATTTATCATAATTCTTCATAATTCTTCAAGTACTGAGTGTATTTTTCGACTCCTTTGGATAAGTGATGAGAAAAATGCCTGCTACAAAACTGTTAATTATCTTAGCACTTAGCGTGATTGTTTCTCCAACGCGTCGAGCCTCAGTTCGATACACAGTTCTCTTAAAATGATGCACCCGTCGTATCTGCGCCTTTTGGAACGATTTAAATAAAAGTTTTTGCAAAGTTTTTATTGTCAACGGATAACAAGCGAATATCGCTAAATATAAACTGAAATATTCAGTGTTTATACAGATCGCGGGGCATTCAGTCTGAAGCGGTGTACTGGGAAAAGTTCAGATCTCTTAGGACTTCGAAGCTCAATGAGAGCTGCCGTAAAAGCTGTTAACTATGAGACTTTCCACCTTCTGTGGCTTGAACTTGCAGGTCAGTTTGCTGATCTCACTCATATCGCGCTTCCTTTTTAGAAGGCTCACAAACACTGGCATCTTCATCGTCTGAGGGATCTTCTAGTTCTCTTTTCCCTTGTTCAATAAGCTCGCTAATCATGAAACCTCGTCGTCGGGCTTTTGAGGCCTGAGGAACTGGCTGAAAAGCTCCAAAATGTTCTTGCGGGATCTCTAAAGATCCATAACGCGCAGTTGGACGAATAACGCCATGCGCGGCAGTTAAATGGAGCTGAATTGAACTCGCAACGCACGGAGGTACCGTGTTGATTCTTTGCGGAATAGCGCTCAGGTGGGCGGGCTGCATTTGAACGAAGCTACGAATGTGTTGGTTCACTCCGTCAACGAAGAGATTAAAATGGTGATTGGAGTTCACTTTGCACACAAAAGCAGGCTCGTTGGGCTTCTGCGGAGGGCGGCATTTAAATCTCTTCGCTCTGCGCAGAAAGCTACCACTTCCAAACATGTCTCCTGATCCGGGATGCAGGGTCCAGTAGTTACCCTTTCCTGGTTTGCCAAAGTAGCTGCGAGGAACTTTTATGAAGCAGTCATTCAGAGAGAGGTTGTGGCGAATAGAATTCTGCCATTTCTGCTGATTCCTGCGAAAATACGGGAAGCGCATCATAATGAACTCATAGATCTCGTTCAGGGTCCTCATGCGGTATGGGGAACTATCGATGGCCATTGCAATCAGAGCAATGTACGAAAATGGCGGCTTCACTTCTTCGGATAGATAAGGCTTGCTTCTCGACTGCATAGTGGATGGTTTGCTGGCCGGACATGTAATGTTGTGTTGTTCTGTGTCGGGGCTTTTTATATCGGCGGTGAAGAGCTTGGATTGGATACCAGTATGATGTAAGTTTCCTGTACGGTACACCACTGGAATATCAGAAGCTATTTCCTTGTGTTCGCTCACTGGAAACATCACCTTGTCAGCACTTGATGGGCTTCCTGCGTCTATTCCTTTGTAATCAACAACGTTCTCTTTTCCGACTAAAGCGTCTCTTCCGTGATAATCCATTACACACTCTCTGTCTTGCGTTATTCTCCGGTGAGTCTAATCTTGTAGTCTCGCGAAGAACCACTTAGTGATCGTTGCCCTTGCGGATCGCTTGAACCGGGAAAGTTCCTGAACGTTGGTAAAGCTCCTATATAACTCTGTTGCTCCACAGACCACCCACAAGCAGTATGTAGACCTGAAATAGATGTAGTTTGTGTTTTCACAGAGGATGTTTTGCGGCGCAAAATCTTGTAGTCAGTATCTCTTAACAAACCCAAAAGTACTCAGATTCACGTAATGCGGTTGTGAGGGGTATGCAATTACTTGTCAACTGCACACATTTATATCTCTCTTTTGATCGTTGGGAGACGGCCGGTCACCTTTGATTTTGCGGCGCGCAAGAGGCATGTCCCCGGGGCATCTGGCGTGAATTAAAAGTATCTGTCAACTTGACGTAAATTCCATCTGACTACGCATTCCTTACAACAACAAAAGACTTCTCAAATTGTTTAGGGTTATTTTTCGCTTTGTTGTTTTAACCAATTTTATAACATGCGCGATCCAGGTGCTCGGTAACGCCTCTAAGTCGCTGAGTGCGACTATTAGGCCCCAAAACCAGCAGAGGATGGCAAATTAAACGTAATTCTTTGAATTAATTTCTAATTTAATCTACAGAAAGACGTAGTTCAGGAAATGCACGCAGCCTTTAGCAAAGTAAACAACTGATTACATCTAAAAACAAATTAGCAATTAAGCGCCCGATTAAAACCAAGCGAGACTCGATAACAGATCGGCTATCGTAACTTCGTATTATATGGATTAAGCGATTCTTTTAAGCTTTTGTGTATTGTGCTCGGGAGTTTCTTTACCTAGTCCATTTTATCAAAGAGAGTACGTTTGTATTTGCAAGCGAGTTTAAGTCAACAAAAACCAGTTAGTACCTCGAGTAGTGTTTGTACATGTTTTCATGTAGGGTGTTTATTTGAATTAATGAGGGTAACTTGAGTCATTTATGAAGTAAAGTGTTCTTTCCTAACGCGTGTTCATGACAGCCGCCGAGGAAATGGCTGAATACTTTCACAAAAAGGCGTGGATTTGAAAACAAGTTTGCTTAAAATAATCTCGGTATTTCCATACCGTTTTTAGGGCATTGTTTTCGGGTATTTTTGCGGCGGTTTGTGTTTATAAATGGCTTTTAATATATTTATTCTGTATCTCGTACTCTGCGAGGAATTTTGTCCCCCGGAATGTCCTGTCTAAATAGCCAAGTGCAATGTGGTTTTGCAATAAAGTTGTTCTAGCTTATTCTAAACTCCGCAACTCGAATAAGGCACGAGCTAGCTCCAGACGAAAACAAAAGTGGTCACTTTCACCTTAGTTTATCTCGTTATCAATCTAAATTGCACCTTGATAGAGCGATGAAACTTTGGTCATGTTTGAAAAGTAATGACATCAACTCAAAATATTATATTTCTGTGCAATTTGCTTCCATGCCATAATTATGATTTCTTTTGAAGATGAGCTAAGTAAACACTCTCCTAGCGAGGCGCATTAACACGACCCATTGACGCACGAGAGAAATTGCCCTACACGCGCGACGCAGCTTGCGCTTCAGTAATGGCCTTTCCACATGCGAATGGGAGAGATACATAGCTTGACTTCCTGGCGACTGAATTCCAGTCTTTTTCCCTTCGTGAAAAAAGACGCCTCTTTTGTTTGAGCAGTTCCGGTAACTGTAGTGTTTCCTGTAAATGTTTTTTCTTGTAATCAAGCCTAACTGCCTTGTGAACTGCAAATTTCATTGCCTTGTACCCTTTCTCGTCACGGACGGTAACGCCTTTATGAGGGGCTAATTAGATTTGCGCGTCAGCTCGTGGATTCCACGCGCGAAATCACGAAAAAAGCTTCTTCACTCGTAAATATTCTGCTCCAGCCTGCTTCAGCCGCAATGTCGGCTTTATTTAATTCATATGCTGTCATATCCTAACTATGGTAAATTACTCTGAAGTGGTATGATAGCCACAAAAGCTGTTTGAATGATTTGTTGTTTAAGCCTAACCAGAAAACCACGCTCCAAAGGGAGAAGAAGGAACTGTGTGGGTCGCGAAGGGAAAACCTTGTTGTTACACCCTTGTTTAAAAATCGCGTTTTAAATTATTAAACCAAAAGATGATCCCAAGTCAGCTCACTACTTATTCACCAGAATCAAAGGAAACTACACTGTTTCGTTCGCTCGATCTTGGAGGTTTCACTCCGATACGTGACTCTGGAACTGTTGAGTTAAAGTTTGTGGTTTCAGACAATAGTCGCGGCTAGAGCAAGGTAACCCATTTAATTTGTTTTACTTTTAACACGCGCTTACTCTAATCGCTTGTTATCGGATATAGCCAAGTTAAACTGAATTAACTTTTGATTGTTTTTAGACAGCGATACGCCGGATTTCGATGGCCGCTTCACTGAGTCACTCGAAATATGTTCAGCGTTTTTTGCCGCAGAGTCACTGATTCGGTGGATAAAATTCCAAATTAGTGGATACAAGATATTAGATGTCTCTTACCGATTAGTGTACCCCGTTTAATCAGCTTTGCGTTAATTGTGGTCACTTTGGTGCCTAAAAGTCGCCAATTGTTGCATTCGAAAGCTTTCGGAACTTGTTAAGCAGTCAGCTAGTTTCGGTCGAAAGCTCCCTGCACGAAACTGACAATCCGGCTATAGAAAATCCCTGGATTTACACATGATACTAGTGTAAACAATCTCGTTATTTAAAAACCGGGGTTTACTAACAAACAGATAAGAATAAAAGGGTTATTCTGTTAAAATATTAACCGTAGGAGGTTCAGGATGCTAAAATAATGCTATCATTCTAACAGCATATTTTTGCTGAGGAATTTTTGTCTTTAACAAAAAATTGAATTAATTTTGTTAGCGACTCAAGACCTCTGATATCGGATTAAGTGAAAAAGATATTGGTGAAAAGTTGTAAAATTGTAATAGAATATTGTTCAAGAACCGGCTTATTTCCTTCTGAAATAACAAAGTTAATGTCGCTTTAATCAAGTGCAAACTATTGCCAATATATGTTTTTGTATGGCCACTCAGTACTGCAAGGTTGTTTACAAATCTTTGGGCTATGTTTAAATGAAAAGTTCTCTTACAGTGTTTCTGCTGGCCTGACAGTCTTGCGTCAGGGGATACTCAGGGCTAGCTTGGTACGTATTTCATGACAGCACTTTGCCATTCCATCACTAAGTTAAGATTCAAGTGAACTCTACGTGACTCAGTCAGGCTTTTGTCGCTGCTACTCTTTATCATCTTTCACTCAGTCTGTCGAAATCCAATAACATTCTAAAAGCCTTTTAACTCTCTCACAGCAACGCTCGCCTTTATCATTCTGTACAAAGTGGCTTAATATACTAAATGAAATCGTTTCCTTCTTGGATAATACTATATGGGATGCACTTAAAGTTTCTCGAATGTATACATATAAAAAAGCTCTCTTTAAACAAAATTGATCTGAGTAAAATTCAACTGATTCTAGCAACGCTCGTCTATATCATTCTGTACAAAGTGGCTTAATATACTAAATGAAATCGTTTCCTTCTTGGATAATACTTATTATATGGGATGCACTTAAAATTTCTCGAATGTACGTATATGTTGTGGTTCAATTTTATCCTTGGTTTAAATTTTAATTTCCTTTGTTTTAAACTCATTATCATACATTACCATTCCCCAAAACAAAGGAAAATAAAATTTAAACCAAGGATAAAATTGAACCACAACATATATAATAAGCACTCTTTAAACAAAAATTGATCTGAGTAAAATTCAACTGATTCTAGCTCTCGAGTATGTCTGAAAAGTGTCTTATTGTCAAGGTAGAGATCGCAGTTCAGTTGTATGCTATTTAAGGAAGAGAGGGAGAGGGGAACCGATTCAGTCTGAGGGATCAGCCAGGTCGCATGTTCTATGAAATATATATGACAGGCAGAAGATTCAATTTTTAATATGCATTGTAATGAATATCTAAGACTAAACAAAGTGAAAGTTTTTTAATGATCACTTATGACTTTTTCTCCTTTTAAGCCCTTTTATGAGGTTTTATATCTAACCACTTTTAATGAAAATCCAGAACGACGTCAACTCGGTTAAAACTGCGTCCAAAAACATAGTTGCATCTGTAGTTGTAAAGCCTCTCAGTAATTCAGTTATACTAGCTTAATCTCCTTTTTCAGCTTTTTGCTCAGTAAGCATTCATTACGAGTTCCAGTTTCTGCTTTTAAACAAATCAGAAAGTTGATCTTAACTACTAATATCACGATCTATTAAAAGAGGAGAGCGCTGAGGACAACTTGAAGCTGCATGCAGTTCTGAGATTCAATCTAAAATACTGAAACATTTGCTGGCATACCACCATCTAAAATGTTCTCATTTCACTTTTGTTCTGGTAACTCCAGAGAAGACCGTAAATCATGAACTAATGATCAAATCACTGTGCAAGTCAGTAAGACTCAGCTGTAAAACAGCAATGCTGCGATAGTGTAGGCAGTATCAGACCTAATCAAGAACAATGCCAAGAAATTACGGTACTCAGTGATTTCATAGATTAGTAAGGAAAGGGAAGATGCTTTATCCGACCGCTATTTAGGAAGATCGAAGAGCCTCTGCTCGCAGCAAGTCAAGCAGTAATTATCAAATCGTAAGCCCTCTGTGCTGTATGGCCGACTGGACGCACAAAAGCCGTCGTCGATGAATCGGTCGGCTCTCCGTATCGGGTGATCGCGAAAAATCGTGATAACAGGTAACCGACGAAGAATTTTCTGTCTGAGATGGGATGAGACATGGAAGATAAGTGATTAGATAATTCTAACAAAGAGATCTTCTCATGTTATTACTTGAGAAATTTTCTTAGTTTGAAGTTGTTTAAAACTCAGTACTGCCGAGCTCGCGTGTGAAAGGCCGACATGACGAAGAGTAGACTGTGACACCCGAACCAAACTACGGCCGCCAAACAGTATCGCCCTGGATTCCTCATGACTGAAAGAAGTTTCTCTCTTAACAAATTTAACAAAATAACATTTAATTTTGAGACACCGATTTGCTCCTGTACCAATGAAAGACTGGAACAAATTAATAGTATGCAGCCATAATTCAGGGTTACAAATCCATACCCGATCCGCGTTTGCGCTCATAATCTTCCTGAACCAGCAAAGTGATCGCGCAGTTCCACTTTCCCTATCTATAACTGAGCCTGGTTATGATAGCATAAGTATACACAACACAACAGCTAGTTTACCAACAATGTTACGAACTATCTTTAGTCATTTCGCTGACCACAACAATAACTAAACTGACAATAATCTTTAAAAGGTTTTGGGTTGGAGACAGTTACCCTCTCGAAGAGTGTCGTTTGCAATCGTTTAGTGGTTCAATGAGCATTCTGTCCGCCGTTGTCAAATGCGCTTGTGGTTTTTAACACAGTGAATGTTTGCATTGGTGGAAATTGCTTTATTAAGCCGCGAAAAACGGATGCTTTCTGTACAGGCTGTTGCTAGTTAAATTATCACTGTTTAATTCAGTTTTGTATCCGATCTTGAGCAAGGGATGCGCATAACTTAAATTTCACACTCAAAGTCTTGCGACTGAATCAGCTATGGTCAGTGGACTGCGTAGCTAGCGGAGTATTTTGCTCATAGAACCTGAAAGGCGTCTTACAGACAGGTAAGAAATATATCGAATCCGAAGTCAAAGTAACAATCACGTAATAGATAATCGAACTCAAACTCCCTTCGGTACCATCTTGAAACGCTTCCTGTTCATTTATATCTTTTTATCGGCTATATTGTTAGCTTTGTTGTGGTGACCATATCAATTAAGTGCACTGTTCAAGAACTCGAAGTTAGGGGGGTAAACTTATAACTTTCTATGCAAAAAGGTCTTTCAGTAACTATTCGAGAAACTAAATCAGTAAAAGCAATGAAAGACTTCGCCATCAAACACGCTTAGCTGAGGGTGATAAGTTGAACACTCGACACTTAAAGGACCTTTGAGGAGGTCAGTTAGCTAGGATCTAATTGATGCTCTCTGATTGAAGTGAAAAGCACAAATTCAGAGGCAACTGCTTCAGAACTGTTTAACAGACGTGCTCATGAAAAGTTGATGCGGGCGGATAGCACTTTGTTTTCTGTAAGGGAAGAGTTCTGTATTGAAGCTAAATTTATGAGCAGAAAATTATAGTAATCAAATTTGTTCCGTTCTGTTTGATAAACACACCAAAAAAGTATACTAGTAATCAAATTTGTTCCGTTCTGTTTGATAAACACTATAAAAGGCTCCCTTTACTTCAGAAGAATTTTTAGCGTCATCGTCATGAATTACTATCATGTTTTACTAAAGATGGGGAAATGTACACATATCGCAGAGGGAAAGTTGATATAAACTTCCCGTTCAACGCTGAGCTAACTGTTCAAAGTTGCTCGGGTTTCCCTTTGTCGTTTTAGCTCGATTTTTTTGTATTTCATAGTATATAAATCTAGAAAGTTATCAATGCTACACCGGAACAGACCCGTTTTCGTAACGAATGCTAAACAGGGCAAATCTATGAATAGCCGAGATGGTTTATATAAAGGATCGAAATTAAGATTATCATGATTAATTTAGTAAATAAATTAAGTTGTATTTAAAGTTTCCAATGCGACAGAATTGATTGTAATAGTGACTATTTATCACAGCAAGACGCACATATCAATTAATTTGCATCATCTGTGTCTTTTTCAGGTATGTGAAGTGTATTATGCTGCTGAATAAACCTACGTTAAGGCCAATAGTCGACTGTGTTTACTTATTTTGCAAAAATTTGTTTGTGAATGGAATGGCTACTCTAAGAGTAACAATTGCACTTTCAATTATTTTTGAGTCTATTCGTTCGTGACCATGTGGTTTTAAGAAAATATTTTACTTTTCAAACACATGGAATGCATCCAGAGACAATTTTCTCGCAAACAGTTAATTTAACTTCTTACCTTCGATTTGTCAGGGGATTTCTCGTTTCCGGAAAATTTGGGAAAACAAAGAGATTGAAATCGAAGCGGGAAAATCCGGGAGCTCTTTCTTCTATCTGTTAAGATCACGCGTGCCGAGAAGATAGCATTTGAAGAAAGCGGAAATCTTGTGTTTTTGTCGAGGCCCTTGATCGGAAGGGAGGAGTTGTTTATTTGTTAAAAGAAAAAACCTGTCCGCTTTTTGGGTGCCCGGGTGCATGTAAAAGTATATTAAAAAATCTCTCAAGATCATATCATGTGTTTAAAAATTTCAGTTGTTGAAGAAAGCATAAGCTATAAAGATGAAAAAAAGTTAGTTTATCATTAAAATGCTTCAGTTTCTTGTGTAACGCTTTTTGCGAAAAAGCCACCTTGTTTTTTCTGTCTCTCCACAAAGGTCAGATTGTATTAACTTACATTCCGTAGCCAGGCCTAGCCAAGATGTGATTGCGAATAGTTCAGCAGTGTCACGGGTGTTTGCAAGTTCTTTTCATTTTGTTGGGAGAGTGCCTGCATAGTATACTCCCTTAACATCAGCAATATATTTTCTATTTACAGAGTAACTAGGATCGGCCCAAATTGTGCTCAATCAGTTTCGCTTTCTTCAGGTTTCTAGGTGAATTTTGTGCGGTTTCTCTCCTGCCTTAGACATGCAAGTTTTACCGAAAAGATAGGAATTTAATAGAGATAAATGAGACTTATCATAGTTCGTTTAAGAACTCATTTGCAGACATCCAGTCTATGCCTAGGGAACCCCTAGTTCCTGTTGCTTATAATCAAATGACATCTTTTACTTGTTGATAAGTTAAAAATCAAATTAGCATTCTCGTGTTACATGATGGTAATCGACTGATGATTTTATTGCTGTTTTCTTTTTAAATTTGAAATGACCTACCGGATGCAAAGCTTAGATATCTTTTACTGAGTTTTTAGTAACCTATTTATTTTCGGTAGATTTTACTCAGCTCACGCATTGCAACAAAATACACTCTAACAAGGTCTTTACTATTGTTTTAAAGAGGAGTACGAGTGTCTGTGACCTTAACCCTGTAAACGTCGAGTTTTCTTAACAAATTAAAAGTTATTTTACGCTTGAAGACCGTTCTCTAAAAAACGTTCACTTTGGCACTTCAACGTAGACATAGGTTTAATGTACAATGTATATTCTAAAAGGAAAAATTTGATCTGATCGGTCAGCTCATATGCATTGCAGTTCATTATTTTAAAGATAGTTTCAACACTTTCGCAAAATTTTGTTTTCTGTGCCAAATATGCTCCGATAAAGTTCCACGCATTAGTTATTCGTTTTTCCAACGTATCGTGATGAAATTTACATGACACGCGAAGTAATGTAGGCACGCGAACATCTCATAACAATTTACAGTTGGTTTTGATGATTTGTAATTAATTAGGCCGCGTCATTGTAGCAGATTGTAGGAATTTCCCCATATAGTGCTTTCAGTGCTAGTGTTGTGATGAGGGAATTTAAGATGCGGGCTGGATTTCTCTGTTAAGACAAAGAATGTATACTCAGTTGTTATCATATCTGTTTCACAAGGAGTGGCTCATTTTTCTACAAGTTGTCGCTTTCCCGGTCACGGACTTATCGTTAGTTGATTAAACCATGTTGACTTTACGTGTCATAAACTACATATTTTTCTACTATGGCACTTCAAGCTCCGACAGGCTGCTGAAATAAAGAAAAAAGTTGTTGTGATGCAGATAGAGCACAGGATCGCTCATTGTATACAAGGGAAATCAGTTCTTTCACTCCCAGACCGGAATCATGGATGAAACTCTTCCCTACTGCCTTGTTCCCTTTCTTCCGACTTCTTGCCGTTCTATCGAAGTGTTTCGCGAGGTCCTGCGATTCGCGTATTTCTGGTTAGGTTGTTCTAACTATTGCCGGCGGAGTCTGTGGATGAAATCCCATGATGTGACCATTCACTGACTACTATTCCCTACTAGCACAGGCCTCCCAGCTATTCCTTTCAAATGACACCTCTTTGGCAGTACTTTTACATGGTCTGACTCTTAATTTTCTGCATTTTACTGAACGAAATGTGGACATTTTTGTTTCACTTTCGAAAGTGAAAGAAAGGCTTTAAACTGTCTCCCATTGCCCTTGCACTCTTTGAATGCACTTAAGCTCATGTAGATATCCATCAACAAAACACTGCTTTTAGAGTCAAAACCTTACTATGTCAGCCTTTAAATTGGAATTGAGACCATCTTTAATCTTGGATAATCAGACGGAGATATAATTTCACCGTTTATTTTTTTCTTCCCTTTAAGGGTGATAACTGCCGTCTATTTTGTGTTCTTATTTCTTAATTTGTTTATAATGCCATTGAAATTCCTTACAGCACTCATTAAGCGATCTATTTTTTCCTTGATTGTGCTCTTTAGCTTAGACAAGTAAAAAAAAGCTGCAATGTTTTCCACAGATTCGCTGAGAAACTGTAAAATTGAGATTGTGAACTTTTGAGTCTAGGCTCTGATACACTTTAGTATTATCAAAAAAGCGTTGGTCTAATAAGGGAAGTAAGTCACTTGGCACTGAATTAAGTCTGCTTGGTCGGTAATCTAGATCTGCTTTGCCTACCCACTTTTCCTGCCACAAGGCAAACATGCTTCCCTTAGATAGCTATAAATCAAAAGGCATATTTTTTTTTCCGTTACGGTGGTATGGCTAAAAAGAATCATGAAGAATAAGTTTCACTTTTGCTAAAGCTGATTTTGTCAAGAGAATTGTCTGCAGCCAAGCGAGATGATAACAAAGCATTTCACCCAAGTGCAAAAGCACAAGGGTGAGACATCAATATTTGAGGTAATGAATGATACGTTGATTACTTTTTTTCTTTTTTTCACGGACCTTGTTAAGTAAATACCTTTTTAATCTTCCTGTCACTACGAAAAAACCTACGTGGTTTTTCTTTTAGAGAAAAAAGCAAAACAGTCAGCATGCATTTTCCACTCACAGGAAAATTTGTATATTATCGTTAGGCAATAAGTATTGATCTACTAGCTTATCGCTGATAAACCAAGCTGGCCACTGGGGGAAAAGTACCCTGCGACACTTGACTTGGACAAGAACCGTGTTGAAATACTAATTTAACTGGAAGGAGCGGGGCGTGAGTTACTTGACTCAACTCCTGGCGTTAATTAATTGATTTCTCCCCCGCCAGGAGAGATAACTTTCGAAATTCCGGGAATTTAATCGGTTCAATAACGAGTTTGAAAGCACTTTATCAACTCTCTAGGAAATAAAATTAGTTCTTCATGGGAGACGGATTGAGGCAAAACAAGGGCATTATGTTTTACACTAAAAAATGTTGTGGTTTTCAGCAAAGCAAACTTGTGCAATTATTAAAAAAAGTCAGTAGTAGAAGGAGAGAAACATATATTGTCTATATTTTACGACTAATAATAATAATAAAGAGCAACTCCATTGTCGGCGAAATATTGGTCAACTGTCAACGATAACCTGAAGGGCCAACAGCGCTGGCGAAACGAGCAACTAAAGAAATCAACGAGTAGAATGCACTGATGGAGTTTTTAGTTTAATTGACACTGAACGTGTTAAAATATCCTTTCCATTTCTTCATAAGAAAATGTTCTTACAAAATTAAGTTGAAGTTTACAAAAGAAATTAATCAGGTCGAATAAACAAGAATTGATATTTAGCATATTTTTCACTGACAGAGCTCAGAGTCTTTACAGCGCTTGCTTTATTCCGTAAGAGTGCAATTATCGCCGTCCCTGGGTATAAGAGAAAGTTTTATCGTAATTCTGTCAGTTGCTACTTTATAGTTGTTTAGAAAATAAGAATTTTCAGCCTTTTAAGTGATACTTAAACTGGGCGACGTGGCCCTCTTAAAATAGCTTGGGGCTAACAAGATCCAGATGAGAACAAATAACCCAAATATACAATGCAAAGCAGGGCTTAGCAACTACTTAAAAACGTTAACTCCGTAAAAAAAAAAAAAGAAAAGAAAACTTCGGTAATAGATGATAAATTGGCTAGAACCAATCAAATACACTAGGTGCTGTAAAGGAAGAAAGAAAGTAAAAATAAAAACGCGAACGGAAACCCCAAGAAAAGAGGAATTATCAGGCGTGCATCCCAAAATATAATGACTACACAGATCGCGAAAATTCGACGAGTTTGTACCGCACTTACTAACATCAACATATCAGTTTAATAATGTATCAATCAGCAAATAAAAAAAAATCCTTTTTAATCCCACTGCACCTAATATCTCTTTTCTCAAAGCATGAAAACCGCTATAAATCGTTTTTAAATGGCTTAAAGTCTGTTCTTGCTGATTATTTGCTGGATACTCTCCCACATCTATTAACTAGCCATTGTACAAAGTGTCTCAGAGATTGACGGCACATTTTATTTCCCAAGAATATGGGCCACACTGCATATAATGCAATTTAGGCACAGTGGAGTGTGTGTGCACTAAATTCCGTCGCAGTTTTGAGTTGTGCGAATGGAATTCCCCCCATTACGGTTTGGTCATATATTATCAGCAATAGTAGCCGAGTATTCCATTAGTAGTTCTATTATCAGGTTTAATATTCTAACAGGATTTGGCAAAGCTAAAGGGCTTATTAGATATCCTTGGTCGTATTTTTAGGGGTACGTTCATAATTACCGAATTGAAAGGAAAATAATCTATCTCGATCGTTTTCGGACACGTTTGCAAGATAATATCTAAATTTCAGTGTTCATGCAGCTTATTAGAGTGATTTTACTTAACCCGTGAAATAAGTAGTAGAATAAAACGCAAAATTACGCACTAATTCTATTGTCTTCTTTTGTTAATTTGCATCTATTTTGCACTACTTGTTATTAACTTTTTCAAGGTTCAAGTAAAATCATTCTATGTCTAATTGCACTGAATATTAGCTATAAAAGTATTAATATAAACATTTTCCGGTTTTCACATGAGAATCGTTTTTATTTATTTAGTATTCTTTAAATTCACACCATCGATCGAGTGCCCTCTGATGGCAATATTAAAATAAGCTATGCATGATTTATTGTCTTTGCTTAAAAGCCTCTTTTCAAAGTTATTCGTTTTCATCTTTTTTTTACAGCCATTAAGACCATTCTTTGCCACTTTATTTCAATTATATTTTAATATTGATTCACTACGACGGGATATTCTTGGAAGCAAGGACTTTGTACGAAGATTAAAATCTGGGACGGTCACTTGGAAAAAGCTGTCACACATTACGAAAGTAGAGGAACAACAAAGAAAAGACAATACACAGCCTTTCATTAACCTTTCTCTGACCTCAGAATGAAACAAAAACTTTGAGAGAGGTAAATAAAATTAATAACGTCTGCATTGCAAGGGAAACTCCCTTTGTAAAACTCATACATTGTATCGCTGCTCAGCGCGACATTTCCCCGTTAGGTGGAATTAGGGAGTGTCCTCTCCCTACCTAAAGCATACAAATGAGTGTATGTAATTAAGATACTCAAGAGCCACCAGGCTTTCTTTTGAGGTGTCTCTTGGGCCACTTTCAAACCATGGACTTACATATTTTGCGCCGTGCGCCTTTTCAACACTAAAGAGAATAAATTAAACCTTGTTTATACAGTACACAAACAATAATTCCGGTTTTTCCAGGGCCCCCTTACTAGATCTCGATCAGGTCAGGGTGCGAGTGAAGTTTGAAGTTTTTAAACTTCTTAAAAGAAGTTGATAGGTACTCCTCTTTGATGGCCTCAGTTTTTAATAGATCAGAGGACAATTTGCGAAATTTTCGGCTGTTAAGTGCTAAAAAGATTAGTGGCAAAGTACTTGGGCGATACAGGCAGCCAGGTACGTGTACTTTCGGTGCAAACAAATATGATGATAAAGCAACGTTCCGACAATAATCCGTTTTCATTTACGCTCTTGGGGGTAAAGTATTTCTAGAATAGAATCTCGCAAATATTTATTGCCTTCTAACAGATATTTAATATGTATTTTCTGGAAGCTGTTTTGATTAGTCATAAGTAAGGTCGATCAAAGACACTGTAGTTCGGTGAAAGCATGGAAAGATCATCTGCGCAATAATACCTTCCTTCCATTCTTCCTTCCTTTCCATCTGTTTGATTGCAAACTATTATCATTTGACCTTGTTAATGTATTTCCACAACAACAAAAAAAATGCATGGGATCGTCTCCATATTTTTTATCTCATATTCTCTAGGCTTTAAACCTCGTTCACCTCTCTTATCTAATGAAAAACGTTCCTTGGGTACGTTTTACCGCCCTGCTGTGAACAATTTATGACACCACACCTCAGAATTCCAAAGATACCTCATTGTGAACTAGTTACGTTTACAAGTAACCTATCTTTACTATTATCTTTAACCACAGTAAGCTTCTGAGCTACTGTGATTTTACTGTTAAATTATATTTCTAGGTGAGCTTCGACGATATCCACAAATGCAAAGGCACGGCACTGAACTGAACTAACCTTAAGCCTGTCTAGACCAGTCAATAAATCAATTAATTCCATTTTAAGAAAGATAACGTTTTTATTTAAATGGGTGTGTAGATCAGGAAATTCAAATCCTGATAAGCTTTATGTTGCGCACTTTCTTGTTTTTAAAATATTGACACATTGTAATCAAAACAAAATGATTGAGTGCTACCCTACAACACCCAAAGGATAAATAGCGTAAGAATTTTTTTGCGTGCGAGTATGTTTACCAGATATTTCGTTTCACTATCAGGCATCTGGTGCAATGAATATCGAAAAATTGTTAAGAAGAAAAAATGAATTTGCTTTAAAGAATCAAGAATAATGTACGAAATAGCAGCGTAAAAGATGCCGTAATCCACCTTAAAACCATTACAGTTCTTCCTAAATCCTTTAAGACTCTCAATAGGGGAGTTTAAGTTACAAATCTCTTTTGTTGTTTTAATGGAACAGTACCAGGTGTTTGATACGATGCGCAGAAGCTTTTTTTTCTTAGGAGGCAAAACCGGTTCACTTACGTCAATGGTACTATTTTTAACTAAAGATACCGGAAAACAAGAGACCATTCAAGCCGTGTTAGAGCCCGTACTATCCCTATTTTAAATTGTGACTGCAGTGGGATCGCGGACACCAGTGAACTGTCAACTGTCGAATCCAAGGTGTGGCATAGGCAACGAAAGCCGATAGAGCACCCTCGAGCAAGCAGCTTGACATGGGTTAGTCTCTCAAAACTGAATGCTTGCCATCTTATTAAAAGAAACCAGCTTTTACTTGCAACATTTTTTTTTTTCCCCTCGCAGGTCACCGAGAATAGAATTACTTTCTTCTCTTTATAGATTTCAAACCGCAAGAAAACATTGATCATGATTACAAACGCCACAAGAATTTTTACAGTGTTGATAGCCGAAGGAAATGGCGGCGAGGCCATCTTCATTAGCTTCCTTTTGTGGTTTTTCATCTGATGAATTAAGTTATGGTCGTGCGTTTCTGCACTGATTCACAAAGTAACAAATCGTCTTTTATATAGTTAAATTTCTTTTTGCCGCTCCGATAAGTAAGCACGGCCTAGATATATTATTCCTTTCACTCGATTTTCTCTTTTTCTTTCTAACTGGCTCATGGAGGCTCTTCAGTAATAAAGGAACTTTTAGTAGCAAACAAAGCTCTTTTTTTTTTTTTTACCCGGATACCTCAGTATTTCTCAAGTTAAAAATGTGAAAACCCATTACATGTGTAATAAGTTCGAAGGGCAGAAACATTGCTGGGTAAAAGAGTTAAACCGGAAAGGTTTATGGAATAGTGGGAACAAGGGGAAATGTCCTTATTCAGAGAGGCCCGATTCATTCCTGAATCTCTTTTAAAGTCCAAGGATACAACTGATAAAACCGATAAATATTCTACTATCCCCGCTCCCTGTCCGACTGTTTTTGTAAAATTAAAGCTTCCAGTTCAGCATCAACGAACTGATCCGCCACAACCAGTGAGTTTCACGCTCTGGGCATGTATATTGGGGATAGGCAAGCAACGCGTGCACAGTTACCACTATAGAGGGGATACGAAAGAGAACCGGTTCCTATCCCTAAATTAAATTAAATGTTCTAGGAAAAATGTCAGCCTCTAAATAAAGACCTCCCTCTTCAGGCATGACCTCTAAAAAACCTTCATAGCCTCCTAACAATCACTATCGAAAAAGGATTTATTTAAGCTTCACTTGAGCACGACCGTTGGCGGACAGTTTCAATCGTCATTTCACTAACGTAACATTTCGTACAAATGATCACGGAAATCTATTTCGATTTATAATAGTTGTCTAAATTGGAAATTTCTCTGTTAGAAAATAGTATTTTCCTGTTTTTTCTACATAATTTGTAGTGAAATTGTATTGGTTTTTTTTTATGGTTGCCTTGAATTTTATCTAGGAATCTTAACAGGCTTCTCCACCCCAACCATCCCTGGTGAATCGCGGTGCCGAAAGCTTGTACCCCTCTAGTTTACAGAGTGTGTAATTTTTTAATAAACGCCATCGAACAGAATGGTTGGCGAAAAAAGATGTTCGGTTTTTTTTTTGTAACAGATACGTTTTTCTCTGTGGGCTGTAGAAAACCACCTAAAAGCAACCCATGCTTCAATGATAAACACGAAAGTTAATAAAGATCTCTGTGTAGTTTGTGCCATTTCTCAATGTGCCTGCTTGGAGATTCGATCATCGATTTCCACTGTTCCTGTCCAGATCCAAATGAATCAAACCCAAGAATTACTGTTCCAAGACTTCCTCCTCCAACGTTGATCTCTGTATGATTAACAATCTTGAGCACAACGGTAGTGAGGGAAATCAGATCAGCGGAAACATTGAAGTTGAATTTCTCATTGTACACGGGATTGAGGCTCCTCCGCTTGACGCGCGTGTTCGCTTTAGACATGCGCGCACCGTCGCAATACAGAGCAAGCTTGACGTACGGGTCTAGGGATAAAATAAAACAAAAATAAGTGAAAGTTTTTACTAGTTTGCAGGAAACTATTACCCTAGAGCGTGAATCCCTTATAACCCGTGAAATGCAGCGTGTTAAATCTTCAGGCAGTTTTCATAGATCCATCTTTCACAAAAAGAATCTTTCGGCCAATCAGAGCAAAGCAGAATTTTCACCGGCGGCGGATAAGATCACTGAAATGTCTAGCAAAATTAATTGGGTTTAAAAAAAATTCAAAGTGGACAGCTGTGAGCCTCTATCTAGAAAACAGGCTGCCATACTGAGTGTTGAAGCGTTAGAAGCCGATTGACCCTCTGGGGTGTAAGGCTCATACAGATAACTGTAGGAAAACACATATGGTATTAGAAATATAACCAGGGAGCATAGACAACCTCGTCTACAGGCGTTTTCCCGCCCTTCCCATTTTTTAAGGGAAAAGCCCTGGACCTCCTGCCCGGGAGACAAGGTTCATGAGGGGGGCATAGATGACCATAGAATGGGGGCATAGATGACCATAGAATATCTAGTTGGCAACATTATTTTGTTCCTTAGTTGCAAGACAACACGTGGAAAAAAACTTGGAATTAGATCATATGTTGCTGCCGGCGTTTATTTACCTGTGCGGTCGACTGTTGCCTTGGGCAATCCACGAATTTTTGTGATAGTTATGATAAGGCGACCGCTGATTGGACGAAAACACAAAGATACACAAAGTTCACCCAAGTCTCCAGCTTCCGTCTGCAAAAATAAAGGGATAAAGAAGCCGTCTGGGGACTTAAAATTTTCATATCAACAATGCACATGGACTAAATTAGGGGTTTTACTCTTAAAACATTTCCCCTTTAGACCGTCAAGAAATACCTGTAAATTACTCTGTGCATTTTGATTAGCCCTACGTAACCCTAATCTGTGTAATAGGCGAATGAAGAAAATAGGGCCCGAAAAAGAGTAGGCGCCTGCTACTTAATACCTCTGTACAATTTTAGTTTAAATCATTATTTAACTGTTAGAAATCGGATCAACACCCGGGATCAAAACGACCAAGAAGCAAACATGTAAAATATAAAAATACGGTGGAACTCATTATACGACGATAATACAACTACTGTCAGAACATGAAAATTTGGTGGCATGAAAGAGGTGCAGTCTTATTAGGTCGTATTAGCCATTCTGATTAATTTTTATGAGTCAAATGTTACACATACTGGATGCAGAAACCTGGCAGTTTTTAGCTGGGCAGGAACAGGGCCAAAACTACACCAAAATTGGGAAGGGGAAGCCAGAGATGAAGAAACTGTAGCCACTAAAATGGCACAAGTTGTATTGATATTAGGGCTATCCCTTCCAGTACCACGTTTGGTCTCCGACCCTCCCTACTCCTCCCCCACCTGACATCAAAGTCTAATTTTGATCCCAGGCCTTCCTTCTATAACCTATTTTGGTCCCAGACCCCCAACGTTCAGGTCTACCCTTTTTCCTGAGCTTTCCGGATTTAACAGAAAGCTTATATGCTGCATTGCGATACAACATCGCCTGAACGTCTCAGTTCCCTTAATAACGCCAGCCTCTTACCCCTAAAGGAACTGGAGGACTGAGGTTCAACCACTTGGTGATCGAAAATGAAGGACTGTTCTCAATCAACTTCAGCTCTGACAAGGGGAACAGAATCTCTCCGATGACATCATCACCATAACGCTCTTTGAATGTGTCGTGAAAATTGACAATTCTGAACTTCAGTTCGTACTCTTTGATTCTGTCCTTTGAAAAACCCGAAATAACAAACGTTTCGTTAAAAACAGGATCCGGAGTCCCCTCGATGACCTTTGTTCGCTGCCAACAGAACTGCTGAGGAAGCAATGATAATTTCACCATGGGATTGATACCCTCTTTATTGTCTGTAATTGGAAGGTTAGTTGCTTTGATAATATTCACTTGTAGTTCATTTTTTAAGACGTTATAATGAAGTGCAAAGCGGATTCTTCCCCGACGACCTTCTGTATCACTAGGCGATGGTGGTTTATTCTCTGATATTAAGCCAAACTCTTTGAGATCTATCTCTTTTGAGCTGTCATGTCCTTGTTTTTCTGGAGTTGCCTGTTTGTTTTCTTTCTTTCTTTTTGCGGGGCTATTCTCTTCACCAGAAATGCCAGAATCCTTCTCGTTTTTTACTCCCTTCTCCTCTCTTTCTACCTCATCTTCCGATTTATCCAAATTATCCTCAAGTGACGCATGCGTACTCGAGTCGGTTTCCTCAACATCCGGGGAGTCGATTGTTGATTTCTCACGTGACCTGTTCTCAGTATCATCTTCGGATATAGAACTATCATCATAGTTGGTCTTGACATCGCCATTTATGGCCTCACTAGTAAAATTACATAATCTGTGGTAGTAATATCTCGCTTGAGCTGGGCCAGAAAAACCTCGATTTTTCGTTTCTTGAACATTCAAGGAAACGGTTTTTGGAAACGAGGAGTCAACAAGCCTTTCTCCCAGCACTACTTGGATTTTTTGCGCTTCTTTTTCAGCGTCTGTTTTTGACTTTTCCTTCGTCATTCGTTTGTAAGCGCTGACACCGAGAACTATAAATCCATAACCGATAGCAAAGCCCAGAAGAACAGGGAAAATAAGAATTCCCAGCAAGCATAGTAATCCTGTGTTATTGGATGCAAAGCGGGTTACATAACTGGATGATTGTGGTTTACTTCGGGGATCAAAATCTGAAATAAACAGATAAACACATTGTGAGTGTTAAGTATTTGCAGAGGAGATTTTGTTTTAGCATGTTTATACTTTAAGAGAGACAGAAACAAATTTTGTTTGTTTAACATAAGACAACTGTCATTGGTTCATAATCATTTTTCCACATTCATGGCCGTTATCGAGTTACTTGCAACTGTTCCGAGAAAAAATTACGTCAGTCTTAGACGCACCATGGACTGGCTCTAGTCAATGACAACAATTGCACTTAAGAATTGTAAGGTTTCCTCCCGGAGCTGATTTTTTTTAGTTTCAGTTTGCAATTTAGCAAGAGGTAAAAATCGTTAAGCCCCATGCAAACGGACGCAACATTGTTGAGAGATGTTGCGTCAGTTTGCACTGGTTTCAAACTTTGCGCAACCGACTCTCAACAACACGCAACAAAATGTAACAGGGTGTCCAAACTCACGCAACATGCAACATCCAAGAATGTTGGGAGTTGTTGGCCAACAATATTGCGTCCGTTCGCAAGGGGCTTTTATAACTGCAGTTTTCAAACAATAGAGATCCTGGCCGATCACGTGATGGTGTAATTTGAGATTCTGTTTCTAGTGTTCTATTTTAAGTTTACCATTCGCTTTCTCCTTAAACTTTGATTTCTGGAAAATCTGTAACAAGTGATACAGCACCATGCCTTAATCTTCTTGAGCCATGTATGGTTTAAAAGTGTCACTGGACTGAATCTCAAACGTAATAAAGGCATCTGAGAATGTACTAAGGAAATCACTAAATGTAGCGATAAGAGAACAACAACGACAACAACAACAAAAAACAAAATGAGTAAGAAGAAACAAGGTTAAAAATATCGGCAATGACTCCTTAAAAAGCTTATCTTATGGAATTAACCCATAACACGATTACACCTGAGCAATGTTACATCTGAATACGATAAAAAAGCAGTATACACAAGCCGGAGATTATATGTCGGTATCTTAATCTGCCAGAACTTTCGTTTCAGTCTTATTGGTGGCTGGTGCATTACTTAAAAACCGGCGAATGCTTAAAATAGGTATTAGCAGTTTTTCAAGGTGTGCAAACGGCAGTTAGATTTGACAAACAAAATATATATTCTATATTTACATCCTGGCTGTTGCGATTTTGATATCCGCTGTTATCGTTAAATTCAGCACGTCTCTTGAATACATTTAGGATTTTTAGACTTAATTTGTCGAACATTGATTTTAGCAAAATATCCCTACATTTATCATCCCTATCTGAACCGTAAAAGAAAAATTATCCTCTACTTTCCTTTAGTAAATAATTAAGCGAATTTCATATCTTTCCCGCTGTCGGGTCTTCGACAAAATTTTAATCGGCAGAGAACTTCGAAATCAAAGTTTTATTACCGCAGAAAAATGAACAGTAGCAATTGCAATGGATTATATAGAAGCGGTTAATTGATATAAGAACTAAATTTCTTACCACGCTTCTTGCGATTATTGTTTTCTCCTGCAAAGGGCTTGTAAAGTTGCTGTGCCTTAGGCAAAATTGGTGCCATTAAAGCTCTTCGAGCATACACTAAACTATAATCCCAGATTTAACGCGAATCTTAACTTCAAGACAATGACAACCAGCTTCAAAGTCTTCCTTCAACTTTCCAGTAATGAACAAGGTTGTTAAAACCAGACTTGAACTTCATACTACAGGTTTAAATTGATCAGAATCCGTGATAATTTTACGAAATTGCCTTCCTGTGATTTTGAATATTTCACCATATATTTGCATTTGAATAGTTTGACGTGTCTGTTTATTTTTTAACTCAACTAAAATATTTTATTGCACCAATTTATACAGGTGGAATTTGCAAACGGAGATTTTAAAAAGAATTAAATAACAAAATGAATGAATAACAAATGCCCTCTTCTGAGTAACAAGAAATAACAGTGTTGTTTCTAGTAAGTCTGACAAGATTATGCAGTTGCTGATTCAGGTTATTTAGCTGTCACTTGCTGTTTTCGATAAAAGGTGGCTTGACCATTAGAACTCTTGAAAAGGGTGTTTTGGGCTTAGCACCTTAAAGAAGATATCATTGCATTGGCTGGAAGGTATTTTTTTCACGATGAAGGTATTTTTCAACGATTAATGCTAATGAACCGTTATTGCTGCATCATTGCCTTCAAACGTCGTTAGTTTCCAACTCGGTTGTCATGATTTTAGGGATCGAGTGCAGTTTTATACGCTAACAAATGCATTCCATGTAAACTTTGCATGATTGCGAGCCCGGCTAGGCTTGGTACCCAAGTCGCAATTGGGACTTATTTAGTACCTTGCAACCAAAGCAATAATTATCACAAGCCATACACGCGCACAATGATCATATGATCTTAAAATCTCAGGTAAAAATAGGCTGTCTCTTCCATGGAAACAAAGGTATAAAAGAGTCTGAAAGGCATCTTTCCAGTTGCCTGTGAGCTATACGAAGAATTTGACAAAAATCGTGCAAAAACGCATGTTCTCATAAAATGTTCTGCACAGTGGCCGAGTTAGTCGACGGTTTACGCAATAGTCATGTGCAGACTTTGAGTAATTCAAATACACAGCAAAGACAATGCAAGATTGCAAGTTTTCAACTCACGTCAAGGCGGCCATATTGATTGGCTAAATTTCTTTCAGCTGGGAGCCTAACTGTCAATATTTTTATGGTACTTCTACAAAAAAAAATTTTCATCGTTTTTGTTAACCAATATGGCCGCCTTGTCACGTAGTTTGACCAAGAGAGAATGAGCTCATTCTCTCTAAGTGCGTAGCCATTGATATGAAAATGATTTTTTGTTCTCATTTTCCAAGGAATCCGCCGCCCTCTATGTACACCTTTATTGGTAGAGTATGGAACTGTGATAACAAAACATAGCAACGCAAAAGTTCACAGTTCCTCTTAATAACTGGTACATTGATCGAAAACGTCAGCTGAAACGTGCTGTAAGAAGTTTGTAGACAATCACCTTCTCCACCAATAAAAAACGAAACTGGACTCAAACGGTTGAGCGAATTTTCACCTGAATTTCGAAACATGATTAGTTAAACAATCAATAAATAAAGTTGTCAAAAAAGTTGTGTTCATCAATTCAGTGGAGGTTCCAGACCCTCAGAAGGGGGGGGCGGAGGGTGGGGGCGGTCATCCAGTTTCAGGTTCCATTCATATGGAGAGTAAGTTTAATTTTAAGGATGTTAATGATCAGGCAAGAAAACAGATTACTAGAGGACATCGTCCACAATAAATACTTACTTAAAACCACAACGATAACGCGACAGTTCGCCGCTGGATGGTTGCTTCCCAAGCTTAGTCATATAATCCCTACTGTAAATTCACTAGCTAAGCGGACTAAACGAATCAGTCGGAAGCCAACTTTTAATCTTTGATCCCTAACCTTTGCTTTGCTCTTTCCTAGATCTCTTTCGTATTGTAAAGCTTATCTAGTTTGCAAACGAGCGTAAAGTTAAAGCATGGGATCACTGCGTAGTCAAGACACACTGGCTTACCCGGGCAGGAAGTTTTGTGACACTGGACAAAAAAAAAAAACACTAGTCTGTTCTCTAAACCCAAATAAACTCGCACATACAAAAAGCCTATATTGAAGACTAATTGCCAAAAATAACATGCATGTCCTCAAGGACTACTTCAGCTTATGCGGGTTGTCTTAATTTCTCTTCTCGGCTGTAATCAAAGTTGCCAAACTGGATCTGTCATCATCTAGCGAATTCAAATTAAAGCAATTGTGTCCACGTGACTAGGATCAAGCCAACAAAGAACACAGGGTATAAAAAGCAAACAAAAGAGAAAGAGGAGATCACTTATAGGGCTTAACTTGCGTTTTATATTATGACTTCAAATCAGTTATGAATTCAGGAAGAAAATTTTTCATGCCCCATTGTCATGAGCAGAACAATTTGAAACACAGCAATAAATTGAAATATCTCTATTTGAAAGCCAAACAATTTGTACGATTTGCGCGTGATCATCTTTTTGGTTAGTTCCCTGTTTTAAATACTATGCTTGATTTTGGATTCAAACCTGTTAACAGTGATGTATTTACAGAGTGTTGAATGATGCGTTTCCTACCTCGAAATGTTGGTAACGTCATACTTGGTGAAACTAAGGCCTGACGCCATTTCAACATGGCCGCTTCCGCCACTGAACAGGCCACCGAATCCGTTTTCCACCAGTTGTGACGTCATTAATAAAACCTGCTTAAAGTGGCGGGTCCTGCTGCTTTAGTTTCTTAGTTAGCGCGGGAATCTCTTAGAATAATCGAAAGTGAATATGGACACATTTGGTGCAAAATTATGAAGAAAACACTAAAATCAAAGGACCAGTTATTCAAACGGAGTTTAGCTAGTGTTTATCAAAACCGCTTTTAGAGCCATTTTCACTTTGCCCAAGTCTTTTATCTTAACACCATTTATCGTGAACAGTTCCATGATAACACATGGCGCGCGTAGACTAGTAAAGTATTTATCTTCTTAAAAAAACTAATTAAGGAAGATATCTGAAGGTCCAAAGATTTGCTAAACTGCTGCCTAAGTTAGACTTCGTTTAAATAATCGACCCAAAGGTCCGCATTTAGCAAAAAAGCATCAAAATTTCTTCAAACTATGCGCTGCTTAACGCATGTCTGTAAAAATTTGCACTACAAAATTTCTTTTCTAACCAAAGGCTAAGGTAACTTGGGGCTGTAAGTATTTCAAAGTAGTTTTTTAACACTCTGCGGATTACAAGTATTTCCATCAGAAAAGAAACGGAGATCTATACAAAAGAGTTGATATTTTTATGTCGGTTTCAAACAAGCTCAAAGAGAAAATTCTCTAGTAAGCCATGGGAAATAAACAGTCTGAAGTTCGATGGCATGTACATAACGTCACTAGCTGTATCCCTGGCAACGTTGCAGCTTCTTGCACAAACATGTGACTCAGAGGGAGTCAATCTCAAGTGGAAGATGCTTGTGGTATTAAGTTGAAAATCTACCGGGGTGTTTCCCTTTGGATTATGGAAATTTTGTCAAATGGAACAACAGAATATGTCTTGAGTAAGTAAAACTTTTGTATTTTTGTTAATTCAAATGGGACTGACGGAACCGATGAGTAAAAACCATACGTGGTATTCGTAACATACGCTATGTCAAAGTGTTTGTCGCAAAGGCGGTGCATAGGAAGAAAATCTCTTAAGGCTTTTGCTTCTTTGACTGCTAATATTAACTTTTTTATGTGTGTCAGTTAGATGCTCATTTACTTCAGAAATTTAACACTTTTTAGTCATTATATGCAGCGTCAAAGCATCAGAGGATCAAATATACTGCCTGCCAGTAAAGCCATCTTTTTATTTTTCTTTCTCTTTTACGTTTCGGGGCTGATATAAGCACCTTGTATATCCAGAACTAAAATAGAGCAACTATTTATTTCCAAAGTGCATATTATACGCGCCGAGCTGCTTAAAATATCGTATACTTTCTCTTCTATCAGACAGAGATGTGTACGCCCTGTACGTTAGGGGTAAAATTTCTTTACCAAGGGTGTGCACTCATAGGTTTCGATTTCACGTGAGACCAAGGAGTTCACTCTAGCTTTAAGCCGAAAGAACAGGTGTAAAACAAATCAATTAATGGTGATTTTCAAACAAGCGTTTCTGCCCAAGTTTAAAATATGAAAGATGCAATAAAAACTGATCGAATAAATAGAGTTTTGTCTGCCATTCTTGCGTGATGTCCTTATTAAACGACTGGTGGAATGACAGGTGGCAATTACAGAAGTTACTTCTTTGAAGAATAATCGTGTCGAGTTGCCTTTTGCCTTCAAAGGAAAGGGGCATGAATTCTTTTTTTTATTTTTTTATTTATTTATTTATTTATTTATTTATTTATTTTTTTAATAACATTTATTGGTTATACAACACTTCTTATGACAATACTTACATTTACATGAAGGAAAAATAAAAACAACGTACAAGAGATAAAGGAAAAATACAATGTTACAGCATTTGCAACTAATTAAGCCTAAAAAAATTTTACAAAATTGACTATTATTTGCAAAATTGCAAAATAAAACACGATACAACAAAAACATAAGGAGTCTGTCCTACCAACTGAAAGGTGGTTTGCATTTGCATTTGTTTCTGCATCACTTTTAACTTTTGGAACTTTTGGAATTATTTAATAACGGCAAGTTTATTTGTCCGAGGGGCAAAGTTTAAGAGGGCTCCATTTGTTTTTGAAGGAGGACATATTGTTATTATTAGAGGCAATCTCTTTTTCAATTTCCATGGAGTTCATAACGGTTTGTATATAAACCTGTAGCGCAGGGTTGCAGTTATTTAACTTACATGTGTAAATATATCGTTTGGCGATAAGGAAAAGGTGATGTAGTAATAAATCAGAGATATTATCAATTAGTCCAAGACAGATAAGAGGAGAGAAGGCAATGGATTTGTTTAAGGTGGTGTTTTGAGCTATCCATTGATAAATGTCTTTCCAGAATTTTTGAGTGTAACTGCAATACCAGAACAAGTGGGCAAGGGTTTCAGTAAATTCCCCGCAGAAAGAACAGGAGTCTGCTTGTTTTAGGCCGATTTTAAATAGGAAGTCGTTTGTTGCTATTCGTCTGTGGAGGAACATGAATTGGAACACTCGTAACTTTGTTTCTGTTGTACACAGAAAGGGGAGGCGGTATGTATTCTCCCAGTTCAAATTCGCATTTCCTATTATATTTTCCTTAGACAGCCATGAATTCTTCAATCCTTTTTGAAATGAATGAAATTTAACTACAAAACGACTACACAACTGGACACAAACTTTGTTCCAGATTTAAAAGTTAATTTTATCACTAAGTTAATTGGCGATGATCAAATTTACCCCCACCAAGAGATTTGAAAGCTTATACGTTACGAGCGCTGGGTAGCTCTTTGCCAGAACGGATTCTTTTAAGAATCACTAGCGCTTTGTAGTACTTTTTTCGCCGAAACGCATACAGTCAGCTTAGTCCTAAAAAGAGGACACTCGTAAGGCGGGCATCCAGACATCTTATGCTTAGAGGGTTTGAGGTGCGGTAGCATTGATTTCATAATTTACTCGACGCCAGTTGCATTTAATTGTCTCTGACCATACCCTTCACAAAGTAGGCATGCATCTTTCCAAGGACAGCCAGGTTATGCCTAGAGGTTTTTTTTTCCGTAAATATTTAAATATTTAATTAATAAAAAAAAAAACAGGTTAAAGTTCTTGACAGCAATAACTGATTTGTTTCAGATTTGGCAGACCAAACGCCTAGGGAAGCTGACGTTACGACCCAAGAGGAATCTACAAACATTACACCATTTCTTCTTGCCTCCATCGGCGCCCTGCTAATGCTCATGTTTGGTGGGGTGTTATTTTCAAGCGGAGCGCCGCTGTGCAAAACAAAAACATTTTCAGATAGCAAGTATAAAAGAAAGTTTGAACAGCAATATGGTCGCCGGAAAATACGCTTTCACAACGTGCCAGAAAAGATTGCTCTGGGGCCGTGTCCAGTTTTACAACAAGAGAACAATGACATTGTCGATGCTGTAAAGAAGGAGTATCAAGATCTACCGCAATACCAACCCGTCAGCAGTATAGTTAGCAACATCGTAGGACTGCATGGGCAGACTTGCGCAGTGAGCTTTCCTAAACCTGAGGTAATAGAAAGAGGAGCTAGTCCGATTCACGTCACTGGGAACGAGGGCACCTTAGATTGTGAACGGCCTTTCAGAAGAGATAAAAGAACCTTTATTAGGTTAGAACATGATGACAAATCAAAATGCAAAATACTCTCTGCTACGCGTCATGATAAATCTTCTATCATGAAAGACAATAACAGGCAGAGAGTTCCGTCGGCGTCTAGCGGAATTGGTACAAATTCTCAAGAAACGTTTGAAATTGACAGTTTAGAGGACTTTCCTTTGAGTGAAAACGGTTCAAAACTCCTCGATGAGACTGTGATGCTTGATTCAAATGATAAATTGTTTCCTTCTGACAGCACACCCAAGACGATTATATCAAATATCGACCGTGGGGTGTACAGTGGGGGGCGTTTAAGTGTTCTGCAGCTTGAGCGTGCGCCTAGTTGCCTGTGCGTGAAGGGCTGTAACTGCACAACTAATGGGACATATACTGATAAAACAGAAGCGCTCCAGGGCAGCAAAGGAATGACTGATGAGCGACTCACTTGGGGTGATATTGCTCTTAGTAGAAACAGCACTACAGCACCAGGGAGTCAACGCTATAGGGACCTGAGCGTATGTGCGGACACTCTAAAACCTCAAACGCCACCAGCGGACGTGTCTTGGAAAATGACAACAGGGAATGCAGCAGAAAGAAGTCCATTACGGCGCGCAGATTTGGAAAAATGGTTGCATGATGTTGAGGAGTCTAGAAGAGAGGCCGATCAATCTTGTACTCAAACGTTGTTTGAGGCAATTGATGCAGAAACCGAAATACATCGTAAATATTTTTCCTTCCCAGAGACGACAAAGCCAATTTCTGGGCAGAGGAAGATGAGTGCGCCATTGCAAGAAAGTTTAAAACTTTTGAAGAGATTGCAAGTTATTTGTGAGGAGGATTTGCAACTTGCGCAAACCGAATCTTTAGTTCACCGTGGTGGCCGAGAGAGTTGCTTAAAAACCGTGCGCGCACCAAGTTCTTTGTGTGTTTGCGTAGGGAATTGCAGAGCGCGTTGCCAAGTTGAGGTAACTGCTGACCAGTCGTCAGCGCCATCTACTCTGTTTGGGGATGATACAATTCATGCGGATGCTTCCGGTATTCTGAACACTAAACAGGAGCTGGCTTCAACAAGAACAGACCGGATCGCCAGAGGTGGCACAGAGACTAATTTCAAATGTATTCGCGCATCTAGTGAAATGTGTATTCATGGTCCTTCCTGCCAATTTCACTGTCAGAAAATGAAGGAAGAGGCGGAAAATACGAGAAAAAGAGAAAAGATGGGGCGAAAACACCAAGAACTCGGTTGTCACAACACAAATTCAGAAACCGATGAGTTTCGAGGGGCCAGCTCTTTCGGTAACGAACAATATTCATACAAATATAAAATAATGCTACAACAAGGTAGTGAACCGAGTGCTTTTAGTGATGACAGCTTTCTTAAGGAGGAATGTAGAGTCAGCAATATTCGTGGAGCCAGCTCGTTTGGAGGGTCGGGCATGACAAGTACCCAACATATTTTCCCTGGTGATGAAAATGTAAGAGGCGCAAGTAGTTTTGCATTAAAACCTGCGAACGACAGCGAAATGAAGTTGGACGAGTTAAGGGGCGCGAGCTCCTTTGCGCCGCTGGATGAAAGTATCGCAGGTACATCAAGCGTCACGTTGAGCCTCGCAGTTGAATCTGAAGGAGAAAGTTTTGTTCCTGATAAATCCCTCAATAACAGCAAAGGAGACTCGACTTTTAATCCACGAGCGTGTGTTGATAAACTAGGGGATACGACACGAGTTTCCAAAAAAGGGAAACAGGGCTTTCAAACTAAGTCATCGAGACCGACGGAAAGTTGTGAAGAGGAGTGCCTTCTTGATCGTAATAACAATAATTGTGTTCAATACCTTTCTAAGAAGGAACCGAGAGGTGGAAAGACAGAACGCAGAGAATTAGACGACAGGGGATTAACTACTCGAAATGAAAAGGAAGACGAACAAAGGAAAGCATCACATAAACCTACTTTAAAAGTTGGAAAAGACTTGACTATGATGAGCACATTATTACATGCGCTTCAGAAAAGCGGAGAACGAAGGAAAACAGAAACCTCCAGTCGCGATCGCAGAGCTAGCCAACGTGTAAACAAAGAAAAAACTGCGGTAACAAATTGCAACGAGGGCTCAGCTGGGAATCTTAAATTCGCGGTTTTCTACAAAGGGACCAATTCTTTCACGCCTTTGCTTTACGTCAGCGTGCTGGGTCTCCAAGAAGTTCCAGATACGATAATTACTAATCAACACAGAGCTTACGTAAGGTTTTGCTTATTCCCTAAGTTCACAACATGGAGAAGAACTAAAACGCATAATGTATCCGGAAAGGTACTGATTATAAAAGACCATTTCATAATATCTGATGTAAAACCATCTGATCTGGAAAAAGCGATTCTTCGATTCGAAGTTGTGTGTGTTAAAAAAGAAGAGAGAGTTTTTGGTCAGGTGGAAATCCCTCTTGCAGAGCTTACGTCACGTGACAAGCTAAAACGGACCGCCGCACTTCAGTCACCTAACGCTTAAAGTGACGGTATTGTAGGGAGATCACACCGTCCCCATTAGAGCCCGTGCAGCCTTGATCTCATGACTTTTTTTTTTTTGGGGGGGGGGGGGGTCATCAAACATCCCTCTGATAGTAGCCTGTTCCAGGCTTCTTGATAGAAGAGAAAGCGGATCGAGAAACGGGGAAGTGGATCCTGCAAGAATTGTTTTCAGCATTGTTTTTGTATACCTCAAAATTGGTCAACTTTTTTTAATTTGACCGTTTACGTTTACACCTTCGCGCCCGCGCAGAGTCAATCAAACATAGAAAGCGAGTAAAACCCTCCTACACCGCACGTTTTAACAGAGGCTCCCATTCTCCCTACTTGTCATTTTCACTCCTCGCCCGTTTATTTCGCACTCGTCTGCACTGACCAAGAGCCTGGTACAGTCTATACTGATAGTAATCAAGTACAGTTTACAGTGATCATTAAGATAGCCAAGAGGGATTTTAAGGACAGTGCATCCCGTAGCAAAGGATGTCTGCGCTGTCCTTTGCTAAGCAGGAAAAGCAGATATATAGGCTTTTGAACCTAACAGTACAAGACTGAAACTAGCAGAGATACTCAAAAATGATTGAAAATATCTCACAAGCATTAATAGAAAATTGCCTTTCGGACCCATAATTTCCGCATACACATGAAGCATGCGCTGTAACAAAAGGATTCATCATCGATGACGTCACCTTGCTTTATGTCACACGCTTGAAAATATTGCATCCTTTCAAAAAGACGGATAATACCCTGAATACGATATTGCCTTACGTCAAGTTTGACTGGAGATTAAAACAGTGAAAAACATAACGTCTACAGTGTAGTGAGTTTCACTATATAAGACTAACAACCGTGACACTAAGGGATTCTTTCCCTAACTATAACCTTTTCCTGTTTTGTAAAATTGCTGTAAAACAACTTTAATATAAACCGTACTTCGTCCGTTTAGCCCCCCACTGGGAATGATTTGTTAAAATTGCTTCCGGACCTAAGGGTACCGTATTTCCTCGAATTAGCACCCACGCTCTAATAATGCGTCCTCCCCCGAATAAGCGCCCACCCGCTAGGCCATGATATCAAAAAAGCGCCCCTCTCAAATAAGCGCCGCCCTCCCCTCATCATCACTTTCTTACCGTGGTAGGGATACAAGAAGATGCGACGATCTGATTATCACTGACGAGGATGATATCGGGCACAATGACATAATCCGCGATATCTTATAAACGTGCTTACTGATACATTAGAATGGAGCCAACTAGGCGGCTTTTTTACGCTTGATCACCAACAACTGTTGAAAGACGTTAAGATATTAACTTAACGTTTACATGGATAATGTTGTCCTTTTTATTTTTCTATTAAGGACTTGGCCAAATAATATTTAAGTTCTTTCAGAAAGGAGAAACTAACTAAGCGCCCTCCAGTTCCAATAAGCGCCTCTGCTTTTAGCTGAAGGACGTAATAAGCGCCCAGAGTGTCACTTATCAGAGGAAATATTGTATTAGAGGTCGGGGGAGTCATCACAATTCCGATTAGAGATGGGAACCGGCTAAATAATTTTCTAAATAAATTTCAATTTTTGAGTGAGAAAGGAAGGTTAAGTAAAGGCTTGGGGATTATGTAATTTTTGGTGCCTAGTGCGTAGGATTAAGAAGGATTTTATTAGAGGATGGGGGCTAAAAAGAGAAAACATTGTAATCTTCCTGCGCTTACTTAGTGAACTTACGCAAACGGACTGCAGACAAAGCATGACAATCTTTATTTCGGCGTTTTAAAAAAATATATATCACAGGGAATAAGGAAGAAATGTGATTTTAAGAATCTGGCCTTGAAGGGAGTTTAAATTTATCTATACATCAGTACATCACAAGTTTTGATGAAAGGTAACTTGTTTTCTAAATGATGATTAAAGACGATCATGTCAGGGTTTTTTTTAAACTTTTCATGATATCAATGATATTGATAAGTAATTGTGTGACGTCAAGACAACCAAATTGACCTATCTTTAACAATTATTGACGTAAATAGAGCAAAACAGTTATGTTTTTTGTAAAAATGATCCAGCCACCGTTTTATCTTTAAAGTCCCTCGAAAACAAGGCCTAAAATGTCCTGGAAATTAATAAGATGACTTGAAAAACAATCAAAAACAGAAGTAACGAAAATAAATGATCTTCATGAATTGTTTGAGAGTTTCCACTTATTGACTAAGCAATTTTTTAGAGTGGAACCTTGATATAACGAAGTCCTCGATATAACGAACGATGTTCTTTACCCCAGTAATAAGTAAAATAGTAAAATATATTTAGAACCTCGTAAAAGCGAGTAAAATTTGCCAGAGTCTAGGCCTTTGGTTATTTCTAGGCTAGGGTTCACTGTACTTTGTTTTTGCTTTTTAGAAAGCAAACTGGAGAGTGATATTGGGGTCGTCATAAAGCCTCTTGTTCACCCTTACTAATAATTCAACTTTTTAACCAAACGAATACTAGCATTACAACAGACTCTATTTACATTCTTGAAAAAGAATGCCCTCATTTAGCAAAATGAAATTAAACACAAAAGAACAAAACTAACAAGCGAGTGAAAACAACTTATAGAAGTTTAATTTCTGTTTGTTCCGTTCAGAAATCCTTTACGAAATTTTGTGCATCTGTTTGATATTTGAAAAATTTCACCTGCTAAATCACCACTCGTCATTCATGATCAAAACATCAAGAGAAACTTTTTGTCATCTTAAAGAATACCCAATCTACGCAAAACAATGAATGACATAACCGATAAAACCGCCTATTATTTGGTTCTAAACACCAACAGTATATTAATAAAACCCAAATTAAGCTTTGTGCGTTGGAGTTTGTTGAACAAAATTTTACATATTATATAAGCTGGAAAATAAATGCACTTGTTTTGAAGGATAAATTTTCTTGTCTATTTACTTAACTATATCGCATCAACCCTTTTTTTACCCGCATTCCCTTGTCGCCTTGCCGGCTTACCCTTTCGTACTATGAATGGCAATCAGTGACATAACCAGATAATCTCTTATATTATGTATTTCACACTTTGAAAAGTCTTTATCAAAAAGGCATGGAGCGTTGGCTGATTGCTTTACTGTTGGGATAGTCTCTATTTCTACTTTTCCTTAATGTACGGAAAAAGACAAATAGATTACAAGGCAGGCAGATAAAGCATTTCTATTAGATGAAAGGTTAACCCCTGAAAGTGAGCGATAGTCGAGTGCTGTTTACAGTGATCAAATGTTCGAGACCTTCATTAAAAATTTATGTTTGGGAGAATTAAGTAATGACCAGTGGAGAGTCAAATTGAAAATCGAAAAATATAATTTGGCACTGATAAATCAGTGTGTTGATTTTAAGAAAAAGGACTTAAGTATTTGACTTTGTTTTCAGCATGAGGGCTTCTTATTCTCAGGTGACGTAAAGGGTTCCTGAACGGGGTTTTATTTAGAATCACAACAACACTGTGGTTACGCACGAATGGATATATGTCAGATACAATGATATCATGATTACTTTCATTTAAATTCAAAACTACTCGACCCCGCAAAACATTGAGGCCGGTGAGTTGTCGACACGTTGCCGGCCAAGTTCCCTTCCGGTGCTGAAAAATTTTCCTTGTTATCGGACAACCGTTAACAACGACAAAACCGCCAAAAAAGAAAGGAAAATGACTTGAGAACGAATGAAAAATGACGGTAAGTTTTCATTCGAAGAGGGCCTTTAAACTGATCATTTTGTGCCTTTAAGATAAATTTGAACTTATTTTTCTGCATTCGTAATTTGTTTCAGGACTCGAGTTTTCTTGGCGTTGTTCTTGGTTCAGTTCTCGGATTTCTGGCGGGAGGGATAGTGGTTGGTGTGGCATATCTTTGCTACACAAGACGCTCGAAGTCGTATAATACGCATTCACAAAGTGATGAGCGCCCGATGATCGATCATTACTACACTACAAGCTCTGAAGGATATATGATATCGCAAACTCGCCCAGTTCAGGTGCAGCCTAACGTCTACACACTGGCAAAGTCCTCGACAGAATCATATCCAGAAATTACTGAGTTTGTCAGTGGGGAACAGCAGCGCATTCGAGTAACGGAGCCATATGAAATTGGGGCGATTACCACAATACAAGAAGATGGCGAGGAGAGGGAAGACGGAGCGTCAAGCCCAGGCAGTGGTACCAGTGATCTCGTCTCCAAGGGAAAACCCAAACTGAGCAAGAGGATGAGCCTGCCTTCCAGTTTGAAATCGGACGGACTAGTCCATCCAAGTGCGGAAGATTTTTTCAAAAAGAAAAGTTTGGGCGAAGAGGAATGCCGTCTTGAGTTTTCGTGTTTCTACGACACGGCAAGTCGCGAATTGCACATCACTGTGATACAAGTTGCTGGAATTTCTACTCCGGATGAGAGTTTTCTTCGCCCGCCAAATTGCAGCGTGAAAATGCGAATTCTGCCGGAAATGTTATCGTGGCAGTGGACAAGGAAAATATCTCGCACAAATAATCCTGCTTTCAACGAGACTTTTATTGTGCCTGGTTTTGTTCATAACAAGCTTCGAGAATGCACAGTTCATTTTGTGGTACTCGATTTTGATCATGTCCAAGATAACGTTTACGTGATCGGAGAAGTCTTTATGCCTCTGTCAGAATTGCGAGCGAACAGGCTCGAAAAAATAATTAAAAGGGTAAACCCGTTATCCTTCTAAAAATAATTTCTCGACATTTATTTTCAAAAATTCTTGGCGTGAGTACATAGGAACAAATTTCAGTTCGTGACAAGCAATATGCAAAATAATTTTCTTTAAAGCAAACAGGAAAAAATTCCTTTAAACTAGGCTCGTCATTGCGTATCATAGTACTCGTTGGTCGAGTGAAATACAGTAGCATTCTGGTACTTACTATGAAAAGAAAGAAATTTAATCACTAAGAAATAAGAAAGAAAAAAGAAATACAATTTTGGATCGAATTTCTGTATATATTTTCCAATATCCATTATCTCTAACCGTCTAAAAAGTATGTGATGATATGTAAATATCATTTTCCCCTTTGGATTAGTAAACCAACCAAATCCTTCGCGTGTAATTCTTTTTCGCGATTTCATTTCTGACCTATGTATAAATGAAAAAAGACGTAGGTTGTGGCTGATTTCGTTAGATAACTTTTTTTCCAGCATTTGGTTATGTGACAAATTTGCCAAAATTATAGCTCTAAGTTACATGCGTATTTATGGTATTATGACGGACCATCACGGATCGTAAGCATGAAGGGCTTATATTTCATTATCAACAGCAAATAAAGGTTTGTTGTTCAAGAATGGTACTGTGTGATTATATGAAATTTTAATCTCGTGTGAGTTTACCCCTTTCGACTGTCTAGATTAAGGTTATGGTTATTCTATCATAATAATATGTGGGTTGGGAATCAGTCAGGCATAATCGTTAAAAAAATGATTGATTGGAATTTTCCAAACAACGTATAAATAAAGATAAGTTTTAATTTGGTCCATCATTTTCTTTTTCCTCTTTTTATTCTTTTTTTCCTCCGCATATTTGTGCTCGCTTTTTAGTTTGCGGCGAAAGCCAGGGCAAGAAAGAAGTCAAAAAAAGTACGAAGCAAAAAATGATAGAAAAGAATAGAAAAGAAACTGGAAAAGAAGAAGAAAAAGTGGAAAGAGAGAAAAGCTTGTAAGTGTTAAGTAAAAATATTCGAAAGCCATTCCCTCATTTAGATCGATCGGGAAAAAACAACTTGGGTTTTTGCAAATTGGCAACAGCGCGGGGCTGGGGCTCCATCGATCACTAGCTCAATCTCTGTCTAAGGTAACCACTTGTCAGTATCATGCAAGTTCATAAAACCTACTTTTGGGGTGTAAAAGAAAGTCCATATTTGTAGTTTTCTGTCGGACATTTCGAAACTTGAAAGTTATGGATGAGCGGACACCCTAGGCCTTGACGCAACGTGGTTAACCAACGACTCCCGACATTGTTGGATGTTACATGTTGGGTCCGTTTGCACAGCTTATTGCATGTTGTTGCGTGTTGTTGGGAGTGATTGCTCAAAGTTTGAAACCGGTCAAACTTTCAGCTACATGCAAACGGACGCAATAACTTCCAACATTGTTGGGCCAACAATGTTGGAAATTATTGAAAGAAGCGAGTCATCGCAGTTATAGACGCAACTTTTGCAGTTGCGAAATGAAAGCCTGAAAAAAATTCAGGCTTGTACGGGATTGCAACCCTGGACCTCTGCGATACCGGTGCAGCGCTTTTACTAACTGAGCTAACAAGCCAACTAGCTGGGAGCAGGTCCTTGAATTGACTTGTTATAGGAGCCGATTACCTGCTGGTTATAAACCCGTAAAAGGATGATGATGAAATTGCATCCGTTTGTCCGTTTGTTTGCACTTAGCTTTACAGGGGAATGAAAAAACAGAGTTTGTACATGTATGGGAGACAGGAGTTGAGAAAAAAGGGGGTTTTGTGAAAGCCGTATAAGTAGAGCTGTCCTGTTGCTAGAGTGTGCGTTAGAAGAGTTTCCTCTGTATTACTTTGTGACCTTGTTTAGAAAATTACGGAAGAAAAACAAACATGATTTTGGATATCACTTTAATTTTTTTGATACTCGAGCCTTTTTTCAGATACCGAGTCCGCTGATGAAATAGTTTAAAATAGATTAATCAAACCACTCACCATGGGATATCCGTCTGCTTCAGTGATACTAGCGCTTTTTTAGATACCGAGTCCGCAGATATAAATAATGGGATGTTCTAAACATAGAATTTTATGAAACGGTAACCTGTATGCAATCCGAAAGCGGCGGCGACCCTTTTTTTCTTTCCTTTGAGAAGAGGGGAAAAGACAGAGTCCTTTCAGGGGCACCCAACGAGACTACAGTTCAAAACCACTTAAACATTATCATAGCATTGTTAAACGTATTTTAGTATTTAAACGGTAGATATAGGCATATCATCATCCCCTAAAAATTTTTCATCTGTTCGGATTTCCTAGCTGAAAGGCTAGTGATCCGAAAATTATAGGGATCAAAACTTACCTTTTCGAAATTTCAGCCAAAATGACGCTGATTCAAGCGAGCAAAAAATTTTCGCCCTCGAAGTAGTTAAGTCCTCCTCTCTATTTTCTCTTGAGGGACCGTCCAGCGCGCATATAGAAAAAGGAATGAAAACAATGTCTGTGTCCAGGCTAAAGTATTACTGAGTTGAATGAAGTGTCGATTTTAAGGTGAAGGATCATAAACTGATATTGGAGTTTGCACGCCCCCCCCCCGGGGGGGGAGGGGCAATAATAAACCAAATTTTTATACAGTGAGGCACAGCCCTGAGGTCCAACCCCTTACCCTTTTAATTTTATACAAGAGAATATAAAGTTTAACGTTTTTTGACAGAAACGGTACTCTGTTCGTATAACTCCTTTCTACAAATTGAACCCCTTTCACAAGCCTGGTTTAGAACGTTTCATCCCTTTTAACTGTCGTGCACTGACTGTTGTGCACTGTCTTCCCCAATTAAATTTTTAATATAATCGCTAAACCAGGAAGTTTTTTTGACTTTTTTTAAAGCCATAAAATGCCGCTGATAGCCCAGTTTTGACTGAAATGACATATTTCCCTACCCTTTCACTCTGGCATATACTTCAATGGTGAAATCCGCCTACTCTTTCTTATTCCTGAAACCTGAAAATGGTACCCCTTTCGGCCGGAGCCTCCCCATATAGGCCATTATAGGGAGTGCATTCATTTCATTGAAAAAAAATCGATCGTTTTCACGATAAGGAAAACATATCTATACTATCTATACTCGGCTTGGCCTGTACTTGTTTCCGCATTGATCTGCCAAAATTTGAGACTCGTTCACGGTAAACAGGCACGAAGTTGTTTTCACCGGAAAGTGAGAGGAATTGAAAGTTTACCGAAATGACTGTACTTTAAGATTTCACATGGTTACTGTGTGGCTTTCGAAAATTTTAGCTAGGTCGACCAAATTCGTGAAATTCAAAGAAAGAGGAAGCTGACGTCTGGCGTAGTCACCTTATCTTCCGGAGGACGAAGGAAAATAAAACCTTCCGTTAGTAGCTTATCGCCGTTGTAAAAATATTAGCGACATCCTCGTTAGAGCCCAGCTTACTAACAGCACCGACACCAGTAACTCACGACCCACCCCCGGTTCCTTTCGGTGCAACAACAGGAATTGCACCACCTGTCCCTATACTGAACATAGCCGTAATCAATACACTTTTTTCATTCTACAGGTGAGACTCACCACATCAAATCTCATATCACTTGTGAAACTTTTAATGTTATCTATTTGATTCAATGTCGCCTGTGTAATCTACAATATATTGGAGAAACTAAACGTCGCCTTAAAGACCGTATTAATGAACACAGACGACCTATACTCAACTCTACTGGTAATTACACTCATACTGCAGTTTCAAAACACTTTCTTACCAGTAATCATTCCGACAATCATATGCTTTTGATTCCTATTGAAAAACTTAAAAATGGGCGTGATTCTTTCAGGAAAGCACGTAAAGCCCACCTTATCCATAAAGCTAAGACAATTGAGCCTCTGGGCATCAGTAAAGGTGATGAACTGTAACTCTATATAGTATATCTTTTATTTTTTTGTTATCTTGTCTTTTTAAGTAGCCACACCACACCACGTCATATTATGTAATTTCGGTCATTATTTTACTTCATATATCAGTGTATATATTTCTGTAAATTCGTGATATCTCAATAAACCTGATGAAGACTGGTGTTGGCCAGTCGAAATATCGCAACTTAACTCTATTTCACGTTGTTTGATCAGTCCCTGCAAAAGTCTTCTTGACTGTAACGTTTTCAATTTTATATGTTTTGACTGATCACGATCTTTTTGATCCGACGTTGAGCAAGATTGTTCGTAAACGGTTTTTGCAGTGGTCAGTATTTTTACTAACTAAACACGGGGATTATGTAATTTAGACTCAGGGGGAGGGAATAGAATTAAGAGAGTCGGATATCGGCAGAGAACTAAGCATTAAACGGAACTCTTTTGGATCGTAAGTACGATCATTTAAAAGTTAGTAGCTTTAAAGGCCATACCCAGAGAGTTGTGTTGGCATAGCTCCTTAAGGCACAAAGGGAGGATTTAGAAAGGTTTTTTTGTGCAAATCTATTTTTGAGCGTTTGGGAGCACACGGATTAAGGAGTACGTTGAAAGAAAGGACATTTTCCTGTATCTAACAAGATCAAACAACGGCAAGAGAGAACGAGGATTCATTGTAGTTTAGAGAATAGGGGAACAAAAGGCCTGAGAGAGGTCGGTATGCACAGCCCAGCACGAAGTTCTTTTTGGAGACGAAGGAGTCTCAGTTTTATGTCAAAAAATGGTATGTGAGTGTAGATTAAAAGGGTAAAGGGTTTGCCTCCCAGTATTGGTCTAGTACCCCCGGGGGACATTTGCAAGCCTCGGTCCAGTATCAGTTTATAATCCCATTTCCAAGTATCGACATTTCATACAATTAGTAATACTACTTTCGACATTTCAAGAACGGCTGCCGCGATCTTGCCGGCCTCACTACACCAAATTGACGGTAGAGTCATTGAGCAATTGGACTATGCCAAAATTTTTTAGCGTAAAATGATAGAACAACCACGCAAATAAAAGAGAAAGCATGCAGATACAATAAACACGTAAATGAAAAAAGGAACAATTCAAATAGAAAATCAAACACGCAAATTGAAAAAAACCACGCAAATAAAAGAGAAGCCATGGAACTCAAATAAAAAAGAAAACACTCAACTAAAAAGGAAACTGTTTTTCTTTGCGCTTTCTTTTTTTATTTGCATGTTTTCTCTTTTTGGGGGTGGTTTCTTTTTTATTTGTGTGTTTTTTTTTTTATTTGCGTGGTATTTTTTTGTTTGCGTGGTTTCTTTTAAAAATCCCATTTACACGCGCTAAAAAAATCGGCACGCCACGCCAAATTTTTGGCACCGTGCCTCATTTACCCGTGCCGAGACTACCTCCGGGAGGTAGTCTCGGCACCCCTAAAATCGTCAGCACGGTGCCAAATTTGGCGTGCCGATTTTTTTAGCGCGTTTAAATGGGGTTTTAGAGTCGGGCCCAGCAGCGTATAGTGTGTCCCATCAAAGAGGCGGAAGAAACCTTTAATTAGTAAGATACTGAATGTAGAACTAGCTGATTGCGTGAAGAGTGTTATATTAAAGCTTGAAATGAAAAAGAATAAAAACAAACAAACAAACAATCAAATCAGCAAATAAACCAACCAACAAGATTACCCGGCTGAGAGACTTTTTCGTGACTCGAGCCCCGGGGTCAATCTAATTGTTAATGTTAGAATGAATTAAGAAAAAAGAAGGACGTCGGTCCATGATAGCGAAAAGCAAGTATATTTAATTATTTTGCGGTGAACTTCGCCTTGGGCCTGTCTCAAAAGGGAGCCTTAATTGGATATTATATCTCTTGACTCATCGCCGTAAAAAACATTCAGAGAGTGCTTCAAAATTGCGCAAAAACTTCTTGTTGCTCCGAAAAAGTAAAACCTTTATAACCGAAGGTTTTGCTTAAAAGGTACTCAAACTATCAAGTAATTACCTCAATAAGTGCTCTGAAAATGAATTGATTTTTACTTTTAGACATTCGTATTTAGCCCTCTTCGCTTGAATTTGAAAGAAATGTATGCACCACTTTTCGGCAATATGTCATTAATTTGCTGAGACTAAAGAAAAAAAAAAATAAAGGAAAGCCAACGGTCATAGTCGGCCAATGTACCCCTTCCCAACTTCGCCAAAATAAAAACTTCCCACTTTTAAAAAGCACCAAAGTTGCTTCTAAGAATTCAATTTTACCAAGAGCCATAATGGGACATTATGACTCTTGATTTTACGTGGAGGAAATAATCTCGCTTGAGGAAAAGTTGCTTGAAGTTGCTTTTTTGATTAATTCAGACTACAATCTAGATACGTCCTTGAGTAGTAAATATAGCTGAATAATTGGCTTCGAGGGCCTTTGACAAGGGATGAAGGGTATGAAGGCACACAGCCAGTTTACTGCATATACTCATCGGCTGAAGCGCTTAGAACTGCAAGTGTGGTATAAGCAACAACTCAAACTGTTTGCTGAAAATATTGAGTGATTGAACTGCCTCAGTAGCCCAGTTGGCTTTGCCGAAAGGCAAATTATTAGAACACAAGGCGTACAGTGACTGGGTGATATCTGCTTTTGATTCCAGACATATTGCGAAACGACGTAGTCAGAATTCCGTAATTGGGCCTTTGAATGTAATCATAGGATAGAAAGGCCATCCCGCAAAGCCAGTGACATCAGTATGATCGCAAAAGCGTATCCCATTAGCGCTTTTCGCATAAAAAAAAACGATTATTACACAAATCTGATCTAAAAATAAACACATCTATATGGATCTTTTTCTCCGACTGATTACTGAAGCAGTATTGGAAGGTTTCGCTTCAATATATATAATTAATTAATTGGGCGGGAAAGGCTAATTGAACGGACTGTCCAACGGGTTACTTCCGGTGACTGCTTGCGTGACCAGTGGTATTGCCGAACTGGCGATTCTATTGGTTGTCTCAACAGGAAGTCAGGCGTTTTATTAAACACGTAAAAACGGGAAAAGAATTTTATTTTTGCGCTGACATCTACTTCGCGGACACTCCAATATTGTAAGGAGGAAATGTGACGAAGCGCTTTCGAAAGTTTCTTTGTGCCTCTAATCATGAAATAATTTCTCTTGTAACGGCGATGCAGGCGGACGTGAATATATGGAATTTTCTTGCGCTTGAAAGGACTGAAACATGGTAAACCAAGGTAACAAATTCAGTTATTAACTCTGAGACAATATTTACCATGGATTGCATAGCAGCTCTTTAATCCATCTTAATCCGTTATTTTTATTTTTAGTTGTCCTGGCCGTTGCATTGGGAGTCATTACAGGATTGTTCGTTGTATTAATCTATCTCCTGGTGCAGTTTCTCCGTCGACGCTCTTCACGCGAAAAAGGATATAAAGAGCTGCCAGCTTCGGAGCCCGTAGGAAATCGTGCGATAAAGAAAAACGACATTCCAACATTTTATATTCCCCAACCTGTACCCCTTCAAATACAACAGCCCATAGATCCAGAGGCAAAGCGAACAGCCAGCATCAGGAGGGAGGAATATGGAAATGGGCGCACGCATTTACCGTCAGCAGCTCAAAGTTTGGATGGGCGTCGTGGAACTTTTGACGAGTCTGGCGGGATAACCCTAAGTTCCATCAATACGAAATCTATTTGTTCGCCTCCTCTTCCACCGGGTAAATCACCGAGACTAGACCGGAGAAGATTACCAGAGAAAAGAAAGCCCTCACCTCCTCAAACGTATCTTCCCGGGACACCCATACAGCGAAGGAAGGTGGCCGTTCCCACGAAGAAACCTGAAAGTAATCTGGGCAAGTTGGAGTTTTCCCTGTACTACGATGAGGCATTTCGCTTGCTGCAGGTTTATGTCATGCGAGGAATCAAAATCGCGAATTCAGAAGACGATATTTCACCTGACGTTTTAGTCATTGCATCGTTAACTTTTAACGAGAATCATATATGGGAACAAAAGACCAAAACAGTGAAGAAGACAAATGATCCGCAGTTTAATGAAAAGTTGGAGGCACATAGTATTATCGCAGCGAAACTTCGCGAGAGTGTCTTACACTTCCAGTTATTCGACGACCGAACGCACAAAATAATCGGAGAAATCGATTACTCCCTCAAAGATATACCTTCAAACAAGTCAACAAACCAAACACTTCCGTTGTTTCGTGATGAAATTGTGGATTCTGGAGACGAAGTTTTTAAGGTACGTAAAGGGCACTCAATTAAAGTTTATGTTTTTGTTGCGTGACATTATTTCTTCTCTCAAGTGGAGTCAATTTCGCAAATTACGAATGTTCAAAAGTTTTTATATAAAACAAACTTAGCTCGTATTCAGTTTACCAAGAACAGATATCAGAAAACAAATAGGTAGATTTTAATTAGTCTCTTGAAAGTGATCTAATTCAGCAAACGGCGAATGCAAAACAATGCTTTTTTTCCTCGTTCCGTAAAAAACAAAACAAACAAAAGTTACGAGCGCCTGTGAAGATGCGGATAGACGGTTCATTGAGCAGGTCCACTTTAGGAACAAAGGCTATACTTTCCGTTCAGCTTGAACCCTTTTTTTCCACTTGTACTTTTACTTGAATTTCCGTTGTTTAAGAAAGTTCTCTTGTCTTTTTAAAATAAAAAACTTTTGTTTTATCGTGAGACAGAAAAACATGAACATGCTGACACGTAAAAATACATTTTTCATTGCGTCCTTGGCTACTGATGATCACTTGTAGACCTCGATGAAACGTGGCTGATAGACACTTTTAGCACTCATGTCAGTCCATTTTGAAAAATGGAATTTAAAGGATATTGGAACTGTAGGAATACACGTTATTATATTACAATTGAATGAAGGCTTTGAAACGTAGTATGAGACAAACCGAGTGCGTCAGAAGCATTAAAATCATGACGCATTAACAGTGAATTAATTTCTCCGTTCTAGAAAATTAAATTGCATCTAATCTAAATACCGTCAGGTAGCCTTCCTTCCAGAACGACGCAGAGCATTGGTTCTATTGTATCTGGATCTGAAAAATGAAGTTCGTCGAGGATTTCAGTTTATAAAACAATATCAATATTTTAATCCTTTCTTTATCAAAAGATACGTTAATAAGTATTAAAATTTACAACTATAAATATTTTCAAAAAAGCTTAGACGTCTAGATTGCTGGCCTTTCGAAAGCGTCACGCATCATCACAGTTTCTTTAGAAATCAATTACTTTTTTCTTTTTTCATCCTTTTCGATTATATTTTCAGTTAATGGGAAAGCTAAGCTAGGGCGCGAAACCCCAAAAGCCTGCATCAAAACAGGAATATTACCTAAGGTAAACAGGGAAGAAAGCATGCACTACGAAGCAGTGGTACTCGAGCTCGTTCGTAAATGTTAACCACTTCTGGTTGCAAGCTCTTAATAGTACAGTATTGCATTTTCCTTTTCGTAATTTATTGAAAGACTTAAATAACCCTTCAACGGAGATGCAAAGGCTACGGAAAGCCACAATGGTTTTTTAAAAATGTTGGCTTCGTCCAAAATATGCACCTATATTGATATATTTTTTGATGTTTGAGACAACAAGGAGACTAGAATTTATGGACTAATCACGTGGGTGCCGTTTTACCGGCAAATGAAACAAGCGTTGGCTGTCAGTGGAATGAACTAGAAATTCAACTTGAATCCGCCTTGTTTGTAAAATTGATTTTACAGGCAGTAAGTACGCTTATTTCAGTTTCTGGTAAAACACGACCTGACAAGAAGTCTCTAACGCTTTTATTTCTCTGCATAGCAAATGCAGTTAAGAGAACACAGCACGCAGCAGCAACAAAAAGTTAACAACAAACACATTCCCATCATGCGCTAAAACACACAGATCGGCGGCCCTTGAGAAAGCGGAATAAGCGGTAAGCAGTGTCGTCACTCTGCACTCCACCAAAAAACTTGATTGGTATTGAAAAAGTGCGATAATGTATGCGTGATGTTTTGAATCTCAACAATGACATACCGGTTGTTGTTTTTTCTACGAGACCAAATAAAGTGGCATTACTTACCGCAAGTGTAAAGGCATTACTGGCTCTTACAATTCCGACACGTTCAACAAAACAATGTGAACGAACGAGGAAGTATATAGTCATTGCTTTCAATGCCAACTATCCCCGAGGAGGGGAAGTCACAAAAACCTCTATCCTACTTGTCTTGTGAGTTTCTTTCTTTCTTTCTTTCTTTTTAATCAAAAGTACGCGTGGCTGTATTTCAAAAGCTTTGCGCCCTGGGAATCTGACGAGAATGGTTTGATTGGTCCTCAGGCCTGAAACTGATATTATCCTGATTTTGCATATGGCGGTGGCAGCCATGCATCCCCAGTTAGGAGACTCACCAGCATACGCATGGAAACATGGCTGTCAGGCCTTTGTACGACCCTAAAAGCGATTTAAAAATTCTGTACCTCTTGACTATTCCTTTATGCATCTGACGACACTCGGGATTAGTGTGATTCCTCTCTTAAAAATAAAGGCAAGAGCCATTGTTAATGATGGGACGGGTTTAAAAACGCGTACCTTAATAGGCCAAGAACTATTGTCGCGAGGAATAAGCGGAATTACTACCTCTTTTCCCACGGTTATCCCCTAAACTTTTGCGCATCAGATTTCTTGCCTGCAGCAAAACCACTTGTCTCTGACTCGTGCTTCCAGCGAATTACTAGCTATGAATACAGGGTCTGTATGGGTATTCCCTGAATTGACCAAAATACAGTGTGGGATTCGGGATTACGTTGACGGGATACGGGATTAGCTTTGCTAGCCCCTGAAGACTAGTTCTGTCTAGTCGAAATATTGGGCAAATAAATTTGTAACCCTTAGCAGTCTGATCAGCCTTGCCTTCAATTTTAGGTGTTATTTTATACTGCTGATCCTGATCTACGACAAGATCCGGCCTTCCCTCGCTGCTGTTTGTCCAAGTGGTCCTTGCAAGAATTGTTCGCTAATTTACGGGATTTGACTGCTACCCGGGAGGCGGGATGCGCCAAAAACTGGGGACGGATGCGGATTGGGAAAGAAAATGATATTCGGGATAGCGATGTAAGAAGTTCGGGCGGAATACGGGATCCTCGTGAAAAAGCAGCGGGAATGAGGAATCAGGGCTCTCCCCCTTTCCCGACGCTGTTACTATAATAGAGACCTTCAGATTCTAAGACGAGTACGACTTCGAGTACGAGATTTTCTCAGTACTAAGTAGTGCACGCGCGTGAACCAGCGTCATTTTGGCGGGAAAACGTGGTAGCCGTCGTCACTCTATTCTGAGAGTTTTAGCGAGAATGTCGAAGTAGCGGAAACAAGTTATCAAATGTTAAAAGTTTTATCATTTTGCGATCAGGAGAGGGTGCAACCTCCTTCACTAAAGGTAACAGTGCTAACTTTTCTAGTGAAAACTGGTAAAATGAAGCTTTCCTGCCGGGGAGTCTATGTTTTGAGAAGACGCGAAAAAACTTGAAGTCAAATCTCGTTCTCCTAGTCGTTCTCGTCCTTGAATTGAAAGGTCTCTATTGTCGCTTTTCATGATCATCTCTAGGAGTGTAGACTATAAAAAAAAATTGTGGCTGATTTGTTACTTTCTTTGTAGGATGATCTACCGGATACGTCCGCAGGACTCGGTGACCTGTTGATTTCCCTGTGCCACAACCCAACTGACCAAAAACTTACTGTGAAAATCAACTGCGCAAGGTCGTTACAACCGTTAACCGGACGGCTTAGTAAGTACCTCTTAAAAAATGACTAAGAGGGTAACTGAGTGAAGTTTGGTACTGATGTTTGGTATCAGAAAGAGACCGTTTCAGTCCTCTGTATATACTTAAGAACTGTCTGAATCCCTTTCTTGAATTGATTATTACTTGATTCGTCATGTTCTAAACGAGTGAAAAACTGGGTACGACGTGCGAACACGAAGCTTCTTGGGATCGTTTGAAGGCCAACAAACACGACGCACAGCAAGTGTTGTGTTCCAAACTGCAAAAATAAAAAAAATACTTGATTCTGTTTGTGAAACGAGATGAATCAGCGTAAAGAGATAAGGTCTCTTGTGTTTAACAGGGTAGCGATATGAACGATTTTTGTCTTAAACAGGATCGCGATTTGAACGTTTCGGCCAACACTACCCAAAGTTCCTTTGAGTGACCTTTCGGGGAAATCGAAATAATGTAGCTATCTAATGTCGATTGTTCCTATTTGTAGATCCATTTGTTAAACTTGATGTAACCTTCTGTGGCAAAAAGCTGAGCACTCGATCAACCAAAGTTGCGCACAACACACGGGCGCCGAATTTTGGAGACGTTTTTGTGTTTGACATGCATACAGACAAACTGCCTCAGGTCACACTAATATTCAAAGTGAAGCACCGCGGGAAAGTGCGTGAAGTTAATCTGGGCACGGTGCATCTTGGGTATTGTGTTAATGTGGAGAGCGAGTATAGACACTGGGAACAAGTCCTGGAAAAACCGCATCTTGAGATAGAGCAGTGGCATGCTATTCAAGAATATTTTATTGAATGAATTGAATTTCAGCGTTTCGTGGGCTACTTCCATAGTAGAGTTATCTTGATCCTCTTAGAACAAAAAAACAAACAAACAAACAAACAAAAAGCAACTCTTTCCAATAACACTGAATAAGAGTGTACAAAGCTTAGGAATATTTACTGTCTGTTCTAAGCGTAGAAGAATGTTTCCCACTGCACTTTGCAATAGGCCATCTCCAAATTCGTAAAACTCTCACTTTTTAACCCTTGAAACCCTAGGATCAAAAGTTGAATTCTCATTTATTGCCCCTATTCATTTCTTACAAAAGTAGTGGGGAGAAGTTGATGAAATATCAAGGAAATTCATCTTGTGTGATCATGTCCGTAATTCTCATGACCACTCTGTTTTACAAAGCATTGATATTACAAGGAGAACTTTGACGCTGATCACTCTTAGGGCTTAAAGGGTTAAAACGAGACTGAACGCAAAACCCTCTCACGAAAAAGAGTTTTATTTGCGTGAGAATAAAGTTCACTTTCATTTCAATGGCTTCGTACTTAGCCTCGCGTTGAGACAGAAATGGCCTATTGGTTTTTTATTTATTTCTGCTTGTTAGAGTACTAAATACATATATTTTTTCAAATTAGAGTGTTTGATATTTCAACATCACTGAGATTTCTAAATTTCAACAAGAAAAGAAATAAATTCTCAGTCGTAGTCAAACAAATAATGTCATAATGAAACGTCACTTGATTACGCTGAAATAATTTCTTACAAGACAAATAAAAAACATGATTGATCACTAAGGCTTGTGAGTTTGTTTATCTCTACTAAAGCTTCCTGTTCCTCAATTTTTGTTACTTTCTGAACAAGAGTTAAACAACGCATACATACATATTAAAAAAAAAAATTAAAAAAGACCAATGCTCGCTGTATCAGAAACAAAGCCGAAGTCGTAGGCTACGCGGCATGAAAGTTAACTTAGTGTGGGGATTTTCCTCCCCTCCTATAGTTGGCTTTAAAACAAATCACTTATTTTTGTCTTTCCTGATAAAGAGAGACACCAAGGATGTCTCTTTCCCACTAGAAACTATCTCCTTTGGGCCCTGCTGATAGAACTTCTCTTTTCCAAAGATCTTAACACCAACATGACGAAGACTGTCTCTCAAGTATCCGTGTACGTACTTGCCTCCTGTACCTAGCACATTAGGGGCCAAGTTGTAAAACCTCTTCAAAGGTGTCATTAAAGAATCGGCCAAGTTATGATCAGCGATATCAGCATAACAAGACACCCAAATGCCGTCCACAACCATGGTCCCTTCTTGGGTAACAGGCGCAAAAGCCCCCTTTCTTTCAGCTACCGAAACAGACTCTACCATCATGGGCATGAGTCCCCATCGAGTATTAACCAGAATGTAGTCACCGGGTCTGACTCTGGACGCATGAGTGGAGTGATTCGTGAGCCGCCCATCCGACAGGGGACAGGTAGTAAAAAGAAGGTGAGCTTCGCTGAGGGTTACTTGAACATTGAAGATGGTCGTGATTGTGTAGAAATCTCCTACAAAAGCATAGGCAAGGTAGGTAATTAAAAGAAGCGAACGGTTGTGGCTTAGAGGAGTTTTGAAAAGAACATCTGCGTCCATAACTTACAAAGTTTTCATTTCTAGTCATGCCGCCCAAACAATGGAAAGTTAACGCCATTTTTGCGGATTGTAAATAAGGTCATTTCCCAATTCTCGTACGTACCGTATAAATGAACAGAACGTATGCCTTTCTGATAAATGAAAACAAATCAAAACAAATTGGAAAAGCCGGGGTTGGTAAGCAATTCCAAAAACTCAAAGATAAGACTACGATTTGTGTACGTTACCTCTATAGTTCGGCATTTGATCCAGAAACGTAACTACAGGACTAAACAGGACCTCCCCATCCTTAGAGTAAGTTTTCACCATGTCACCAATTGCAACCTCATTCATGGCGATCTTTTTTCCAGATTTGAGCTCAACTTTAGAAGAGGATGGAAAACATGTACTCTGCTTCAGATTTACATCGATTTTACAACCACCTGGAAAGAACAAAGATAGGCTGATACCACTTAACATTTGGCTGTTTTATAAAGTACTCTATTTGTTAAATAGTAGGAGGGACATTTAAGTACAAGGCAGAATTACATAGCGACTCGATCTTACTTCCATAAACGTTGAGTAAAGCAACAAAAGAAAGTTGTTCCAAGCCGGGCTTACCTGTCTGAGCAGGCCACAAATACACCTTATCAATACGATAGTGATGCAGAAGGCCTTTTCCTTGATGAAAACTCATGCCATTCCATAGCAGAACGCTGCAAACATCTTTCGACTTCTCTTCACCAGTGACATTAACAAACATTATTCCCTGTTGATACCTAAACGCTTCAGTAGTATTCGACCACAGGGGATATCCATACATCAAATCAAGGTAGTTCAAGAACGCGGTTCTGTCATAGAAGTAATATATGCCACCACTGCCCTTTGCACTTCCGTTGTACTTTTTTAGCACTTGGTGACCTGGGTTCAAGTTAAGTGCCACGCTCATGCGCAGTATACAGGAGTCGTTGTTGTGAGTGCGAGAGGAGAGATTGACCGCCTTGAACACGTCATAATCACTGTACGCTCCTCCATAATCTACGTTGCCGGGGTAATACCGTTGAAGATTTTCGAAGAGAGGAAGCATCCCTGAAAAAAAAGTTTTAAATTATTAAAGTAAACTGCCGAAACTGGTGCTGTGTCTTTCCCGCAACATCTAGCGCTTACCATCTGTCGATGATAATTTGATTACTCAGTTCGTACTAAATTTAGTGCGTGACGAACTTTCAATTAGCTTACTTCTTTCCATCAAACATATTTTAAAGTATGCTGGTTATTCTTTAAAGCCAAGCTTTTAGGAAGAACAAATATTTTCTTTCGTCAAGTTTCTTTTTTAAACGTTTTCCATCCATCCAGATATAGGGTGAGGGTCCATGACAACAGAAGAGAGTCGAAATTCTTTTTATTTACTTCATGTAATAAGTTGCAGACTCAATTTTGCAGCGTTAAGGGTTGAGCCTGGAAGAGGAAATCTGGGAATTGGATGGACTGAAATGTAAAACAAATAAGTTTCATTTTGCATTGCCATGGCGACCCGATTTTTCCTCAGCCGTGTCCGTCTATCAGAACAAAACTCTCCGGTAACTCGAAAACAAGGCAAAAATGATCTTAGAATTGCAAAGTGGCCACATAATTTAAGTTAAATGTTTAGCCTTACCAAAGTACATATGCTTGGCTATCATACCGGCTGCGATCTTCTGGTTTCGCGAAAGCAAAGTACTCCATTTTTAAAAAGCTGTTTTCTACTGGTATCTTTAAGTATCAATATCAGTTTTACCTACAAAGCCGCCGTAGCATGCTACTGAATGCCAAGTCCCCGATCAGGTGGCGTTTATTGTCGTTTTTTCAGGGCGGCGGCTTACTTGATGTCTTACATGGACACGAAACAGCCTTGTAAGATTCCGGTTTGTTGGTTTATATTGCGAAAGGGATTAACATGAATAAAAGCAGTAAAGAATTGGCTAGAATCGTGTCTTCCAATAGTAAACTGGGAGGAATAAGTTACAAAATTGGGTAGTTTTGAGCATTAAAATTAATAAACTGAATAAATTGCTTCAAGACATGTCTCACTCATATCATTTAAATGGAAAAAATGACATGACTTCTTGGAAAGGAGTTCCAAGCAGTGTTATTCTAAGGTACTGTACTATTCAACTGTACAGAGGCTTGTCCATGTTTTGGACAAACCCAATACTCCGAAACACCCAGCTCCAAACATCAGTTTTTAAATTTCTGAAAAAGAGCTATCGACCACCCTAGCCCTGCGAAGAGTTTCTGGTTTTCTGACCACTGTGTCATGTTCCACAGCTAAGGGCAAAAATACTGATAATCCTATCAAAGTATGGTAGGATTACACGATTTCTGGGTCCTCTAATGGGGCGTTGTTTACAAAGAAGAGAATTAGGGAGCGTTAGCCTCATTGTGTCGACAAAACCTGCTTAAGAAGATCAACACGGAACGAAAAACAAAGATCACAGTAATGTGAACAAGTAAAACACTACAAGGCGATCATACTCACTAGCGAAAACCACCGGGATGTAGGCTACAATCAGAATTACTACCAGAGACTTCATTTTTAAGTGTTTGGCAGAACTGGGAGATGGGCCGATTCAAGGAACTGCCTAGAGGCCATGCAGTCTGAAGTCTTCCTCAAACGTGCCAAACATTGCGTTCCTCTAATTGCAAATGGCACTAAAAGGCGTGTAAAGAGTGTAAATTCATCAATTATTTAGGATAGGTAATTTGTTTTCTTGCAAGTTCCCATCAATCTACTTTACGGGTGGCTTTATTCAGTATCAAGACATTTATGATTTTTGTTTGAGGAAGATTTTTGGCAAAGGTAAATGTGAATTTGGTCCAAGTAAGAAAGTATTCAACACCATAAAAAAGTTGTTAGTCTTTATGGGTGCACGCTAGAACAAGTTCCAGTCCCGTTGTTAAAAGCTACAGTAACTAAAAAAAAAGCGTATTTAGGAAAATTAAGCAGAGAAACACTCTTAAAATTAAAATGTGAATTAGCCACTATTTCATTTGAATAAAGCTTAAAATGTAAGCCTAAGTATGATTTATTTTTCAACCGTGCGTTAAGCCAAGTTTTCTTTAGCAAATATCCAATATCATGATCACTTATATCAGCTTGATTAAAACTTTGGCAAAGTACCAGATGGCATCAAAATATTCCTCTTAGTTACACAAACTACCGGCTGGGGCTAATATTGGAGGCATTTCTAAGGAACAGGAATACAGTCGAAACTCCCTAAGTGCCACCTGAAATACCAACTTTTTTGGGGTAGTTTACGCAAAGTGGTCATTTACGAGTCCGACCAAAGCGGGTCTGTAACAGTAGGGGTTCAGACCATGCGTCAAGTGGTCCCTACGGGTGGTTCGCTGCAATGATAACTGCCACACTGTCACTTCAAAAGAGGCTGGAGTAATTTCCAGCTATAGTGCTTTGACTGCGTTGCCGGGGTAATACTGTTGAATGCTTTCGAAGAGAGGAAGCATCCCTGAAAAACAACAGGTGTTAAAAGTCAGGGTAATAGGCTTCTGTAAAAGTAAACTGCCGAAACTAGTGCAGTTGCAGAATCAACTTTGCAGCGTTAAAAATCGAGCCTTGAAAAGGAAATCTGGGAATTGGATAGACTAAAATGTAAAACAAATGTTTCATTTTGCGTTGCCATGGTGACTCGATTTTTCCTAATGCGTGCCCGTCTATCAAAACAAAACACTCCGGTAACTCGAAAACAACGCAAAAATGACCTTAGATTATTTGCCATTTAATTCTTCTTTAATTGTGACTTAAAGCTTACATTTGGACAAGGCAAAAAGAATGTAAATTTTAACCCTTTAAGCCTTAAGAGTGATCAGCATCAAATTTCTCCTTGTAAAACCAATAATTCGTAAAACAGAGTGGTCATGAAAATTACAGGCATAATCACACATGATGAATTTGCTTGATATTTTATCAACTTCTCCCCACTACTTCTGTAGGAAATTACTAGAGGCAACAAATGAGAATTCAAATTTTGATCTTAGGGTTTAAAGCTGGTCTGTAACAGTAGGGGTTCAGACCATGTGTCAAGTTGTCCCTACGGGAAGTTCGCAGCAATGATAACTGCCACACTGTCACTACAAAAGAGGCTGCAGTCGTTTGCAAGAGGTTCCAACTATATTGCTTTGACTATAACACGTAGAGGTTCCAGTGTGATTAGCACAAAAGGCCTCGTTCCCATTCCCCTCTCAAAGGAAGAGGGTGGGCATCAAGGAAAAATGAAGGAAAGATAGTCCACCAGAAGTTTACCTGCCCCTCTTTGGAGAGGAACTTACTGCCTGGAACAAACTCAGTCTGTTTTTTCTTTTTCTTACTTTATTGGCATTCGTAACCTCTTTATGAAGTTAGTGTTAAGAAAGTTAGGACCAAGTGGTCTACAGTTCAATGTTCACAAAGTAAACTTTACAGACATTTATAAAAAAATATTTCTGACATTGGCGTTCGTACGGCGATGATAAAAATTCGCAATAATAGATTCTTTACGATAAAAGTTGCCTGAAAAAGTCGTTTATTGAAGATTTATTAATACTTAAAACCACGGAAGAAAGATACCAGAAAAAATAATATTCAGCACTTGTGTCAAAGGCCACCACTACCTCAGAGTTTTCAAGAAGACCTCGGGGACATCTGAAAAATAACTTATCAATATATTACGACTTTTTACCTACAAACAAAACTAACCGGTACACTTTTTACATTATATACAGTAGCTGTAATACTAGGTGATTCTATCTTTTGGCTTCAGCTGAAGAATGCACCATTCGCCACTGGCAAATCTCCCATAATACACTTCTCTTGGTTATTACAGTCGTCCCAAGAGAAATTGAAGACAATGCTGATGCAAAATTTTGGGGGGTAAACAAGGTGTATTATGGGAGATGTGCAAATGGCGAATATGAAGGGAAAAAATTAACCAGTTATGAATGGACAAGAAAGAAGCTTTGACTACAGGTATAAAAATTGAAGTTATTGTTTAACAGTCAAAACAGGAAAGAACTAGTTCCCACTTGTTTTGCGTTTTGTTATGACGAGTTGCCATTGTGTTTAAGTAGTTCGTCAAACATTTCAGGTAAACAACCAAGAGCGACACACAAGAGTTCAATGCGACCTCCGTACTCTTGTGTGGCTGTGGCTAATATTGAAGCCGTTCTCAGCATTAGAACTGATAACTCAGCCCTTTCGACTGTTTTACTTGTCGATAATGGCAGCAACAAAATGTACATCAGCGCTTTCCCATTTTCCAGGTTTGTCCTCCTCGTGAACAAACAGATGGGATTCCTCCAGTAAAGTCCATGGTGTACACACATCGGTTCTGTCATTACAAAAACTGTAGTATTTGGCGGTCTGTTTGATTCTTGTCGCTACCACATAATGGTGTTCGCTAAGATTCTTAGTCTCTTTACTGACAATGACAGGGAAACCCTTTTTTAGCAGGTCTCTTATAAACTCTGTCCAAGGACCACTCTCTTTCTCGTGGTTACCCCGATGAACCACCTTAAGCTCTCGGCCCAGGGCGTTCCGAAAGGCTTTCTTCATTTGCGCCACATGAGCAGGAGAGGTTACTCCTCTACCGTGTGGGGAGCAATGGGATCCAAGACTGAGGAAGACTCGCTGTATCATGTTCTCCACTGAAGAGTCCATAGTTAGTGGTAAGGGCGACGGCAAACCTGTCAGACGAGTTATGGCTCTGTAACAGGAAAAAAATATAAGTACCTTGGATTCTGTTTTATTAGAGCCAACAAAAAGAATATTTCATAGACAAAAGTGTTAAGAAAAACAGACGTTGGTATGTCTAGTTTCAAGATAAAGCTCTTGAAAGCACTGGCAACTACAAATACTCCCCCTTCCTCCCCCAAAAAACAGTGTTGAAGTCCGGCTGGATCACCTGACCCCGTCTAAACAATATTGACCCGCGTGGGGCTAGGGGAGGGGCCAATGCGGTACCAATCCACGGGATAAACGTTCTGTGGGTATAAAAGTGCAAAATTCTTAACACTTTTTGTCCAAGATTGTGGGTATGATATAAAGAATTGTGCAGATCAAGGACACTGATATCCACTACGGCCGAGATGGAAAACAGTCTCCGAGATCTGCATAATTCTCCACATCACACGGAAGCCAAATGAAATAATTGTTTTACGATTCATTCGGAATATTTCAATGTTCCTATTAAACAAGCTTAGTTCCTCGACGACTCTCCTCTAAACTTCGTTCTATTACTCGGCACGGTTTCAGGATATAAATAGATGGTGTTTTTAAGCTACTCTTCAAAAAGTAAATAACATTCATCGACCAATATGTTTTGAGTATTCGTACATTTATTCGTTCAGGGTTTGTCAGAAATTTCAAATGAATAATAACCAAACTGACCCTTCAAAGTGGCCTGACTAAAGGCTAGTGTTCTAGACGAGGAGCTCACTTTATTTGTGATATGGAAATCCGAAGGAAAAATGCATTTTTTAAAGGAAAAGAGTATTTAATGAAGGCCTTCGCTGAAGTCAAATTCTACCCGAGAAGGCCGCTGTTAATTAAGCCTACCATGAAATATAAAAATCTAAAGTTGAAGATAGCTTGGATTAGCGTAATCATGCTTGGAACAACTTGTTGAGGGTGTTTTTGGATATCATAACCATTTCAAGAACAATTGACTTTAGAATGACAGAACTTGGAATTGCTACCCATATAAAAGAAAAATATGCCAGTTTGGTGTGAAACAAAGAAACTTACTGGTAACTCGAGTTATGAGTCTTCGCCACATTGTCAAGGTAACCAAGTATCTTCGCCCAGGCCACGGGACCTGTACCCGTCATGCATTGGCCATATTTATGCTGTCGGTACTTGGGGAGCAACTCTCCACGAGGTATAGCAAAATACTCATCAGAAAAAGAACGTCGGTACCTGCTACTTCTGAGAATTATCCCGTAATTGATAACCATGACGCGAGACCCGCGGGTTCGCAATTCTACTTTAAAGCGTATTTCATGACCTTCAAGATATTTACGAACAAACGTCTCATCCGCATCTACTTTAACTTTAATGAAGCGGTCTCCCGTCTTTGTAAGTTTGAAGAAACGGTCGCTGATTTTGGTCATGTCCAAATGGCCATCTCCTTGACAGACATCGCAGAGAACCCGACAGAGACGCTTCTGCCAACGTTTCTTCCAGCCCTTCATTTTCTTTTCGTCGCCGTCTCGTAATCCGACGAATTTGATACGAACTTCACGTAAGCCTTCACCGAGTGGTATGCGAACTGAATCACCAGGGCGAAGGCCAAGTTCGGCCTTGAAACCATCGTCAGTTTCCTGCACTTGAAAGTTAAATTCGGTCTCTAAGCTGGTTGGTGTTTGCGTTGACGAGGCTCCTGATGGCGTGGTGGCTGTCGATATTTCACCTGAAATCAAATTTTTGCAGCTGTTAACAGAGTACTATAAACTAATAATGGAAAAGGTTCCTTGGCCCAGACTATCTATAATCAAGGTAATTGCCAATAGCGTTTATGCTAATCCGGCAATAGATAACGTAGACAAGAAAAATTTATCAATTGTTCAACAACCCAAATTTTATTTTTTCGTTGCAAGTGAACTTTGCCAAAACGTCGTGTTTTTAACAAACATTTACAATAACCATCCAAAACGGGATCGTAAAGTAGTAACGACAGCGGGTTCCTTACTAGCTTTCACGGACAGCCACTGGAACCTCCGCCATTCAGGATCTTTCCTAACTCGCTCTGCTAGCTTGTCCCATTGTCGTTTTAAGCTCGGTAAAGCACGGTTGACTTGCTTGTCCAAATTCTTCCAATCGATATCCTGCAAAAAATCACATCCACTCTCACTACCAGACTCAATTATAAAAAAAAGGTAACGTAGTTCTATTGGAGTCTGTGGATGGATAAAATATTATGGAATGACCGCAATTTAAAGGAAATCTCGTCAGCAGTAGTTAGGTATGCTACCACTTCTTTTTTACTCTTGCTAGAATCTTTGATGGTGAGATCTCTAGATAGTGAAAGAGTTCACTTCGGTACCTCTGGACAATGTGAAAAGTCTGTAATAAGAGGTTCGTGGTTCGTACCTCCTTTTTTCTGTAAAAACTAATTGTGGTCGAATTCACTAATAGACTTAAGAGGTCATCACTTTTGGTCGGTCAAAACAAAAATGCGGTCGGACTCAATCAAGAACACATTACGCGCCTTAGGCTGTGTTCATACTATACCAGATAGCTTTTGCGCCGCCACGAAAATCATATCGGATAGGGCTTCTGTTCAAACAAAGGAACGGTTGTGGCGGCGCGATTTTTGTAACGGAGCGAAGCTGCGCCGCGCCGCGCCGCGCCGATCTCAAAAGTGGAAAGTCACATATCGGATAGGTGTTCATACTATACCAGATAGCTTTTGCGCCGCTACGAAAATGATATCGGATAGGGCTTCTATTCACATAATGGAACGTTTGTGGAGGCGCGATTTCTGTGATGGAGCGAAACTGCGCCGCGCCGTGCTGATCTCTAAAGTGGAAAGTCACATATCGGATAGGTGTTCATACTATACCAGATAGATTTTGCGCTGCCACGAAAATCATATCGGATAGGGCTTCTGTTCAAACAAAGGAACGGTTGTGGCGGTGCGATTTCTGTAACGGAGCGAAGCTGCGCCGCGCCGCGCTGATCTCTAAAGTAGAAAGTCACATATCGGATAGGTGTTCACACTATACCGTATAGGTTTTGGAGGCGCCACGAAAATCTTAGTATCCAGTATAGTGTGAATATAGCCTTAACCCTTTAAGCCCCAATATCCACAAGCAAATTCTCCAAACTGATCTCTATGCATTTCTTTAAAGAATAAGTTGAGAGAGTTTGATAAAAGATCAAAGCATTTTCTCTTTGGTGATCATTTAATTAATTCTCATAACCTAATCTCTTGACATTGTATGGATATTGTTACGAGAAAATTGATGTTGGTCACTACTGGGACTTAAAGGGTTAAACAAAGACCGTCATGGCAGGCGCGGGATTCGTCGATATACTGGTTGCAGCCAACTGGGTTGCAGCCATATGAACACCGAAAAGATGTTCTTTGGTTGGCTACGACAATTCACATGCGCTCAAGGTGGTATATGAACATTCCGGTCACCATGTCCAACGGTTGTTGGGAATTCATAGGACATGGGACAATTTTAGTTGGACACTGTCGATGACCGACTTATTTGCAGCTCGTAGTCTAATCGATGCTCAGTTGAAAACTTCTTTACCAAGTGGGTTAAATATATAGCTATTTCAATTATATATTGTCGGAATTTAACTCCTTAAGCCTACGCGACAGGACCGCTATGTAATGTTGGTAGCTGTACATTCTTTAGAATTTAGTCACAATTTCGTTGTTGTCAGTGAAATAAATACATAATGTTATAACAGGACACAAACGTCTCCCTTTGCGATTTAATGACGGAGGAACTTAACAGGAACGTACAGTGCAACCCCGCTCTACAGACACCCGCCTAATACGGTCACCCGTATATAACGGACAGTTTTGTTTGTCCCGACGAAAAACTAATTTCTTTTCTGCAAAATTATAAACCTGCTTAATGCGGACAACGGACACTTTTCTGTGTCCCGAATCACAAACACTCATATGTCGTCTAACCACTTTACGGACACCTGAGTATCTGCGCACTGACTATTTTCACTGTGTGCTAATTATAAACATCGCATCCTGTTCAAATAATGAGATTTCTAAGAATTAATGCGATTTTATTACTGAAAAACAGCAGCGAAATAGCGTGACGTGTTTCATTTTTGGGCATTTTGATCAGTCTGTCTATCCTCGGGTGCTTATACTTTGGTGGTTTAAAGAGGTTTTCTACCTTATATTACACAAATTTCTTTTCCTTAGCTTTTTGCTTTCAGTCATTGCTCCTTGGTATCTTTTTATCGATAAAAAATGTGTCTGAGACGTTTTTTTCCTTTTTCTGAGAGCAAGCTAAATACAGGCACCCGGATAATACGGACACTATGGCATGTCTCCATGGTGTCCATCCCGGGGTGTCCATATTAACCGGGTTCGTTAAAATAGGTGAATAAACTGATATGAGTATTTTCACCCGCGTGGGCAACACAAACAAGCCATCAGATTAAAGAAAGGAACCACATTTATGTGTGGTCTAGAGGTGATTTCCTAAATAAAGTGTAATCCTTTAAGAGGTCATAACGAAAGCGCTGAATTTCTCGTTAGTTGCATTCGCCAGAATTTTAGTTTAAAGAACAAATACGAATATCCTCTCTTTGAAGACATAAAGGAGATCCACAAACTTCTAATCATTACAAATTCTGTAAGGGATCTGTTATTTCAAGGTCTCCGTGTCATACTTCGGTATTTGGGAATTGCCACACCGCCTTTTTAATCTGTTATTAGCCGTGAGTAATGCGTATAGGATAATAGTGATTAAAATGTTTACCTTAAAAATTTATGAGTAGTAATCCTATTTATTTCTTAATTCAATTTGAAAGCAACAGAAAAAGAAAACCAAAAAGCTAAAAAATCCCGTTCAGGGAAATGCATGAAGACAGAGCAGTGCCAGAGAAAAGAGTCGTCTGGGTATGTGGCTTGAATGGTTACAATATTTGGTCTTCTCGCTGATAGGTGGACTGAAAAGCTAGAAACCTACTACTAAGGTTTTAGGAGGTTTTAAGGAGGCAGGGTGGCCGAATGGTTAGAGCGCTGGAGGAGGGCCCGAGTTCAAGCCCTGGTCTGACCGCAAGCTGGATTTGTTCACGGTATCGAGTTCAAATCCTTGGCCACAGTTGTAAATTGCCAGCTCATGGTTTGCCTCAGGCCAGCTGGGATTCTTAACCCTGTTAAGTTTAATTTAAATTGTTTGTTTCAGGCATTTGCTTGGCCCCAACAACATCAGTGCTATAAATACTACCCAAGGTAGACAAAGATTATTATCACTATTATCAGCTGGACTGCCACATTACGGATTATCACAATTTGGCTTACTATTCTGGGGTAGTTTATGCATCAATTAAGGCTCACAACAGTTTCTTTTGAATGGGTATGATATAATTTATTTGTGAAATGATAAAAAAAGGCAAGGACAAGATTTCTTACGTAGAATAACACTGAACCTCTCCCTCTAAAGAAAAGTAGTCATTATGTTCCATTTGCCCCAACATTAAATCCCGCTATCAGCTTCGAATCCTTCCAAACTGTGAGTTATCTTTTGCAGGTCCAAGGAAATATAAGTATGGTTAATAAAGTGGTAGTTCTTACCCAAGAATCACTGTCAATGTCTCTTGTTGCTGCTACAATTTTGTTTTCGTTGGTGTCCTCACATGCCATAAGACCATCAGGTCTAAGACGATAGACTCTGTGACAGCCATAGCCAATTCGCCGTGCTTGAGCAGTTAGAACATCAGATGGGCTTGGTAAAGGTCCTTTTTCGGCAAGGCGATGATCACCTGTTTGCCTCGCTACAATAGGATTAATGTATATGTAAATGTAAAGACTTCACCCAGAAAAAATGTTTTAAAAAAACAAAATCATACATAGAGCAATTTCAGAGAGACTGCTACTTTCAAGTTGATAACAAAAATCAAACCAAAAAAGCATAAAAAAAATAATTTGAATAACTCAGAGTGATGGCTAACAACATATATTTGGCTTCTTTCAAACTACTGTAGGGGCAAACAAGACAGTGGAAACTACTGACGAATAAACTTTAAGAGAGCATGGGAAATACGTCACTCAAACACATTTGTTCATCAGATGACCATTGTTCCAGATAAGAGATGGGTCTGGGATCAATGGCCTGACAAAGAAGGCTTCCTGACCTGACGATGACACATAAGTATTAAATTAAATATAATGAAAAAAATTAGCACGTGGTCTTGGTGGCCCCTCAGATGGTCTACATGATCCCCCGCTTGAAAGAATTAACTGGAACACTGCAAATCATAGCAAAGTTATGGTACATTACCTTAAGCAAAACATTGGGCATTGACACTTAACAAGTACAAGTTACTGTACATACCGGCTGAAATGATGACATATTTTTCACCATTTTTTCCATTAACTTTAGCCTCCCAGTAGGCAATATAGTCCTTTGGAAGATCCTTTCTAAAGATTGGCCTCAGGCCAATGATATCCTGTTGGCTAATTGCTTCTGACAGTGTGTAAAACTCTTCCTGGGCCTCCCATGATACGTTATTGTGCCAGGCATTTGACGTACCATTGGACAAATTTGGAAGGTCTGTAACCACTATGTAATCATCACAAAGATTGCTTGACTTCTTTCTGCTTTTGTCCCTGCAAGGTAAAACGGTATTACAGTTAACGCTCTTATAAGTAAAAGTCAGTCACATTTGAGCTTATTTACAAAACAAGAGCTACCGGTAATGATAGAGATGATAGTCATGTCAGTAAAGAGTTCAGCTATTCACCAAAATATTTGAAGTTGGTTGGACAGATGTAAAAGCTTGCGGCACAACAAAAAGATTACTTCTACAACCCTTTCAATAATAATTTCAATTCAATTTTCAACTGCCAGGGCAAGGAAGCAATGCAAAGGCAGACACCATCTCCCTTAATAGAACTTTCAATTGGATGATTTTATAAAAAAGCAAAATAAATTTCTTCAACCCAAGCAGTTAACCCTTTAAGTCCCAATAGTGACCAACATCAATTTTCTCCTAACAATATCCATACAATGTCAAGAGATTAGGTTATGAGAATTAATAAAATGATCACCTAAGAGAAAATGCTCTGATCTTTTATCAAATTCTTTCAACTCATTCTTTAAGGAAATGTATAGAGATCAGTTTGGAGAATTTTTATGTGGATATTGGGGCTTAAAGGGTTAATGGCTTCTGGGAAACTTGGGGATGGGGTGCAATAACCTAAGTACATAAAATATGGAGTGCTGTTCAGATAAAGACAAGCTCCATTTGCCCAAAGAGATCTGTTAAAGATCAGTCCATATGCACATGTGGTGTCCTCTTTTTGAATTTGTGGATGAAATCTCCCCTTTATGGTCTGACTATTTGAAGAAAGTGTTCTAGAGCATTCGATTCTTTTGTTTTTGTTTATTTCTCCATACATTTTGAAAAATGTATTTTTGTTATTTTAGTCTGGTCTGCATTTAGAAAAGAAAGGACCATGAACACCAGACTGTAGTCATATAAACAGCCTTTCAATCCAGCCATAATGACATTTCAAGGCCGACAACTGGTCTTTATTACAAGATGAGGAAACAAGCACTACTCCCCTTGAGTTTGGCTAAGATTCATTTCGTTTTACCTTCTGATCTCTGTTATTTCACTTTCCTGTGTTTATTCAAAACAGACGCAAGGTAAATTTTGGAGATCTTAATCTTATCCACAACACTAAAGCATAGATCAAGCCACTGATCATTTTCTAGATAATAGAAATCTTTGGATCAATCTCAGTGGTAATAATTTTTCTAGACATGATGCAAAACCTCTGCAAAGGATGTCAGAGATGACATAAGTTCAATGATTTTGATCAAATCAAAACCCAGTCACTATCCAAAAACAAGAAACTTAATCCATAACGACAAATTGCTTAAATGACTAAGTTAAAGTTTTTATCTTTTTAAAGCTTAATTGAAAACTCAAATAAATGTACTGTAGGTATGAGAAGCATTTCCCATAGGGTTATTTGTTTTTGTCAGCAGACAGAAAAATAAGTGGTTTCTTGAGTACACCTGATAATGTTCAGCTGTTAGTTAGCTTCAAAGAATGTGACAAGTGCTACGAGTTGATTGTGAGATAAAATGAATCAGAAATCTTCATTTTCACTTTTGGGATGAGGTGAATTAAACCCCCATTTTTCATCAGTACGTACGGAGGATAGAACCTATGTATCTGATTGAGATCTGTGGTGAATTAAGGCCATCTGAATTACTTAATTAGGAATTTTAAACCAATATCCGCAGATCGAAATCCACTTAAAAATAAGCCCTTTCACAAGGCCGAAGCCCATTTTGTGCACGCGTAAATCACCAACTCTAATTCGAGTAGTTTAGTGGCATAAGCTTGAAAGTCAATTATGACAACAAATGAGTTTCTTTGAAAATTACGAAGCCTTTCACATTCAAGACCGCAAAACAGCTAATCAGTTCATTACGAAGCCCGTTCCCTGTTAACGATGGAAGTGAACATCAAGAAAATGTCTAAGACATTAAAAAAATGCTGATCTGGGTTACTACAAGTACATTGACTTCATTACTCGACCACTCCAACTAGTTTTGTAAGGAAAGATCGTGCAAAACGCGAATCCTTCATAGCTTAAATAGTTGCTCAGTAGTAGTTTTCAAACCAAAGGCATTTACAATGATCATTTAAATAACAACAGCTCTTTTGTAATTTGCAAATTTAACTGGACTATAACAATTTTGCATTCATTCAATAAGAGTAATTAGTACGGACATCAAAGGAACATTTATTGGTCCAGTGTCATGAAGTGGTGAGGACGCCATTCCGACGAGCATCAAAAGCCGACATGTTAAATTTACTTTTTTATCTTTACAACATTTGCCAATTGAAACCGGAAAATAAAAGATGGGCTTTACCGTGCAATTATGAGCGTGGAATGATAAGCGGTGTCCTTTATGTGTAATGACCGCAGTCAAGGTTGACATACAAAAACTGGTGAACGAACAAACGAAATCAAGCACTGCGTCTTTTGTTTCCCACAGCTTGATCAATCCAGGGAACAGATTGAGTGTTTTGATTTTGCTCAAACTAGAGGAATACCAGCCGTATAGTGCGCAACAACAAGGACCTCGCTGTAGGTGAAATACTGCACTTAGTAAACAGCATGATCTACAAGAAAACTATTTGCTACAATTAAAGTAATATCGCAACACAACCTCGCTCACCTGTTCGTTTTTTGGATTACGTAGACGACTATAAATCCCACTAGCAACACCACAACCAACAGAAAAATATAGACGCCGGTCCGAGGAGTCCTTCTCTGTCGTTCATCTTGAGATTTCACCACAACTTCCTCTGAACTTTCAGGCACCTTCCTTTCATCGTCCACCATTTTGACTTGAAAGTTGCCTTGCGTCGATTCACAGCTAGGCGGTTTTTCCCCCGCAAATCTTGTCTCAGCCTTTACCATGTTAAGTCTCCTTCGGCTTACACTGATTGAAACCAAAATAAGGCCACGCGAGACATCTGTGTTCTCGTGGAACGATTTCTGAAGTGCACGTACAACGCTCCCTGCTACATATTTTGAAATCTCTGTTATTCGATCACCCAACACTTGATCACAGACGTGTGAAATTGACAAGCCAATCGCTCAAGCCAATCATCAACTTTTTTTTGCCGCCGGAACCGGAAATAGAAAAATAACGTGGTGAGTTGGTGAGATGTTTAGGCGCTCACCAGGGCTACTCACGCAGCAAAGTAATTGAGTAAAAGAGCGCGGAAAAACTATCTGCCAATATAAATACGCATCTGAAGATATTTTTGCTTTCGGAACTGTTCCTTATGCAAAATTAAACAACAATAATAACCGCGTGGGTAGATCTGTATTGTGTGCATAATTAAGCAAATTTAAGATAGCCAAAGGAAAAAAAAAAACTGGAACTGATAGCAGTGAAAAATTTTGTACGAAGGGTCAGAAGTAGAGTGTAAGATCTAGAATGAAACTTAATGAAGCATGTTATTGAGGGATTGGTCAGTATTAAGTTTCTTTACGTAAAAAGGGAAGTGAATGGACACCAGTGAAATCAGCAAACAACTGTTACAAGAGTTCTAAATTGAAAAAGGCTGCCTTGCTCGGTTTAAAGTTGTGACACTTTGCGTGAAAATGCAACATTTTCTGAGTTCTTGTAATAAAAAAATTCCTGTTTTAATAATAGCATGCAGCAGTTTTTGCATTCAGATACTCAGTCAATAAATGAAATTAACTTGGCCCAACTGACAAACTAAGACATGGTCGGGATGTGGTAATTGCTGCTCCAGCGGCAGACAACAATTAATAAAATAACCTATTGTCCCCTGGATCAACGCCGAGCTTTTGTAGGAAATCACAAAAGGAAATGAAACTTACTAATACAAAAGTGAAATATTCGCATCGACAAAGTGATTGCAAACAATTTTTTGTTGTTACGAACCATCAGTCAATCTCATTCTGCCAATTCTCTCTCAAAAAAGGACTAAAAAAACGCCTGTCAACCTCTGGCTGGCACTGGTAACTGTAGCATTTACCTGAACGCAGGATAAAATATAGACTTGGCACAAGTCGACTGCGTTAGCGCCAAAGGAAACAGGGGCTTTGAGAAAGTCTAGATAAAAAAGATATTGGCTACTGACACACACAACAGTCCGAACCTTTTAAATATCCACACGAATCTCCAGATTCTCTATAAGATACACTTAAATGTCAAAGCATTTTCCCTCTGGCGATTATGTTATTAATTCTCAAAGCCTTTTCTCTTGATGTTATTAGAAGAAAATTGATGTTAGTCACTTTTGGTTAACTGTGGCAACAGTTGTCACAATTCAGTTTAGTAAAGGACAGATGTACTAACATAGTAAGATACAGGGTCCCCGGCGATCCGAACAGAGTCTGGGTCCGGAAGGCTTTAAAGAATTTGCTACTAAATCAAAAACTTTCAGAACTATCTAAGTATGAGAATGAAAAAGTTCCTCACGGTATTTAGAATATGACACTGGACAGAACATGGACGGATAGATAAGTACACAGCAGTGAAACTGCTCTGAAATCTCTTAGTGGGAAATTTGTACTCACGATAACTGAAACTGAACTGATAAATAAAATTGGCTAAAGCGGCTTGGCTAGTATTCCGAATCCTCACTAAGTTTTTGACTCCCAGCTTTACCGTGTACAGACAAGATACCTGAAAAATCTTGTATCTATTGTGTAGGAGTTTTATTTCTAACTGTTATGCGAGTTCATACCATTATACTGGGGGATTTTGTCATTTATATCCCATATTTTGCCACGTATAATAAGTTCCTTGTGGAATGAACAGGTAAGACAGCGAGTTGCACCTGGAACTTCTTACGCTTGCGTCTTTTGGATAGGAATGCTCGGCCTAATCATGTTTACAAATATGATTCATGTGTTCCGCTACTGCTGACTGAACAAACCGTACGAGGAAATACTAGCCTTAGGGCTCTGAGTTTATAAAGTACAGGCGTTGTTATTAAGGAATAGCAATATACTCAGATAAGCTCTAATAAACAGTGAATTAACTTTCGAAGACCGCAAAAGCCCTTGCTTGGTCTTGTTTACCGGAAACTTTCTCCCACATACATGGGATAGCGTCCAAATTCAAATTCAACTTTTTCTTGCAACAGAGGCCCGACTCTTTTCAGTAATGTTAGTCACTTGAAAATAAGAGGATTCTGGCAGTTTTCGTGCTTAACAGTATGCGTGTCAAGTCTTAAACATCTGTTTGAAAGCTGTCTTGTTAGCATTTATCTATTTTTAAATAGATAAAAAAGTAATTCATCAGTATTATAATTCACTGACATTGCTGAAAGACACAAAAAATTTATCTCAGTTGCAACCCTCTGCCAGACAACTACTATTTTTCAACTGCCTTTTACAGCTTTTTTCCGATATCTACCAGCATTTTAAAATTCTACTGATGCACTGTCAGTCAAACTAACTCCTAATTCATTTAAGGCAGTACAATTGTAAACTGAGTTTTCCATTTAAAGCCTGAATAAGCTCTGAAAAAGCTTAAGAATATGCCTGAATGGTTCACACAATCTTGCAGCATGGAAAATACGAAAATAAAGCCCTTGCCTTAAAACTAAGATAAAAACAAATTCCCAGATTATTGTTATATAATTTCAAGGAAGAAGCCGGAATTAGCGGTTAATATGCTTTAACGTGTATATTGTAAGTAATTGGTCAAAGGTTTAATTATTGTTTAAACGTTCTGCTTTGATGTATAGTACAAAGAAGCTCTGTTATTGAACCAAGGCCAAGGCTAAAGATGAAAAAATACGGTGCCATGTGAAAGGCCTCTGATTAAAGAACCTACTGAAGAGGTTTCACTTGAACGGTCACACCCGCTAGTTTCAGCACTAGCCCTGTCTGAAAAAAAGTTCAATGTTAGCTTTAAAGGAGCTGTGTCATGAAATTCAGCCAAATTGGGAAATTACAAAATGCGTAAAACTTTAAAGGAAGGTTAAAATAACACAACAGAAACAACAGATGCCACGGATGGGCAAAACTGAAAAAGATTGAGACGGATTGAAAGTAGGATTTTTGAAAACTGTTCAGCCTAACACTTTTTCAAAGTTGATCCCTGCTGCTTGCAACTTCAAAAATAATGCTCAGGAGACATATTTGTTTGTCTCGGATCTCTGATTTTGTCATTTACATGTAATTTCTTTGCTTACTTTAAGTTCCATAGCGATTGAGGGCGAGTAATTGACAAAATTAAACAAAATGAACTGGGCTGCCGTGACACAGCCCCTTTAAAAGTGTAAACATGAAAGAGCTAAAACAAAATGACAGAAAAAATCAGTCGTAATGAAGGTAAAGAGGATGTATGCGAATTTAGACCAAAAAAAAAAGCAAAGGGGTCTCAGGTTGTCCGCTGTAACTGGGGTTAGTAAAGGTTTATCAGATTTCGAATTCCCGTTGTTTTTCTCTCTGTATGAAGAATAATCAGTTTTATTCTTCACACAAATTGTGATACATTTATCACGCCTCATATTTCTAGATCGTTTCAGTAGCAGCCCTGGGCTGGTTTGCCGTCAACGCCTTCGCTTACTTATCGAATCTTTGAAGGATTCCGCCGGTCGGCTTGACGTACCCACGAATAGGTCACCTCGTAACCCGCAGTCAGTCACTTTTTCCGTTCCGCGGACTATTGTAGTCAAGTAGTATCCAATGTCTTTCCTTTTACGTAGGGCTTCACTACAGTGACTATACGTTTCTAATTTCCTGATTTTATCGTGCTTACTAATAAGTGCTAGACCGAACAACAGGCAACTGAATCAGTCTCCATTATTTCAAACAAGTGTTGAGATATTCTTATGGTCTACCCAAAACGAGTGAACCTTTGTCGAGTTCTACAATGTAGTTATTCGTCCTTTCATCTTTGAGCACTTTGTCAGAAATTTGCGAACGCTTTACGTTTTCATGTGACTGTTACTTGATATATTTGACAAGGATCATTGGAATTGTAAAAAATGTCAGTCACGAAACAGTGACAATTTTAAATCAGAGGGATTCGTAGCAGGAAACAATTTGAAGGGGACATCCTTGATTCCAATGATTTACCGGGGTAGAACCCCGGCTGACCGGCCATAAAATTCCAACAATCAGCACCTCTGTTTGTAGGCCCATACCGTAAACTTCCATTATAAACCCCGCCAAGTTATAAGCCCCCGCTCCACTCGCCCCCCATTTTTATTTATGGGCCCATCTACCCGTAAACAAAAAAATACATCCAGTTTTAATACTCCCTTTCACAAGCCCTCTTAAAACCCCTTACGAAGTTGTATAACCCCAGGGCTTATAACTCGGAAGTTAGCGGTACCTCTGAATATATATTAAAGCCTTCAAAATTCGAAAAGCAAAAATGCCCCCGATCATATGTAATTGAAACCATACATGATACAGCATTGGAACTGTCACGAGACTGTAAACAAGAGGTGAGTCAGTAATGACGTACAAGTTAGATTATGATGAACTTTGAGCCACCGTATGACTTACAGTTAACTTCAGCATAACTATTAACCCTTTAAACGCAGACCAAAATTTGAATTCTCATTTGTTGCCCCTAGTCATTTCCTACAGAAGGGGAGAAGTTGATAAAATATCAAGCAAATTCATCTTGTATGATCATGTCCGTAATTCTCATGACCACTCTGTTTTACAAACCACTGATATTACAAGGAGAAATTTGATGCTGATCACTCTTAGGGACTGAAGGGTTAATTGTGGTCAAGAGCCGACTGTGGTTGGTACAAACTACAAACCAGTAGCATTTTTGTTCGGTACTGTGTACCGTATTCTATCTTTAATAAATTACTCAGTGTTGTTGTCTGAAAATGGCATTATAAGAAGTATGTCTTTGTCAGTCATCAATTTCTAGTTAGACCAAATCCAAATTTGCGTCGAGGAAAGGAAAACCGTAAGGAAAGGCTGACAATGGTGTTCAGAGTAGTGATAAACAGAGTAAAGCCTCCCGCAAACGGACGCAACATTGTTAGATTGCACGGGTGAGAATCAATAAATGTCCCCCAAAAATAGAGTTCAAATAGTTAGTAACAAGATGCGGCATCTCTTTAAAATTACTGAATTTTTGACATTCCATGCAGAAATGACAGTTGCCACTTTTTTAGGCAGGACTTCGTCTCTGGTTCATAGCCAAGCTCCCCTGGTTTTTTGACCGTCATTATCTTTGTACGGCGAAGGCGTGGATACATGCATGAATGCGCAGCAACTATGCTAGACGGCGAAAGGGACCTTGCGGATTGCGAAGGTGGATTTTAGTGTCATTTTATTAGTCCCTTCGCTTCTATATTACAGTCACAGTGCAAAAATATCGTCGGTTGTTTTGTCAGTTTTAAATGATGAAATCAGGCATGAAGCAGTACTCAAGAGAGACGTTTCCTCATACGCCGGTTGTCGCTTTCAGTCTGACAAAACAACCGATGATATTTTGCATTGTGACCGTATTATTTTCAAGAAAAGCGACTAATAAAATGACACTAAAATCCATCATCGCAATTCGCAAGGTCCCCTTCTTCGTCTAGCATAGTAGCTGCGCATCCATGCATCCACGCGTTATAATGACGGTCAAGAAACCAGGGGAACTTGACGGAACTTGGCTATGAACCAGAGACGAGGACCGGGCTAAAAAAAGTGGCAACTTTCATTTCTGCGATGCCGCATCTTGTTATTAACTATTTGAACTCTATTTTTTTTACATTTAGTTATTATCACTCGCTCAAAATTAAATAACCTAAGATTCACGTTTTTGATTCAAAATAAGAGACATCCTACAGTTTTCACTGATTATCTTACCGTGTGGTCCTTAATAAAAGGACAGAAAAAAGAATGGAATTCTGAATGTATTCAAAGGTTGCTTTTGTACAGGTTCACAAATTTCCTTTGAATTTCGAATTCGTCATGAGACAATTTTAGTCCAGCGTTTTCTTACCAAGGCCATATATTTACTGGAGAAAATTGGTAAGAACTACTGGAGTTGCGGTCGACTTACAAATGTTTGGCTAGGTACGCCAAGAGCATGAAACAAAGACAGATGAATTTCCCCTGTTATAGTCTCCTATGATACACGAAATGTTACAAGGATCCTTTTTTTTCAAACAATTATCCCCAATCTCCAGCTGGGCTTGACAAACGAACTATAGTCACTACAGTGAAACAAAAATAATTATAATATGCATTAGAATTGAGCGGTAATTCCAAATGAAATATTCTGTAGTGCTCCCTCTCGGATGAGCTAATTAATATTTCTCAGCTGTTGCCATAATTATTAATAACTAAGCTACCCGAAAGTGAATAAATTTATAACGGCTTAATAAGAGCTTGAAGTTATTCCTGATCACAAGCTCCAAGGCTTTCTGTGAAATCTAGGTAAGACATATTTATTTGATAATATTATATATTTTTAAAGGGTCAGTTAATAACGAACCAAGTTGAGTTTATATGTCTGGGCTCTCTTGCGTGCACGAGTAAGTGGAATTTAAGATATCCATCCCTTATATTTGTACAGGACGATTCACTTACCGTTGAAAACGGTGATTAAGTTCAACTGGAGCTTAATTCACGGGGTTTATTCATTGTATTTTGCTGTTCAGTCTCACAAAAAGAAAACTATTTAATTCAAAGAAAGCATGACTGGCCCGGCATTAAAAATAATAATAAAGAGGAAAAATACTAGGCTACAGTATGTAATTTTGCAATGGATCGGACATAGTTGGAATTGGTTAACGCGGCGTACTAAAGAGGAATAAAGAATGATTAAAAATAAATTATTAATCGATAACCTGCCGACCTGTGTTGAAAAATAAAATATAGTACCACAGTCGCGAATTTTTTTTTGGCCTTGAATTATAACTTACGACTTTGTTATCGCGTTTTCCTTGTAAGCAAAAGCTGATAATTGATCAAAATAATCATTAAAATGCGGCAATATTTTTTTGGGGGAAAGATATATATCCCTGAACGATAAATCTGCATGCAGATAAGCTAAACAGTCACATTTGAGAAAAGCTATCATAAAATATGTCTTTCGAGTCGTACAATAACAGAAAAAGCTCTGGCAAGTGCCTTTGGTAGATTCTGTTTTTGCAGAAAATTAAAAATAAATGAAACTTTTACGAAGAGCAACAAACCGCTGGTTTCCGCAAGTGTAGCTCCATAATTTAGTGTCCGAGTTAACAATAACAGTTACTCTCCTTTCCCCGTTTGCCAGTCAATTCAAGCACTTAGTCTGAACATAGTTTCAAAGGGATTTAAAATTGGTGATATCATTAGTGAACACAAGTTACAACTCATGATGAATTATGTTACAACTTATGCTGAATATAGAAGACAAAAAATGCCCTGAATAAGCGACAAGGTTTTATCATCTCGTTTTTTTAATGCTCATTCGTGCTGCCATATCCGTTTCATCTACAACGCAGGAATGACAACTTATAATATTTGACAAATGATATTGCAAGAGAATAGATTAAAGTTTCTTCAAAAGATTGAAAAATGATTACTGATAAACACTTTTAAAATGCTAATCGAGGCGAATTTACAAATTTAAAAGAGGGCAGGTGCAATAATCTTTGTTTACAACTGTTTATGCGACATATATATCTGGCGCCTTTTCGTAGACTTGTGCACCACGCCTGGGGGGGGGGGGGGGGGGGGGGCGCTTCTGGGAAATCTTGGTGGGAGTATGTTCCCCGGTACTCCAAATCCGGACCCTATTTCAGACCCAAAAATGTCATTTCCCACACCCGTTTTCAGACCTGGCCTCAAACATTATTGGCTCGCATTCAGACCATGAAATGACTTAGATTAAAACACCAACAAAACGATGTCTTAAAGTCCATTTCGAATTCGCATATTATCTTTCTTAACAGGAGCCCATGGGCTCCTGTTCTTAATCATTTGGAATTGAAACAACCGAAACGTTCACACGTTCCCATAGTTCCCTCGAAAACCATACCCGATCCCGGACCAAAATGTGCAAAGTCTATACCCGTTTTCAGACCGAAACGGCACATAAACTATACCCTTTGGGGCGGCACATGTCTTTATGGCTTATGCTGGTAAGCGGACACCATCCTCCTGACAGTCGAAAAAAGAGTCCGTAACTGGGGCTGGTCGCTTACGGGAATGTAAATATACATAATTTTTATGGTAGTTGAGAAAAACGGGGTTTTGTGAAGTGGCCGTAAGTAGAGCTGCCCTAATTCGCTTACGAGAGAGTGTCCGTTGGGAGAACTTCCACTGCATTAATAAAATAGGATTTCAGCTGCGAGAATTATAGCTGAAGTTCTGTATTGGGTGTTTGAACCCACAGGTGTTCTTATGATAAAAACAGCTCCTAAAATTCGTGATTTTTACTACTGAACCACTTACAGTACAGCTTCATCACTGCACAAGGGAGTTTAATAAAACAACGACGTTTTTGAGCGACGCACGGCAACCGGAAGTGGACTTTTTGCACTCTTGGGCCCTGATTTTGAACAAATTTTCTAGCAGATCGTCTCTATCACAGTAAAGACACTTAGCAATACAAATTTGTTAGCGTCAAGGCATAATGAAAGGGAAAAGGACTCACTTCCGGTTGACGCTTGTCGCTCAAAAACGTCGCTACTTAGGGACGGACCATTAGAAAACTTATGGGGAGGGGTGGTGGGGGGCGGGGGGCGGGCGAAGTACAAAAAAAATATTCGCTTCACGCACGCCAATTAATCCTAAAAAACATTCACGCTATGGCCTAAAAAAAATTCATAGAAGGAATTTGATAAGGAAAAAAAATTCCTGCGGCTCGAAAATTCCCCTCCCCCCCCCCATAACTTTTCTAATGGTCCGTCCATTAAACTCCCTACTACTGCAGCTGACGTCACGGAGACCATGTTGATTGACAGGAACAAAAGTGTTCCTTTTTCATGCAAATTCTGCGGAAAATTTTCTTTTGTTTTGTCAACCTGACATGGCCGCCTTGTCAGGTGGTGGCAGACCAACAATACAAACCACCCACTGCAAAATAAAGGCGACTCCGTTGATTACGGAGTTAGAACCTTCCCTAAAATGAAAATACCAGCAGTGGAAAACTTTACCTTTTTCAGTTTGCATGCTTTTTGTTTTATATACGAATTTTCCTACCATATGTCATCTTTTGTTTCTTTAATTAGCTACTTATTCTACATTTAAATATTTGTTGTTATTTAACGGTTTATTTTTTTTCTTTCTTCTTAACAATACAAAATTATTGCAGTTTTTTGCCTTCATATGAAGTAATGTATTTCAAGCCATTTTCAATGTTATGTTAATTTACTTCATTTATTATTATCACTTATTATTCAGAATCCTTGAAATTTTTGCTTGTAAAATCCGGACTCCAGAAAAATTTTGCTTGTGCAATCCGGAATCCCACTATATTCATAATCCAAGTTCCACTTACCAAGACTGGAACCCGGTAATGCAGAATCCAACAAACAAATTGAACAGTTTTGGAGCCTCAAAATCCCTCATACCTCTCGCGATTCAGTAACCGGTCAGTGTCTGCAGATAATTATATTTATAATGAAGGCGGTTTAACACGGCCGAAATATAGGTGAGAGACAAAAAACATCTTGTTTTACTCTTCACTTGCGGTACTGTATTTATTGAGTTGTGAAGGGAGTGTCCTCTAAAAGATGCTTGTGATAGGTTATATGGGTCACAGGTATACCTATTCAACAGGTTCGGGTTTTAAAATTGGTCTTCGGGCCCGAAACGTTTCCGGGACTTTCGAAAAATGGTCCCCTGGCCTATAGGTGGTGTCCAGTGCTGCTTTGAACTCCGTCGCGAGCAAATGACGTTTGGAGGAACGTACATAGGCTACGATCACTAACCTGCGTCACAGACAATTAAAGCTCTCGTTTTTTCTACAGGATGCGTGAGCCGGCTGCAACGCAGGCAGCAGTTACTTAACTTTTTGTGTTTAGTACTTCTTGGCCTGCGTAGCAGGCGTTCAAAAGGGGAGGGGAGAGGGAATTCGGGTGCAGCAGAGCCTATCAAAAATTTAGTAACATCCGCTGGATCTGGTCGAAGAAGCCGCCGAAATATTGTTCGAAAAAATCAATACAGGTTGTTATCAGCTTTGCAGTAGTCTTTGGACTTCTCGTTTTCGTTGTACGACTATTATCTCAAGGCAAATCCTTTTCGTTCGAAATCTGTTAGCAGGATATCTTTCTTTTTTTTTCTGAAGTCACGCAACTACCCTCCCCTACCTCAAAAAAGCAAATGGCAGGCCCTTAAGATGCTTGCTAAAATTTTATCTTGATACCTTGTAAGGGTGATGATTACATTCTGAAGGCACGCCCATAGACATGCTGGCGCACTTTACCAATTGTTAAGTTCTAACGAACAACCAGTAGCAATTACGACCCCATTTCAATTTTCAAAGCAAAGGCCCCTGACAAAAACCGGCGTTCCTAGCCTTAACGTTTTTGCAATGGGTCATAAAAAATAAAATAAAAATAGACTTCAGTTGCCTCCATGATCGATATTACCCTGTTTGTGTATCCTTTGTTGGGTTGTTGTGATCGCCGGGTCTTAGCGGATAATAGAGGACCAGCATGGACCACGGAGTTAATTAGCAAGCTTGTGCGTTTTTTCCTCTGACATTCTCTCGCATTCTTTAACGTGATCTACGGATGAGGATCGGTTGTGTTCTTTTGTGTACTTCTATGGGCTTCCGACTTTGCGCGGATTGCGATGCTCAAGAAAGGCCATTTTAGCACGTAAATCGAACAATTTGCCTCCCACAGAGTTACGCGATCCTTGAAGAAGGCCGAAATGAGAGATGGCTTTGATAAATGACTGTATGACGAAAATTTTTAGAATAATTTTCCTTTCATAAGAACCATTTTAGTGGGGTGAGCATGTCAAAATTCGTATAGTACTTGCCCTGAATGGAACCCAGTGCTGCCAAATTTTGGCAGCACGTGGAGACGTTTATTTGTTTACGTAAAATTTATTTCACTATTGTATTCGGTCCTACGGGTCACTTCCTCGCTTACGGCAATGAAACTGTCGTTTATTTTGTCTATATTTAGTTATTGGGCAACAAAACCGAGTGAGTTACTATTAAAATCCACAGGTGTAAGGGGTCGCACAGTATTAATCCCCCGGTATTCACATTAATTTCAAGTTGTCAAAATCGAATTCGTCAATTCTTTTCACTCGGAAAAATCTTAATATGCGAATTTTCAGAATTTTTTAAAGTACATCAACTTCATGCAAGCAGTATTCAAACCTTTCTTTTCTCTTTTATCTTAAACGACCTGCTGTCGCAAAACAAACAAAAAGTGTAGTTTTCATATTAAAATTAAGTTCATTGGGCTTTTATTCATGGTGCATGCAAGTGCGAAGATTTTCCTGTTTCATTTTCTTGTACAAATCTCGAACTGAAGAATATTAGTTTTGACAGAAGTTTATTTTTCTGCAGGTAAAGTGCTTTAAGAGCAGGCAAAGTTCTTCTGGCATGGTTGAAATTTAAAAGGTGTTTTTCTGTCACTTTGTCTTCCGTCGTCGATTAATAATGTAAGTTATCTAATGGAAATAGCAGGTCGAGATCCTTATAATCGTCCATTATTACTGGTGCCTTTTTGAAAAAAACGCAATTTCATACGGGATATCCATAGTGACCTGTCGTAACCGATTATCTTGTCCCATCTCTCCCACGTGCGACAAAACGACCACTCGCCGCTTCTGCCATCACTGCACATGCATTACAAACACGGCGATTTTTTCTGCTTGCTCCTTGCGCGCTCCGGACTCGGGCCGAACACTACATTTTTTCTGTCAGTCCCGTCTAAGCAAGACTGAGTGTGCGACTGGAAATATACAAAAGTTAAACCCGGCACAAGTTTAAGGTAAATCAAGTTATAAAACCCTTTTTTAGGGTATTAATTTTCCAGTAATTTATATAGCGCGTTCTTGAGGGACGTTAGCAACAGTCGCTGTCGATAGGGTTTAATTGAATGGGTCATTCTTAGCAGCCCAACAGTGAAACATTAATTAATTGCTTTATTCACAGATAACTGAAACGAAAGCAATTTGATCGAAAGAGCAAGTCGTTATAAGTAGGGACAACAGTTATTTCACTTTGTGGCTTTGAACGGTAAGCTAATTTTAAACGAGATGTTTTTTTAATAACTTGACCCGGTTCTAATGGCAACTGACCTTGCTTTCATTGATCGATAAACACGCCTTAGTCAAGTGAAGTAGGTCATAACAATGATCCCGCCTATAAAGCAGTACAGTTTATTACACCTAACGCGGGATTTTAGGAACCACCAGATATTTTTAACCATAGTCTAAACTACATTATATATGTAAATATTTGTCTCTAAATTTTCTCTCAGCAATGACCCTGCTCATCGGCATCGATTATAAAACTTTCACTTACACTGTAACTTATGTAAACTGAAGAGAATACGGATTGAGTCGCTCATTTTTTCTCAAGCGCGTCGTCTCAATGAATTTCATAATAGCGGCCCAAGGAAAAATCCTTAATTTTAACCCTTAATTTAAGCTTGTCACCTATATGTACGTTTTCCCGCGGAGATTATCATTTGTTATTCGCAGGTTGACTTATTATGAATTCATTACAAAATTGCGAGAATCAAAAAGGAGTTTATAAACTATATTAATTTTCAGCCCTTGTGTGACGTCACTGAGTTGTTTATTTCTCCCCGTTATCGTTATTTTATTACCATTTTTTTTTTACCATTTTCGGTTATTTTCTGATAAAATCGTTAAGGCTCCCACATATACTTTGCCTTTTGGTCTACTCCAGTATACGAGGGGAAAAACCTTCTACACGAACAAAATAAATTCATTACTTTATAAATGACAATGCTAAATAGATACAGAATATTATTCCTACTAAGCAATAGGCTACAATCAACTCATCTAACACCTTTTAAAGACCATACTTTATGCACATGGACAAACAGCACTGGCCACCATACCAGTAAGAACAATAATGCAACAACTTCCCAGGTCCTGGCGGCCCTTTTTCGAGGCAAGAAAGTGTAACAGGTACTGAACCGATTTGATTTAAATAATACTTCTTAGTCCTTTTGTAAATAATCTCACACCTGGACTGCTTTTTTAATTTGTGGCGAGAATTTATATGAAAAAAATATTATACACGCAAAAAGGCTTAGCCACGCGTACGTACGTGCCACTCAGCAAATTAATTTTGATCTCCTCCTTTTCTTCTTCTTCTTCTTCTTAGTCATCAAATTATGACAGAGATGTTTGGGTCCAAGGAGGATTTCGGTTGCCCGAAATATTCATCGGCAGACAGTTACATAGGAATTTTGTCTGCCTTCAACGGAGAAATTCACCATTCGAAGCTTTCCCGCAACAGCGATTCATTGGTGAGTTTAATAAACCCGATACCGAGCCGCAATTTTTTTTCATTTTGTTCATTCAGCGCTCTAATGTAAACACTATTGAATTTATACACGGGGATGGCATTGTGCGACGATTAGAGATGTCAAATTGTGCCATTTTATATCCTTATCGCTCTTTGAAACTGCAAAACGAAACGTTTCCAAGAGGGGTCTTTGATCTGCTCGTGAAAGTAGGTGCTCAATTTTATTTCTAGTTTTAACTGGAAGTACTTAGGAAACTGAGGTCAAACAGTTACTCATTAAATGGCCTCCGCTGAGCTCGGTGAAGAATAGTTACAGCACCTAAGCGTAAAGCTTATTCGAAGACGTGGCACTGACCACTCGCAAACCGATTTTCTTAAATCCGACCGACATCTTCAGAATCGCGAAAAAATTAAGCCAAACTACCAGTGATTAATTAAAAGCTGATGATTAGGAAAATGTTGGCCAACACCAGCTATTAAGTTAACTTCTAAGCCACGTCAGTGAGGCGCTCATCAAACTAAATTGTTTTGACGACCTAAATTGAAATGTATCTTATATGGATTTTACGCCGCGAAGGATCCCATAGAAAGTTATTAATTTGATTGGACACGACTTGAGGTAAAATACACCTTAATATTTGGTATTTCCTTTCCCTGTGGCTTTTTTAATATCAGTTTCTGCCTGACAAACATAAGTGCTTCCGATGTTTACAAACGAAAATTATACTTTTTTCAAAATTGTTGCATTTAATACGTACATTTCTCAGGTAACAATAAATTCGTCGTAAGTAATGTAACGCCAGAATTGTTAAATCCTTTTAGAATACGAATCTTTTGTTGGTGTATTGACAAACAACAGCTATATAGATTGTCAAAAGCATACTGAAAGGACCTTGACTAATCTTCATAGCTAAGAGATTAACATTTTTTGTCGCTGATTATCTGACAGGAAAAAACAAGACAAATAAAAGATCGTCTCATCAAAATAGATACACAGCTTAACTTTTCATTCTAATTGGAGCGTTCTGAGGCCACAAGTTTTAATAGGAAAGAAGTTTTCTTATCGCATGGGTGGCAGCTTTCATTATTATTAGCGCGTGAAAACAGTCGTAGATAAGGAAAGAGAGATATTACTAGATTAATTATCGCCAAGCTCTTGCATTTGTTATTCACAGCTGCGTTCGATCGTTGATTCTCTTCTTGTTTGACGATAGAACGTATCATACAGTTACGCTTTTTGAATTAATCGAACCTTAGGCGCAGTAAAAGGCCGAATTAATCGTAGTTTATGTCCGAACAGGTATCAAGTAAAGACAATCGCGAGTTTTTGTGGTAACTTATTCTAAAAAAAAAATAAAAGAAGAGGCGACTTGATTTTGTGTTTCTTTTATAAAAGCTAAGAAGTTGAAGATTAATAATACCGAAGGAACAACAGCGATCTCATTTTTGAAGGAAATAATCGCGATTTAGGCAAGACAATTCCTTTCAATTTTTTTTGTTTACAAGCTTTGAATGCATAACAAATAAAGATCCTACGGGAAGGTTGATTGGAAGACATTTCTTTATTAGTTCGGAAAAGAATTAATTGTAATCTCCTGAAAAACATTAATAAATGTGATGATTAATTTTACTGACGCGCCGAGTTTGGCGTCACGTGGTAGCAGTTAATTGGCGATAATTAATTATAATAAGAAATGAAATCGCCGTGCTGACTAGTGCGCATGTCGTAATTGTCGATTTCAATGGAATGCCCCATCAAAGATGTGTCAGTCGATGTTTGAACTCCAACTGGTCGAGTTATGTCTTCGGAAATTTTGGCGGCCAATGCATATCACTTCCAGGAAATAGGCTTTTTATGAAACCCCCGCGATTATTTAAATTAAATTTCTGTTAAGCGGAGCGGTGCATCGATGGAAAAGGGGTCATCACTGCAACAACAGCGGAGCGTTGTAAGTCCGTGTTTTGTCGTCCACTGATTTGCATTTTCATTTGATAGCTAATCTATTGATTAATTAAAATGGAACGTATTTATGATCTCGTAGCCCGAGGTCGCGTTTCTTTCATTCAGCTCTTCCTGTGTTTGTAACGTTGTAAAATGCTCTTGCAGTCCGCCGATCGAGATGGGCTGCGGAGTACAGCAGACCGGGAGATCAGGCGGGAATCTTCATCTCCGCACACTTACAAGCAGCACCGTTCATCCTTGTCAAGCGGATCCGTGGAAAGCCGGATGGCGGAGCTTGATGATATTCAACGGTCGATGGAAGTGGAGGAAACGGAGGAAGAAGGTTTTGAGGAGGACAGATTCAAGAGAGAGCACTACGACACCGATTCGGACAGTGTTTCCAGTGGGCGCGAGGGAGCTTCGTATACGCAACACTCGGCTCGCGTGCAGAGCCAACAACCCCCTTCACCAGTGGAACAGGCTTACATCAACAACAATGTCAGCGGGATAGACAACAGAATTCCTGCTCACGAATGGACTTTTGAAGAACAATTCAAGCAGGTAAGTCCAGATGTCGTACCAAATCTTAAATTATTTGATTTTCTAAATCAGATCAAGAAAGAAAGGCAATCGGTTTCGGGTTTGGGTACCGTCTTGAGGACCGTCATTAATCAACTTGCTTCGCACATACAAAGTGACGCGGCTCGAGCGAATATTAATAATTATTGTTCCAAACAAATTCAGCTTTCATGGTTTAATCGATTTATTCATTTTCGCGTTCTATTGAACTGAATTCGTTTTTCTAGTATCGCATGACTTTCGAATAAAGCATCTTTCCAGTTCTTTGTTGCTCGACTTTAATCTCTCAATTTCAAATCGCTCTTTAATTTAAACGAGTTATGAGTAGCGGTGCATATTTTGCCGGCGAATTTGACACGGCGATTTTATTTCATTGTCACATTTTGACATCGATCGTTTCAATTTTCTGTGTTTACAAGCCGCTCCCGAGGGCGATCTTTCCTGCTCCAGGCGACCAAAATAAATTCAGAGCTCAAAATAAATTGTAGTGAAGGCTGCAGGATTACACGGGTGTGTAGAAGTTATGATACTGGCCACGATAAAACGGTGATTTGGGAGTTTGACGCGCGAATATCGGGTTTATTGAATTAGTGGGTCATAGAATGTGTAGTTTTAATTAACCTATGATACAAATTTGCATACCAGGCTTATCACCTGGGTGAAATGAAATATTGTATTTGTCCTGAGAAATTGAAACGATGGGGATATTCACTACAAACAGGAAAACTTGATAATTAAACCGCAAGTTTTTTTTTTACCGGGCTAACAATCGATGACATTTCTTTTTTCATGGCTTGTGGCTATAGGTTAAGCAACAACTTGCTATTATCTACAGCCTAGAAAGATACATTTGAGCTACAAAACAATACTGCCTTCAATTAATATTTAATAATAGACTAGAGTTAATATAGGCCCTTGGCAATTGGGAACATAGATTACAGCTCTTTTTGGGTGGCAGGTTGATATACTACCACCTGTCATTCATGCAGCCTGTCATTTTATGCCTTAATGGATTTTTATACGTTCTTATTGGCTGCTTCATCACTGGATAGATATCTACTAGTTTTGAAATCAACTACAAATTCTCTCCTTTGATTATCGAAGTTAAAAAAGGAGAGAAGTCAATGTACTGTTGTGGCTTGGTTTGTATGATCATCCATCCATCTTAAAACTGCTCAATAGCAGAGAATAATTTTCCACCACTTGAATCAATACTAATTTATCTGGCCGTGCATTTCCTTTTCCGTTTTTTGTCAAAGACTAATACATTATACCTCAATACGCCTCAACATTCTTTTTTTGTAATTAAAACTTTGAAGTTTCATGGACAACAAAGAAAGATTTAATGCAGTTAATATTCTTGCTGTTTATTCGTTGCAAGAATTTAGTATCCAATGATATTTGAGCTACTCCTATATTCTTGCATTATTTTCTTTTCTACATAATCATTGACCTGGCTTAATAAGCTTTAATCTTCTTAGACGTTTGTAACAGGTTCACTGTATTAGTTTTGTAATGTTCACTGTCATGTGCACATTTCTCACATAAATGTTAAAGTTGTAAGAAAATTTCAAAGCAAGTTGCTTGACTTGCTGCTCTCTTGACCGACTCAAGCTCTTGTTCAGTGGTTCAGGTTGTATTATTTTTTCACAAAGTTTTTAATACAGTCTTTGTGTCATTTGATATTTTGTTTGGCTTACATCTTATTCCAGTGTCTTATTAATTTATCAAGCGTGAAATGAGTGCAATACACAGAGAAACCTGTTTTTTAACAATTAAAAACTTGCATTTCACTAACATTTATGTTCGTTTTGGCCTGGGTTTATAATAAAATTGGGTATAAAAAGAATATCAGCAGTTACTAGAAATTATATGGCTTTTTAGTGTAATGATTATTAAATTGGCCATTCCTGTTGAAGGATAATATTCGCCGCTACAGTGTATGAACATAGCTTGGGAAACACAATAAGATCTATATCAGTGGCTGAAGTAGTAAATTAAGAATATTGTGTTTAAATGTCCACAAAATCAGAAAACTGTATTGTTTTTGTACTGTGGCTGCCAGAAATAACTAAGGTAGCACTTAAGTGCATTGAACCAATTTTTTATCCCTTAAAATACTGAATTCCAGTATAGATTAACTGCAACAGCATCACATTTAAGTAATAAATTGTTTTAAGTGTGAGCTATGCAGTAATCCCTCAAGGCGTTTATAATACTGACAAGTATTTACGATAAAGTACCATTTAATTTGGGTCAGAACAAGAGTAAAACTGGACTAGTCAGCAACTAAAAATGAAAGTTATTTTATGGGATTGTTTAGTTGTAATGCAATATCAAGTTAAGAATGCTAAGAACTTCAATTGCATGTTAAAAATAGCCTTAAATTTGTACAAAGTATTAATTTTACGGTGTTATTGTCTGGATGATGTTTTTAATCAATTATGTCCTAGTGATTATCTTTTGACTTCCATTGTTACAATGCCTGAATATAAAAGACCCGTCTAAGCTAGATGAGATTAACAGTACACTAAAAACCAATTTTGAATATTTCCATGATCACTTGTGTGATTTCTGAAAACAATACCAAGGTCAAAGATTGATATGGAATTTCTATGTAAAGAATTCAAGGCTGCTCTATTGCAGCAAATTTGTTTTGATAATCACAGTAAACCCAGGTCAGTTGAAGAGTCTGTGTTGTCATAGCAGCATGTGTGACACTGTTTTGATGTGGACGCTAAGGAACATATCATAACAAGCAAGTAATAAAGAAGTCAACTTTTATTAAGGATATACGTCCAAACTGTTTATCAACTATTTTGAAATATTAATCTTACTGCAGTTGTTTGCAACTTTTCAGTAGGCCCCAAACAAAAGGAGAACTATTATAACTTCCGGTATTATTATTATTATTATTATTATTATTATTATTATTATTATTATTAATATTACTATTTTAAAAATGAATTCACATAAATACAGAATTCATTGCTTATGCTGTGCTCCTGGAATTTTTCAAGCCTGTAAAAAAAGTGTGATGTGACGGCTACTTCGGTCATCATATTTATGTCTTTTTTATGTTGAAAGGAAGCCAAATAGATCCAATTAACACTCACATATGCCCTTGCAGAACAAAATGGTATGACATACTGTAGTAAATGAGAGAAAAATCAAAGCTTAAAGACTGGATGTATTTGACATGCAAGTCAGCAACATTGTAAAGGACCTTCAATATTTTTTTTTGGGAATGTGACAATGTTGCAGTTCTCATGATATTAGAAAGTGTTCACTCATGTGTGGTCAACTGTAAGACATTGCTCTGTGTACCCTGTGTAATTAATCATTTCAATAAAAATCTTGTTTGTTTTGTTTTTATACGATCAAACGTGACTATACCTGTGTGATTAAGTGCATAATGACATGCAAGCATGAGGAAGAATTTTACTGCATGTGTTTCATATTCAAGGGAATTAGTGGATCTCATTAACCTTTCAAGTACAAGGGCAGAACAACTTGGGCAGCTAAAGATAGGCGGTCAAATATTTGTTTTTGGAAAGAGAGTTGAAGAGAACATGAAAACAGCCAAAAAATCGTGCCCTTAGCCTGCTGACTTAAATTAACGCTAATATAATGATGCCCTTGAAGTAATATACCAAAATCAAGAAAGAGCATTTTATTTAATTTCCAGATATATATATCGAGTAGTGGGTTTCCAAAACAAGGTTCTGTTGTAGTTGTTTTAAACCATTTTGTCTTAATGCTGGAAGGAAACTTGCAAAATACTCTTTTGAGTGCTTAAATAAACCCATGAACAAGCATATGGTGTAAATAGCGGATAATAATAATGTCTTTTATCCACCTTTGGTAGTATTTATAACATGAAGGATAAAAGGACTGGGCAAGTAACTGAAGCATGTAACTTAACTTTAACATATTACAGTCAACTCCCTATAGCAGATACTGTAGGGACCTCAACCTAGCATACTCATTAGGAAGAGTCCGTGATGGGGGGAGTTTATTTCAGTCAAAGTTCTGTATTTTATTTTTTTGGCCTGGGAATTAGCTGCTCAGGTTGGTATTATCAGGGTGTCTACTATAGCGAGGTGTCCACAAGGCTAGACTTGACTGTACAGGGGATAAACATTCCAACTGGCAGGCAAAACTGTTGGCTTTTTTTTGTATGACCATGGATTTGAACTCCAATATACTGAGAGACCAATAAATTTATTCAACTAGCAGTCAAAGCAGGTCACTGCTTAGCCATGCTGCCCCAAACACAGCCAAAGGCATGTTCAGTTTAAAGTGACTTACTAGTATTCAGCAAGCAAACAAAGTCATGCCTGAAGCCCAAGCTGTAAAACTGATTTTCTTTGCCTCTTGAGTTTTGGTCATTAAATTTAAAATCTGCTGAAAGTCTGCACAATTCAAACAGCCTAACTGAGTTTAATTAGGCCAATTGTGGCCTTCTGTCTGTTATGCAGTACTATACTACAGGGACAGTATCGAATAATTATTATATAAACGTGCATATAATAGCAGTTTTGACTCCTAGCACCATTGTTCATCCAGCAAAGCAAAACTTGTTTTAAACTGACCTGAGTCTTGAATAAGGTGGATATTTCACAGTGGATAGGGCGCTCTCTTGGCAAAACCTAAGGCATGACCTTTGTTCACAGACTCAAAGTCTGAACTGCAATCACATTGTCGTTTTTATTGACTTTATATAGAAAGAGATTAATGCAATAAGAGATATAAAAAGTAAGCCAGCTTACTCTGAGGACAGGAATGTGCTTTAGTTTACTATACTACAATAGTGCAGTGTCCATTTGCAGCACTTCTGTATGACTTATAAGTTCAAACATAACTGCTGATGTGTTTGGGCAGAATGTGTTGCACCATGGAATAATGATATTAACGTTACATTGTTGTAAGCAAAGAATTGCAGCACATTGGTTTGCCAAAAGAGAAGATTGAGTGGGAAACCTAGAAGTGATTGAGCCATAGCAACAAAATAATAGCAACTATTGTTACAGTGTATGAGTGACATCAATAGTTCTGACAGTTCTATATGGCTTCTTTTGCAGTTGTACGAGTTAGGCAGTGAACCAGAACGGAAGGAATTTCTTGATGATTTGTTTACTTTTATGCAGAAAAGAGGTGAGTGAGTAAACGTGTTTTGATGATTTCATTTAAAAAGTGCTTAAAAATTGTTTGTGGTCGGTCTTTCAATGCCTGTTAATGATACAAAATAACACACAGGCTTGCAACTTGGGAACATAACATACATGGTGTCATACAGCATTAAAATAATTACTTTTAATAAGCTGTGCAGTGCCGAAAATGACGTATTATCTGTTATTTATTCTCTTGGAAATAATGTGAAACAGCCAGGTATCTGAAAACTTTCCAGTTGCATCAATCTTATTCTGATGTGGGTTTTTCTGGAATAAAGGTGATTGATATTTTTACTGGCCGTCCTGCTTACAGTGTCCAAAACTTTAGCCCTGCCCCTTCCTCCCCCCCAAAATGGTTCTTGTTTACCTCACTCATGCCACGTGAATTCAAACTTTTTGGCTTGAGCTCACGTTGTTTGTATGTCCATTTAAGACTACATGTATGTGACGTTCTACTGAAAGAAATTTCCTTTCTTCATTTGCAGAATGTGCATTTGAATACTCATGAATAGGGTGAAATTTGCAAAAACCAGATCAGTCCAAGTTCTGAAATAAGCTTTCTAAATAAACAAACAACCCAAGCTAAACTCCCCTTAACTGTCTATTCCCTTTCGCTTTATCTTTAAACTTTTTTACAAAGTTTGACTTTAGACTATCCTTTTGGAATTTCAACCGACCTTTCACAGAATTGACAGAATTACTTGCCTGAAATCACACATTAGGGCCATTTATACGAGGAAAAATAAGACGCGAACTGTACCATTTATACGAGCATGTCTTATCTAATAAGACGCGTCTTAGCTAAGCCGCGTCTTATTTGTAAACGAAATGTGCCGTTTATAAGACGCGTCTTATGCAAGACGCGTCTTATTTTTCCTCGTATAAATGGCCCTATTGCTCTCTCGACTGGGTCAAATGAAAATGTTAGCAAAACACTAATTTACTCACCTGAAATGGTTTCTCAGACCTGTAGTCTGCTTTAGTAGTCTTTTAGTAACATCGTTAAGGCAATTTTCCAGGCTTAACGTTTCGTAACACTCGTAAAACGACGTAAACACTCTCTCCATTTGAGTAACTAAATTCAAAATGGTCGCTATCGTTCTTTCATCGAATTTCGCGCCCTTCTTGGGCATCCCGCCGCGAGAGCCTCAGCACCTGATTGGTTGATTTCTGTTATTAAAATCACGTGGATTGTCTGACACACTATTGTTAAATTTTCGACTTTCTTTCTTTGATGTATTTTTTAAGGTACACCAGTTAATAGAGTGCCCATCATGGCAAAACAGACTTTGGATTTGTTTAAACTGTTCAGACTGGTTGTTGAAAAAGGAGGACTTGTTGAAGTAAGTTGTTATGAGTTTAGTCTTTGTATAATAGTCTTCTCTAGCCTGCCCATTTCACAGTTGACAACTTATTAGTCATTTTAAACGCCATGGTCGTAAATGAAGCTTGATGGTTGTCCTTCATAATTTCAGGTTATCAACAAGAAGATTTGGCGAGAGATTATCAAAGGCCTAAGTCTCCCAGCTTCTGTAACAAGTGCTGCCTTTACTCTTCGCACTCAGTGAGTATGAGGGTGTAGTATGTATCTTTTCCCGAAACCGTCGGAGAATTTCTTCGAAACCTTATAAAATAAAAATCATCCCTTGGCAAAATCAGTTCAGTCAACTCAGGAAGGTAATAAATTATCCAACTCACCCGATACCAAGACCTTTGACTTAAAGTCCACAGGAAGACTTCCCCTGCTCCTTGTATAAATTGATCCATATTCTGCATTATGAGAACAAAAGGCGAGCGATTGCATTAAGGGGTTACTTTATTTTTAGCCTTCCACCGCAGACTTTCACGCGTTCGTAAGTCAAAGGAGAAATGAATCAAAAGTCAAATCATCCTCTGTTGCTGAGAAGAATAATGAAATCACAAATTGTTTATTCCCAAGGTATATGAAATATCTCTATCCTTATGAATGTTCCAAGAAGAAGCTATCTACCCCAGCCGAGCTTCAAGCAGCCATTGACGGCAACAGACGAGATAGCCGAAGATCATTCGGTTCATTCCTGTCGCAGACCGTGCCTTCAGATGGTGGACGCCCGTACAGCAGTCCTAGCCCCACTACCACTCCTCCCGCATTTACTACAAGCAGTTCCCCGGGAATATCTCGTCGATCGAGCCCGGGCCCTGGTACCGCTGCTTCCTCATCAAACCATGAAGTAAGTTTATTTCAGGCGTTCAGATAGTATGGGCGTTGCAAAGAGAACTCTGTTTCTCATTTAATTTCGCACCGTTCCCCGGCTACCCGAAAGCCTTGAGTAGGTTGGGAACGTTGCATTTCACTTAAGGTTTTTTGTTTTGAAAATTCAGTTCACAAAAGAAGACCAAAAGAAGGCTGACTCAAGAAACTGTTATTCCCACATACGTAAAAGTTACACATAATAATTATATAGATTCCGATGCCATACATCAGTTCAAGCATTGTTAAATTGTAACACGCGCTTAGTAATTGGTTGATTGAAAACTCAAGAGGTTTCAGGGACTGTTGATAACCAAGGAGCAATTCTCAATTGTAGATTTATGCTCAATGTAATTTTTAGCCTGCGAAGAAGCTCTCTGAGGGCTCCGGGGCTGGGGAGAAAAAGGGCATACGTGACTGCAAGCTCTCGTTTTCTCCCGTCCATCAACCTAAAGCCCTCAAGGGAGCTTGCTCGCAGGCTTTCTTATTTATTATTCTTGCCCCTTTCGCGCTTAGGAAAAGAAACGACTGCTAAGCAGGCCACAAAACCACAGTCTACTTACAGTCTCTGTTCTTTTAAAGGTGCATGTACCTCCGTCGGTCCATGGCAACAACGGCGTTACGTTACTTCATTCTCCAGGCGTTGTCCAGTACAGCCCTAAACGTTCCTTGAGCGCGACCGATGTAGCGTCGCGCGGAGTATCTTCACCGCCGTCAGATGTATCACCTTCTGGCTCACCAGTCAAGAAATTCGCCGCCAGCAACGAACACAATAATAAACGAACGCCGAACCAACTACCATGGACGCATATCAAGATACAAACTCAACCTAAAGGTAACTAGTTAAGGATTGCCAGCACTAAGTTGTCTATCGGGGAATCATAAAATTCGCAAATGTGGCTGGAAATGTGCTTATAGTAAAATATAGATTTAACCAGGGCTAAAAGCGAAGCTTCCGGGGCTGCCTCTGTCAGGGGAATGCCCGGGTGTCCCATGAGTATCAGACTGTTAAAGCAGAAAGATAGAATGCTTTCGAAAGACTAGAATCACGTTAACTTTGAAAGAGCAGGGGCGGATCTAGGGGGAGGGTGCAGGGGGTGCGCCCCCCCCCCCCCCGTGATGACCTGCGGTTTTCTAATACAACTGGTATTCTGCAAAAAAAACTATGTGGTTTATTGGTGTTGAAGTAGAGCAAGAGACGAGTGCACCCCCTCCTAAAAAAAATCCTGGATCCGCCCCTGAAGAGTATGGGGCAAAGAGAGGTCTAGAAAGCGCGAGCAGATAGTGAGGGGAGCCTGCGAAGAGTGCGGCACGACTCGAGTATTGCCTCAAAGCGTGGAAGAACATATTTCATGGGGGCTGAGCTCGCCATTAGTCTCTGCTAGCTAACTGCTGACAAGGGCACTCGTACAGAGTCTTAACTATCATGCTTGTGATCTACTCTTGTGCCAAAGTAAACATTTCATCTTTCTCTGAGTTAGCCCGAGAAAGAGTTTCGCGGGGATACCAGTGGTCACGGTGAAGTCGCGGAATTTCGGATTTTTTCTCAGGCTTTTCTCAGAATTGAAGGTGTTTGAATGTGTAATTCGCTCAATCCAAGTACACTGTAACTAGCTCTCCTCCGCAGACTGTGAACCCTTTTGTCTTTTTCCTTCCAGGTATGGCTCAAAGCGGACAGTTTCAGTTTCCTGACATGGATCGGTCATCGCGGAGCCGTGAGCAGAGGCAATTACCGCTGACCTTGCTGGATCAAGTGAGCGACAACTCATTACTGGTGTCTGTAGAACTCAATGGTGTTGTTTACCAAGGTGTCTTATTCGCAAGGCCAAATCGCCCAGATTCGCCAAAAAGTAACGAAGAATACTAACAATTTATTTCTAGTCGCCTAATTAATGTAAGCCTAAGAATTTCGTCCACCCCCTAATGTACATTGCTTTATGAATGCAATCTAAGTTGTGGTTCTTTTACGTGTACAGTTCCTTTTGAATCGTCACGCATCCCTTTGATCAATCTAGTAACTGAGACGTGTCGCTTAATTACACTTATCAGTAACGATGGCGTAAGTTATTTGCGTAAAAATTAGCTCAAATTTGCAATGCTTCTGACTGAATTTATAATCTTTGGTACAGTCAAGTCCATTTACCGTAATCTCTCTAATTAGCCCTCCTCACTTTGAAAAGCCCGTCACTATTGATCTCGCTTCCCCCTTGTTTTTTTTTAACCAAGGCCCCATAATCAGTGATTACCATGCCGGATTTGGGCTTTTTGGGTACACAGTCAAGTGGTGTAAACAACATTCATTGAAAACAACAGTGCCTGTAATTATTATTTGCACAAATCCCCAGAGGTTTAGGTTTGATGCAAGGCAACTGACTGATAAAACGAGTTTGGACCATTTTGCTCAGGAGGACTACAATTGGCAAAGAATGCTACTTGTAAGCTTCCGGAATAAAATAAATTAAATAACTCCAGTTGAATTTAAGGTTCCCGTCTCCCCTAATAAGCCAACCCCTAAAAAATGTCTAAAAAATTAGCTGAGAGGGACGGGGGTGGGGGGTGGGGGAGGATTGTTAGAGACATTACGGTATTGTCTTATAAGCCTATACTGACTGTATACTAAACTTGCGTGCTTTGCAGAAAGCATTTGGTTTTTTTTACCCATACTCTTGCCAGTGAAGATTATATTCTACGAGAACGTTTCCTACTAAAGTGAATTCAAACTTGTCTATTTTTCGAAACAAATCGAATATCTTTGCTTGATTGTATTTGAAAATGTTGTTGATTTTAGCTGTTAGCTACCCTGATATTTAAGTGTTTTGAGACAAAACGTGAGGTTGTAATATCTGGTTGAAGATATTTTGTCCGTGTTAATCACGAAATCTTAGATAACATTGATTTCTCACAAATCGGAAGAAAGTACGTCACATTTTGACCTATTTTATACTGCATCCTTAAAATAATGTTACGATTTGCCTTTTAAGTGAATATAATATGTTTACCTAAACTGTAAATCGTTTATCCATAATATCGTAAATTCAATTCTCAGCCATTACAATTACTGTTATTAGAAAATCCATGCACTGACATACATATTTCTGTAAATACTGGAACATGTTACAATTCGGCTATAATATTTTCTTACCTGTTAAAAAAACTCCTTTGAAAAGTTTGCTATCACCTGGTTAAATGTTCTGTTAATATTTTCCCCCAAACGAAACAAAATATAAACGTAAGTATTTAAATAATTTTCTGCGTGTACAAACTTTAATCTTTTTTGTCCGAAGTGCGGGATTTTTTTTTGCTCCTGATGTATATATTGGCAGAGGTTGGGCCTTTGGTCACGTTACTCAGTACCGTAGTTTTGTTGCCTAGACAACGTAAAAAGGGACACTTCCTTTAGGAAGGTTGTGACTACGTAGAGACTGTTCCAAGCGTTCAGAGAGTTGAGTGTGGGGCCAGAGCAGAGAGAGATCAAAAGTAAGGGAGGGGGGGAGAGGAGAGAATCAACGTTCCCTCGCTTTCACTCCCTACCCCACTCTTCGCTGTTTTTCCTGCTCACCTCTCTTTGAGCCATTCCCACAATCTAAACACCTGACGTACAGCAATTTGTACACAGCCTGTGTACAGACCCCCCCTCCCCTCAAGAAAAATCGGAGAGGTAGGGGGGGATCTGCACAGAGGCTATTTGTACGCACTGCTTGCCTGTTGAGGTAAATGTAGAGTTCTGAACGCCCCCGTCTTGTCCGTTAGTTGACCTACAATACTCGTCACAAATCTTTGAAACAGGAGCCATTTGTCTTTTTTTTTACTCCAAATTTCGTACATTCACTCCTGAGACCTTCGTTCTCACTTAAATTTGCGCCTCTCCTTCCCCATTGTTGAGCCACGCGTATTTTGGAGCAGTAAGACGACTGTAATACCCAAATCAACATTGGGGAAGGGGAAAATGACACAAGTGTTTCAAGATTTGTGACGAGTATTGTAGTCTCCAAATAATAGTATACTCATTGGCACTGGTAGGTGTAGTCTTCCATCATACAGGTAGTTAGAAGTTTTTCTTATTTTATCACTGAGAAACCATCCAACGATTTATCTTAGGCAACACTATGTAGGTTATATTAGTCAAAGTAGTGGGTTTTCGTGGAAATGGAACCGAACATCATCTGTTTGTTGGTTTGTTTGTTTTCATTTGAAATAACTGTTTTAAAAAATAAGAAGATCCCGTAAGGTTGTCTGTCGTGTGTTACTCGGCAACAAAAAGCTGAAAAAACATCACGCGGGTTCAGAAACCTATTGAAGACAACCGCTTTTCTCCTTAGTGTGATAGAAAAAGTTAACTGAATGAACGGACAGTCTTTAGGGTAAATATCATGAAAGTCAGTTATTCAAGCCTTTTTTTATCGTACCCCAAAGGCTCCTCGTTTTGTTAATTTAGCACTAATGCGGTGTTTTTTAATACATACTGAATGCATTGCTTTGTGAATATTTTTGTAACCGAGTCAAAATTATGTAAATGTCACTTCTACAAATAAATTCAAGGTCTACGAAATTGTTCTGTGTTTTGATGAGTCTAGTTAGTAATCGCTAGTCCGGGGAAGGGGACTTCGTGCACGCACATTAGTCCACATTGTAGCTAACCTGCGATCAGGCGTCACTCTTCCCTGTTTGTTTGGGAGGCGAGGAGAAAAAGCCTGATCGCTGGTTACGTTCTAGCTGACTTGGAATGTTTAAGTAAGGAAACGCCAAATTAGTTCCTTTTATTGGAAATATAAAACCCTTGGCGAATCAGAATTGCTCGATATTTATAAGTTAACCTATGAGAAGAAAGAGGCTAGAGGCGAACGATATCTTGGCGCAGAGAAAACGATAAAAAGATCACGAAATATCTCCCCACTTTCTCTGTTCACGTTAGATAAGGGTAGTGAGTAGAATGGATACCCCGAGAACGGATTGCCAACATGAAGAAAGCCTTGTGACTTGAAATAGTGAATAACAGAAGCAGGAAAACAAATTAAGTATGTAAGGCTTGAACCCGCAAAATTTGATTTTTAATCCGGATCGGTATCCATTACACCAACAAGGGTAATTTTGCGTTGCTCATGACATGAAAGCCAACCCTTCTAATCACTGTACTTCGGTGTTCAGCTTAACTCTGTACTCAATTATTTTCCCATTCTTTTTTCTAACACAACTGGCTCTCTGATTTTCACATTTTTCTGAAAAAAAAAAAAAAGACAAAAGTGCTCAAAAACTGAATCTCCGCCAGTAGTCATGCGTTCAGTTTAATGATCATGTGATATCCTCCTGATTTCGGGGGTATCCAGTTGACGCAGCAGATTTATGAAGGGCCATTAAGACCAATCAGTCAAAGAACTCGTCTTAATCGTCACTCAACCTTCGAAAGCAGCCGGAAGGGTAAAATCTTGTTCATGTTATCTCAAATCAAACATTTTGTCAAACTTCTTGCATTGTGACCAAAACGATTTAAAAATTTTTGACTTTATTAATTGACCATATATTACGATAATCTGTATGATGAAAAATAGCTATTAGATATCACTTGATTTACTCTTCACTTTTAAAAAACGTAGACTATTTTTGAGCCACACAATGTAAGGTGAGGCTCTCTTGTCAGTGAAAGAAAACTGAGACGCGCTATTCTTTCAAGTGATAAATCTCTTTTCCTTTATTCCCACAACTCACGCAGTATTTGTGACGACCCTTTCGTTAAGAGGTGAACTATCGTAAATAGTAAAGTTAATCAGCTTTAAATCCATGACAACAGGCTCTACAGGCAGTTCCCTCCAAGCGTGTCTCAACTTCCTCGGATAATAAAGGCTCTCCCATACATCTCTATAAGGTTTTCTCTCGCGAAGCCTTGCTAAATAAGCGTTTTTCCAAATTGGCGTTGATGCCTCATCTGTAGGTAATTTACTATTTGTTAAAGAAATATCTTTTGTATGTTCATCAGAAACAATTCCACTTCCGCGCGTGGATGGCTTAGATGACGGTACGCGAGGACAAAAGTCGCTCGAGGGAGTCCTACTCAAGCTTCGAATGTAACTCATCCGGCTTGAATAACCACTGTCGTGAGGAGGACTACTGATTAAGCTTTGTTTTCTAGAATAAGAGGCCGGCTTTTTGAAAATAAACTCTTCGTCTTCGCTCTCATGAAAAAGCTCGTCCTCGCTTTCACTGTATTCAGCTTTCCTCAAACGAGAGGCAATTATTTGACTAAAAGAATCTTTGTCTCGTTCTAAGTATCTCATCTGGCTGTCGCGGTGTTCCCTCACTGCCTCAGATCTTTGAGAAAGCTTCCAACAATCTTTGCACAGATTTGGACCCAGCAACTCGCAGAAATGCCGGCAGGTTGAGTTCGGGCTTCCATCGTGATCTCTTCGCTCGCACTGAATTCTATTACGCGAATATCCACGCGAGCTAGGAACTCGGCTGAAAATCTTCTTGGTGTATTTTAATAACCCTTGTTCAATTTGAGGCAGTTTTTCAGACTTTTTTGTTTCTCTCTGAAATCGAGGATGATGAAACATCCATTCAGGGTCAAAGACCGGATCTTTCAAAGTAATCACGCGAAATTCGGCTGAAGACGTCGGTGCGTGAACTCCTCGTAGCTGCTTCAGTTCTTGTACTCGAGGGCTTCGTACCGTTACCATATTTCAGGGAATTTCTTTTTCTGTTGTTTTCAATGATTTCCTTACATCCTTAGAGTTCAATCCAAGAGTTTTCTTGAAATATTTCAAGGCTACTTGTCTGTAGCGATTGTCCAAGAACGCTCAAGTCACAACAAAACCACGCATGGCAACAGTTATCTTCAATCAATCATCGTGACACGGAACATGATCTGTGGTTTATAAATACAAAGAGACCGAGCGAGCGGAACATTGGTTCCTCTTGAACGACAAGGATGAACAAGACTGACAGATGTGAAACCGCAAAGCCGCTTGAAATCGTGGATACAGAGGTATGCATGTATGTTTACTCAACCAGTTTGCAAACACGTCTAGTCTGGCGCGTCTAACCAATTTCTTTTTTTGAAGGCTTCTGATTACAAACTGAAGACGACTTGGATTTCTTCGATAAAACCCCAAGGTGTAATTAAGAAAAAAAAAATTAAATAGGACAAATTAAACAGGTGCCCAGTCTCCTACGAGACAGGCAGAAACGAGCCTCTCGTGCAGAAGCAGGCCTGATGCGCAAGGTGACCGGCTGTCGGCTCGCAAGTAGTGGACATGGACTACCCCTATGGACCACCCTAAAATGGACTAGTGGTTAGGAAAATGAGTGAGTCAGGTTCCATTTAGGGTCATTATACTGGGAAAACAGACCTGAAACTTGATTCACTCAGTTTTCTAACCCTAATCACTAAACTTCAGCGGAATAGTCCATGGGTTTAGCCCATGGACTGGGGGTCAGTGTTTTGTCCGACACCCGACTCGCGTGAAATGTAAGAAACGCGAAAAGCCCCGAAGACACAAATCCACTACCAAACTATTGCCAAATGTATTCATAAAAAAATTGACTAAAATGATTACAAGGAGAAAGGCGGATTAAAATTCGTCAAATCTGTTTGTGAAACTTTCCTTTAACAATTCAATACAAGAACCTCAGCCAAACAATATGAACAAAACTGGCAAGGGACGCTGCATGTGTTTTACTGAAACTAAAAAGAAGGACAATTGGACAAGCACCAGTTTACAACAAACTCCACACAACTATGGTGTAGTTAAGCACCGGTGATAAGTTGATGAGGAAAGCCCCATTCTCCCCTAGTTTTTTCCCTTGTTTTCCCTGCACAAGGGAACTAAACATATAGGTAAGGGAAATAAAGATTACTGTTGCTGTTGTTGCATACAATTTAACTTGCTTCCCAACATCTGAGCTCCACACTCCGAGTGCTTTCACCTCTGCACCATACTTGCTTGTCATACCAATGTCTGTTATAATATGCCTGTTTGTTGGTGTTTTTTGGTGAAGTGTGTTGCAGAAACCATTGTTGGTTCACTTGTGTGGTATGGACATTATTCATTGTCTGTCTAATCTTTTGTATTGCGTCATTTGGTGATTGCACCTGGCCAACAATCTCACATTTGTTGAGAGAATTTGGGAGATGTTGAGACCAATCAGTAAATCAGACTTTAACCAAACACTTACATGCCACACACATGAAAACATAACACACCACACACTATTTATTTGTACAAGTTTATTAATATTGTGCAGAACAAATCGCAAGACACTTTTTAAGACCTCATTCCACTACCTCCTCCAGGGCGGAAACCCTGTGTGGCATTGATTGGCTGAGTTACTTGGAGGTTAGAAATATTACCAAAGTCCTGAAATCAAGAAATAAGAACACTTAAACGTAATTCAAGTTTATATCCATTCAGCGTGCAAAGAAAGTCCTGTCCAATAGCCTGGGGCTAGTGGATTTTGCTATCAGGCTCGTAATTTTTGTACTTAACTTGCCCGATGGGCAAGTGCTGTTTTTTGGGGAAATTCAAATTGCAGAAGGATTGTAATCAACCCTGCTAATCAAAAAGGGTTTTCGGAGCTGAAATGACTTGTGGGCTAGTACATGCTAGCTATTTGCCCGAATGACAGGCTGTAAAACTGACTTTCTTTGCACCCTCCTATTCAAGATCTAAACAACTCACTAAAACAGCAATACTCAGGATTAAGAATGTTAATGGCGGCAGCATGGCCAGAGTGGTTAGGGCGCTGGGCCTGAGTTCAAGTCCCACCCTAACCACTAGCTGGATTTGTTCTCCACAGTCCTGAGATCAAAATCCTAGGCCACGCTTCTAAAATAGCCAGCTGCCTCGCCTCCTACCAATTGGGATTCTTCACGTGGATTTCCACCGTCGCATGATTTTTACATGCATACCTGAGTAAAATTTGTTTGCAAATAGAAGAGAAGCAATGCATGAAAGATTGCATGTAAAAGTTAAAGTTGCACCAAACTCAACATCACATTTGAGCGCAACACTTCATACCTTGTCTCTATTTTGTTTGCGTGAGCAAAATTTACGTGCTTGTACACGCATGTAAAAATTATACAAGAGTGGAAATCCACCCTTAACTTTGTTATGTTCCATTTGAATTATTTGTTTCATTATCACTGAAAAGCCCCATTAGGGGAGAGGATAACTAAGCATTTATTATCATAACGATATTTTTGCTTCTAAATGAAGTGCTCATTTGAAGGAAGTGTTTATTTGAGGGCAATGTATGGTAATTTGGGATAAATAATGCACTGATGCACCCCTTAAAAAAAAATGGTCTGTAGAAGGACCTAAGGGCTAGCATTAGATGTCACTTTTGGAAAATTAAACTTCACTTAAGTAATTTTTGTAGAAAATGCACTAGACTTACCAAGACCTTCAACATTTCCTTAGTGTCTGGGTCAACCTCGATGATATCTTGCTCAATGGCAGACACCTGAATAACAAACAACCAATAAATGATAAATGTTACATGGCAACCAAAAACACCTGCCCTATTTTAAAAAGGATTATTTTTACAATGTACAGAGATAACTGGAACTGTGACAAAAGGAACAAGACAAAAAACTTAAAAGGCTTCAAAACGTTGAACAAACACACCATCGCACAAAACACAGCTTGCCAACTGCTCTTTAGGCATTTTGATTGACAAAAATCTCTTCTGGAAAATACACATTGACAATGCAGCCAATAAATTAAGTAAAACGGTTGGTTTAATCACTAGATTGAGGCACTTAGTTCCTCAACATACCTTGCTAAATATATACCATGCTTTAATCTTGCCTTATTTATCCTAGGGTTTGATAGTTTGGGGACAGGTGTCAACATTTAACAAAAATCTTATTGCTTTAGAAAAAAGTTCCCCATTTCATATTTTTTGCCATCAGGAATGTCCATGCCATTCCTCTTTTTATTGATTCAAATATAATGCCAATAGGCCATTTGCACCAAGAGGTCATGTGACATCATTAGTCGAGCTTGCGTTAGCAGAGCGAGACTCTAAAAATGCAGGCGTTTCTTTTTGTTCTTCTTCTGTACTCCCAATTCATGCTCGTTACTGATTTTTATACTACTTTCATGAAATTTTTTAAAATGACCCCCCGGTAGTGTAGCCTGAAATTCATCCGATTGCTTCAAGTCGTTTTCTCCTCTCAACAACGTCTGAATCTACCGGCCATTAATGCCGTCCAGTGACGTCACTCACTACCTGAAAACCGGGTAGTGATTTTGATTGGTTGATTGTCTAAACATTTGCATAATTATGAAAAATTTTGGTGCGATTGTCGCTTGATATTCAGCGGATCGCATACCTGCAATTCTTTCGTGTAGTTCAAACATTTTGATAAGCTTAATCTTCAAGGTATCTTAAAAAGCAAAATTGCCCTTGTCTTCGAAACTGAAACACTAAATTGAACTGCAAATGAAGAATCATTGTGAAGAGTCGGTAGGTTTTTCATTTGGAGCCGCTTTGTGGTTTTGGCGGCCGGGGATTTTGTTTACGCGAAGTTTTCTGAGATCAATATTATAATTCGACCTTCTTGCTATTTTTACCGTCAAGTGTAATGATTCTGTTAGCTTTTCTTTCTTGTTTCCTTGTTTTTTTCTTTGTTAAGGACCAAATAGCTTCTTTTCAATTTAAAGTAAATCATTGTGTTTTTGAACTAAGTGTTCCGTGTGAGTGTTTATTTCATTGGTGATTGCGACAGAGTTTGATTATAGAATTCAGTACAACCGGTTCAGAGTTGTACTGCATGTAGTTGATAGTTTGAACATTAAACATGAACTACAATCGAAAGAAATAAAGCAATTCTGTATCATGCAGACATTTCCAAACGATATTTCTCGGTTTGCCACTTGAAAATCGTGCTTTACTTTTCGCATGAACTAATGCAAAGGTCAAGGAGTAGTGACGTCACTGGGCAGCATTAACGGCCGGTCGATTCAGACGTTACTGAGGGAGTAATAACGACTCGAAGTAATCAGATGAAATTCAGGCTACCGATAGTGCTTTCTTATCTAAAAATGACTCCTCAAAACCAATCAACACTTTTAAAATGACCCCCCAGCAAAATGCACTCCCCCCTCCCCCCTTCACAGGTAATGAATGACCAGCCCCTTAAGCATTAAATTTGCACTCAGTTTACCAACCTCTGGAACATAGTTGTCCCTCCTTTCACGTTCTTCCTCCTGCAACTTAATGGAGATTCCACGCACAGGACCCTTCTGGATACGCTTCATCAGATGGGTCACAAACCTTGAGCAAAAATGTATAAATTAAACAAAGTTTTTTCCATAATAAACCACATAAAGCCTTACAGGAAATTTGAAAATGTTGAAATGCCAAACCCTTGGAGAACGCTGCATTGTGGTAAATATTTTAGAGTAACATTTCTACAACACAACAGGAAATTTATTCAAAAACATAATACAGTTGAGTCTTGCATCCTTGCATTACAGACAACTATGTAAGGCAGACACTTGGGTCTGTCCCTTTAATTTAAAGAAGTGTAGGAAATCAAAATGCACGTGACATGTCAATTTTATTGACCTAGTACTCTGAGCTTAGTATTGTACTGTTTTTAGACTACAGCGGGGATCGACGTTGCGACACGTGGGGTCGCCAATGCTACCAGCTTTTATTCAGTGGCGACCAAATTTTCTCACCTGGTCGCCAACCTGGCTCCCAAAATGGGTGACTTTCCTCTTTGGGAAAAGGTACACTAATGATAATCCGTTATCCTTCACAAAACTAAATCCATGAATTCTTAAATATAATTTTTGGCGACCAGAATACTTGTTCTGGCGACAAAAAATGAAAACTTGGGGGCCAGCTGGCCCCAATATTTTTTTCTGAAAGTCGAGCACTGTACAGTGCACCTACAATGCACTTGTGGCAATTTATAGCCGACTTTTAAAAGAGTTACATGTACTGAAGGAAAATTTTAATTAGTTTTTTCAATTATTGCTGTACACAGTATCTACATTCCGGTTGTTTAAAATGAGAACAAAAAATGTGAATGCGATGTATGGTCTATTTGTCATTACAGCCCTCAAGTCACGAGATTTGAGCCTGCCCTGGTAATACGGCCACCCCGTTAATATGGCCAATTTTTTTTACCCATTGGTGAGCATATTAACAGAGTTTCACTGTACTATGAATTTTGTCCCCGGCTACTTTCATTGGAAAACAGAAGAAAAATAGAACCAAAAGAAATCTCTAGCTCTTTGATTTTCCACTGACTTGTATTCACCCGGCAACTTGAAATCATATTGACAGCCCTAGACTGTTGACTGCAAATCCTCACATTCACTTCAACACAATTCAGCCAAAACACGACAATAAAAAAATGTAAATAATTAGATACTATCGTACCCTGCAATTTTATTCTTTAGTTTCTTGCTTGGAATGATGGCTATGTCTTCACAGACTCGCTTGTTGGTGTGAAAGTCGAGAGTCAGCAAAGGGTAGTACTTCTCGATGATGACCCTTGAGGCCTTTTTCACCGTCTTAGTTCTAACACGACCCTATAAAATGTCAAAAGCAAACAGCTAAATTACAGAATTTTCAGATATACTAAAAGTATGATTGGCAAATAAAGCACCACCAGCTTATGTTTGATTTAAATAGAGAGTCTCCATGCAATCTCAGCTTAACTACAACTGAATTAAGATCACTACAACTTGTATTAGCCTTGATATAAACACAGAGACATTTCGCGACGTAAACAGCTGTATTTGAAACGCATGTTGCTATTTTAACACCGTAAATAAAGAAAACTAAGATAGCCATCATTTTTAGTTACTCAAAATACGCAAATCCGCAACAGCAAAGAGGAAATACAGACTTAAATAACACAGCAACACAGTAATAACTTGAAGGTGCACTGGAGTGGTTTATTACGAGCGATTATTTTTTTCTTTACTTGAAACATCGTACTCAAGAGTATTAGAAATAATAGACTATTTATTTATCTCTGTAAATGCAGCACATATGTATAGAAAGGGATAAATTTAAGACCGATGGCATCGGATTCTTCTAAAAAATTATAAAACCCACCATCTTGAATCGAGGAGAAAGAGAGAGGACAATCCCATGATCCTTTGCCAGTTGGACTCCTCGATAAACTGCTGCCCAAATTTTCTGTTACGTGCGCGTGGGCTCTTTCATCTGCCAAATGCAACGGAGCAGGAAACTGGAAAATGGTTACATAAAGAAAACTCGAAGGTGGTATTTTCACACACTACTCAACCATCCTATTGACCTTGAAGCTAATATAATGCTATCAGGCATTACAGGGGGATCTGACTTGGGGGACCACATGTCAGTTGTCAGACCGAAATACATGTAACTACTTTCCCGGCCTGATGTCAGTCAGAATTTGATTGTGCGATGTGATCGTTTACTACACCTTTGTTTTCAAATACTGATATAATCGCCAAAACATTTATTCTACGAGCGAATCTACAGGGCGACGAAGTAATCTGGGGAGAGAATAATAGGAGAGTCAAGGAAACGCCGAATTTAGCAAATTCTAGTTCAACCTCGTTCCCAGGATTCTCTCCTACCCGTCCCTACCGATAGGAGAGAGAACCTGGGAACAAGGTTGATTCCAGTCATGTAACAGGCCACTACCGAGTCCCAAAAACCCTCACTTTCAAAATGAGGACAAGCGCACAACCTTTCTTGTGAAAATGAGTTTTATTTGCATGAGATCTATTTCGAAGGCTGAGCACTTAACCTCGTTTTGATACATAGGCCGAGGGAATTCGGAAATCGCCAATTTATTAAACACATAAAAACTCAAAGGAAATATTCTTTTATTGTAGAAATACACTTTACTGTTATTTACCAATATAGAATACTTCAAACACAATCTTTGCATTGCATTTGATACTATATTACATATATCACATACTAAAGCAATTATTATATTATTGTAATGTATACTACAACAGCAATCCTTACATTCCTATTTTTTCCATCAACTACCCCATGCATGCGAACTAAAACAAATAAGTTATATAAAATATTGATAATATTGCCCGAGAACCAATTTGATACTTTTCTGATAATCATTTGTTGTGAACTCCTGGACCGTTTTGAACATCAAAAGTTACAGAACTGTAAACTATTGCAGCGACGATGCAAGTTAATTTTTTCTTGCTAAAAACACTCTTTTGAAAATCTCGTTTTGGCCACTATAAAGGCCACCGTTGTGCCATTGTAAATAAGATCCTAGAAATTTGCTTATCGTTTGCAACCTGACCTAGCTTCACACCAAAAGTACATGAGATTAAGTAAAAGACTGCCTCCCAGCCTGTGTAGCTGGTGGAATAGTTTTCGCGCGTGAGAGTTTCGACGACGAAGCAAGGCCGCGAAAAACCAGCCGGCTAGACAAGCTAACTGCCTCCAGGTTACCAAGGTTACAACTTACAGGTTTCCTAAGCGCCCCTCATCTCATCTCGTTGACGCAAGCTCCAGTAAATACATGCACAGTCTCGTCGAGTGATAAAAAAATCGACCTTTGCGATACATCAAGATTATTGATTTTTTTTTTATATATTATAGATCCATTAATTTACTTTATTCAAACTTTTAACGTCTGGGGATCCGAAAAAATAACAATTTTAAGATAGAAATCCTTGTGAACAGTCTTGATTGACGACTTAATAAAATATATGAAATTGTGTGATAATAAAAAAGTGTCTGTAAGATCGGTCTCTTTTTTCATTTCAAAAAGAGCAAAAAATAGTTTCACGGTTTAGACGCCCTCCTCGTCAAAAAGGAAATTCGTATTTCTTTAGACTTTTTTTCCAACGTCTTTCAACAAATAAGCATAAATATGTCGTTGACCTAACTAATATATCGTTGTCAGTCTTATTGTTTATGCTCTAAGGAGCCACCTCAAGTATTTGGAATTAAATACATGTGAAAGGTAAAACTCATACCCTAGTTTAATGTTTTAAGACCTTTAACATGAAATAAGTTATTTTACACAGGTCTTTTGAACAGTTAGAGCCTTGACACGAAATTTGCAAAGATGCATGGCTTTCAGATAGCACTTGAGTACAGAGGCCTTAGGTGACCTAGCCTGCGAACAACATACGCATTTCCCGTCGTCGCTTCTCTCCCTCAGAAAAATAGCTATTTCCGGAAGGAGAGAAGCGAAGACCGGAAATACGTCTGCTGTTCGTAGGCTATAGGTGACCACAAGGCCCCGATCTTGTACCAACAGACTATAAGCCGATGGCGTATAGGCTCAATTACCAGCCTCTGTTCGCCTGAGGGAAATGAGCCCGCATTCACCACCTTCACTTTGGGGAGGATCAAAGACCGGACCCGGGAGATGGCGGAAATCGAACCTACATGACATTTTAACCCTTTTCAGCGCCAATATCCAGATTCAAATTCTCCAAACTGATTTCCATACTTTTAATTAAAGAATTGGTTGAGAGAATTTGACAAAAGATCACAGAATTTTCTCTTAGGTGATCCTGATTTTAATAGTTCTCGTAACCTTCCTCTTGATTATGTATCAAAAGTGTTAGGAGAAAATTGATTCTGGTCAGTCTTGGGGCTTAGAGGGTCAAGAGAGAAATGTGATTTACACAATTATTATATTCCCTTGCGGCAAAGTTTATAATGGTAATTGAACTGAGTGGAGTGCAATTTGGTCTGAAATCATACGCGTGATTTCAAAATCTGCGCGCTCGTTCGATTTGAAATTACAAGTATGATTTCAGACCAAAATTGCTTGACACGAAGTTTAATTACGACTTTATTATAGCCATTTTGAAATCGCAGCATTCAGTCAGATTTAAAACAGAAATGACCTGATTTAGAACATGAATGACGCGATTTAGAAAAGATGTGATTTGGAGCAAAAAATAGGTTGATTAATTGTGAATAAATCACACTGCTGAGAGCCAATCAAATTGCAGGGATCACCAGTGATTTCAAAATAGATATAATAAAATTCATTATGAAGTAGTTCTTGGTTGCTTGCTTGTTTTGGTGCTCGCTATCTATTTTTATCCTGGTTCTATGGAAACCACCATGGGTCTTTGTTGCCACGAGTGCTGTTACTCCCAAAGGGCAGCATAGTTACCATACAAGACAAGAGAGAGGGGTCCACCCGCTGCAAAGAGCTTGGTACCGGTAGGGTCATAACAGTGTGTGTAGACAGCATTACTGCAACACGCATGCGTGTGATCAAAAATGTAATCAAATTGTCCCAGGTCTCGCTATAAGATAAAAGTTAAGCATTAGAAACGGGATATGACTATTGCATAGCTACTGCCAAACTCATGAAATCATGAACAAGAGAAGCAGACAACAAACTAGTATTACCGTTGCCGTAGTTTTCTCGTTATTGACTGGCTTTTTACTTGCAAAACAATAGAATCCTACAAATGTTTCGACTCTGATTTTTTTTTTTCTCTAAGCGTTTCAGTGAGTCAAGATTTTGTTACAGGATTTGAAGAATCAAATCAAATAACTGTAGAACTTTTTTCTCCCAATAAAAATGCCTCTTTATAATTTCCATAGAACCCTAGGCAACGTGAAAGCAAAATTCTCTGTCTTATTTCCTTTTTTTGCCAAGAAATACAATTTTTCCCTGACTTTTTGCAAAACTCCCTGACATTGCAAAAAATAATTTCTTGCTTTTCCCCTGGCAGTCTTGAAAAGGTTATTCAGTTCAGCCTCCCAAGTGCTACTAACCTCCCCTTTTAAATTCAACTAAATATAAATGTGACTCTAATCAAAATACAGTGCCAATGCAACACAGGGCCAAAAGTCA